>OW240918.1:67251333-67340623 GCA_933207985.1 Pelobates cultripes | reverse complement strand
CATAACCACTACACAGAGGAGTAGTGGTTATTGTGCATGGAATATTTCTTTAAATAATCTACAAGTGCCCCTCTGGATCCACCACTGGTATATGACATGTATATTAATGTGTGTATTAGTTATATATATTTATATAATTATGCCTATTATATTTACACATATTAATGTACATTTATATATGCATAATACACAGAGAAATTTCATTAACATGTACCTTATGTAATGAGCAGATATTGGCCCAGTCTTGTTGCTAGGTGCATACTCCAGCACAATAACATATTTAAAGTGAAGAGCACACCCACAGGACTTCAAAATAAACATTTTTACAGTTGTGCCCTACATACATTCACCATTTCAGTCCCATTAACAAGATTTCCTTAATATGTCAAGGTAGTTGGACTGAAACATTGATTACATGCAAAGGCACGTCTGCTTAAAATAAATCTGCACTTTTGTTTATTTTGAAGCCTATGAGTGCGCTTTTTACATTCAAGTACTTTTTAATTTTAAGTTATCTGTTCTAACTCTGTATCTGCACACTATGCTGGCGCGATGCATTTTAGGGCTGGTAAATATTTTTTTTCCAGGGCTGCTTTTAATTTCCAGTCCAGCCCTGCACATAAACACACAAATATTTGCAGCCACCGTCCTGTTAACATACCTTTAGTTTCCAGGAGAGTGGCCTGCTGCTGGCTGAGGGGAGTGAGTGCTGCAGATCCTGTCTCTTTCCCCCTACGCTGCCTGTGTGCCTTCTCCCTCCCTTCCTTGTGGCGCGTTCTATGTACACCCCTACACGCAAATACACCCCATACACACTCGCATATACTTATTATTATTATTATTATTATTATTGCCATTTATATAGCGCCAACAGATTCCGTAGCACTTTACAATATTATACAAAACATGCTTACATTCATACATGCAAACACTGCTCATAAGTAAAATATTGCAAGGATGGGCAAATGGTAGATCCCCAGGTGGTATAGCATTATTGGCCACTCTTGCGCTAGAGAGTTATGCAAATAGGAAGCCTGTCATGTGGTAAAATTATCAAACAATGATTATGATTAAGGGCTATGCAAGTAGCTGACTGGAACAATTGAAATATTAGTGTTTTAACAATGTCTGGGAGTCCATCTCATGCTATCAAATATTTATGCTCTGGGACATGCCTACTACTATTGCCTGCAGTGCAACATTAGGTACTAGGATGACAACTTACATTCACTAATTTGTAGAATGATAGAATATACATATAGACTTGTTTAAAATGTTTCTAGGCCACAGTAATTCACCAAGATACTTGAAGTTTTGATAACTATTGTGTTCACGATTCTAGAACTTAACATTGACCTGTGTGGATTTTTCATAGATGTTAAATCTTTGCAGCTAAACTGCCTGCATTTTGCATAACTTATATAACACAAGTTTATCTCATAGGCCTCCCAACCGTCCTGATTTTGGCAGTATATTCCCAATTTCTGGGTCTTGTGTCGCTGTCCCAACTTTTTCCAACAAGCATAGTCTGCCCTCCTTCTCCCTCCTCCACCGGGATCCTGATTTACAGACCACAGGAGTTGGGACGTATGATCTCATATAGCATAAGGGAAAGTGGTTATTGGCAAAACAATAAAAACCTAGTAATAGCTGTTCAGAAAGGTATCTCCCAAAATGTATGGTGGATGTTCTTTCCATCTCTCTGATCCCTCTGAAGAATATCCATTGAGGTTCCTGTGTTCTTTCGAAACTTCCATAGATCCACAGTTTAAATGTGAGTGTACAATGGCTTCATGAAATCTTTGTCTTTGAGTTTAACAAGGAAACTCGTAACTAATGGAATAATCTCATCCTCTTTTCTTCCTGTACAGGAGACTGTTCTAGAGGATCTATGTTACCTAGGCATGTCTTTGTGGAAAGGGTAACAACCCATCAGGTAACAGGTTCACTTTCGAATCAAAAATTTAGATCACTCAGAAAATTCCATAATCTACACCAAAACAGCCAAAGTATTGAATATATAGTGGAGTACATTTTATATATTACAGACAGTTAAGCCTAAACATCATAATTCAGTTTTCAATTCATGACATTTAATTCATTAGTGAATAAAATTCCATATTAACTTCACCATATTGGCAACTTCGGCAATTCCAGATGCTGCTGACTGCAATTCCCATCATGGTAGTATTTCACATTAAATGTCTTATTATGGGGGTGGCGGAGTCAGACTTGAGCCAGTTAGATGTGTGTATGCAGAGTTCTGTAATTTTGTAAATGCAGAAATTGCCTACAAGAAATATATATATACAAATAAAGGTGAAAGTTAAAAAAATAATTTTTTTCACCCTGTGAGGGGTGAGTGCTATCGTGAAATAATACATTTAGTGATTGGTTAAACCCTATGGTGAAGGAAAATACAAGAAAACAAAGTAAGAAAAACTATTATGTAAAGTTGTACTCTATTGGGCTAAGCTTCTCTTGTACTGGCTGGAAGCCAGACCGTTTATAGAGATGGCTTGTAGTTGCAACTGTAGAAAAATGGTAAGTTGTTATTAGGTAAATAGACCATATTCGGTTATGTGCAGAGAATGGAATAGCTAGCTCAAATAGAGTAACAGAGAAAAAGAAGTAAAATGGAGCTGTCTTAATGCAGCTGCTAGTGATTTTGCAGAGATTCTAGGTCAGTGATGCCAAACCTTTTTGAGCCCGAGTGCCCAAACCGCAATACATGCCAACTATAATAGAGGCAGCACCTATCTGGCAGCAAAATATCTCACAAACTGTTAATAAGTAATATACTAATCTGTGCCTTCAAGGGCACCTATCATGCTGTCAAACTATGTTCCTAAAGTAAAGGCAGCTCCTATTTGGATTTTGATCCGGTGAATAACAGCGCAGTATGACACTGGCTTCCCTTGAGTGTGACAAGTGAGTAAGCCTGTCAGAAGACAGAGTATCATCAGCAGGGAGAGCTTGGGTCATAGTTTGCCAGAGTCAATAATGTCCAGAGCCGAGCCCCGACGCGCATTTCGCCAGGCAGGCTCTTCAGGGGGAATGCGAACTTCCGTTTTACACATTTTTTAATATAAAGAAATACTTAAAATTGTCACTTGGTGAGAGAATCAGCTGCCAACTACATGGGTCGTCATTTTAAAAAACATCCCCGTAGAATCATTGCCTTCTGTATTTCAGCACCACTGGAACACATCATCCACTATCCACTGTGCCCTTTGTTCCACAGCCGACTTCCACAAGGTCACTAAACCTTGGCTAAGATGGTTTCCTATGTTCTCAGATCTAGACATTTCAGAAGAATGGACTTTCTTTATCAACAATATGTAACACTTCTTTTTAACAACAGTTCTGAGTTTTAGGTTTGCTTTTCAGTTAGAGTACTTCTTGCAGGCGTAATATTTATGGATAAGGAGCATTACTCTTTGTTTATCAAGAGACCTATTTAGCCATATACATGGCAGACAACATTATAATTGTAGCACCTGAGCTATTTTATTATTACACCTACTGTAGAATGCTACAATGCTATGTTTGTATTCTTACTTAAAACCAATATTTAAGCTCTGTTATCTTTTCATTGTAAGAATATTTATGTACTTGGAATTGCGACAAATTGCGAGATCAACTGGCCACAGGATGACCCAAATAAGAGTGCAAACCATTGCATAATGGTTTGCCCCATTACAGGAAATGGGAAAAAGGTACTGCTAGCATCATAACTGTAGTTGTTATGATTCTTTCAGTAACCCTTTAAAGCAGGGGTAGTAAACCTGGTCCCTACCTCCCACTAGTGGGTGGTTTGGAATTTTGGGTGGGTAGTGGTGGATTCTGCAAAAAACGCAGTAGGGCAAGGCCAGTAGGGGAGATTCTTTCATCTCCCCTGTCGGCCCATGCAGAGCCAGCCTTGCTGTTAGCTCTCCGGGGCTGGTGAGATCAAAATCTCCCTCATTGGCCCACTGGCACTTAGTTTCAGCAGAGGAAGGGAAGGGCCTGGGAGGCTCTGTGTTCCTCCAGTGAGCAGACTGGTCGAAGCATTACCATGGCAATGCTTCGATACAGTGCTCTGCTCGCTCCTCCAACTGCAGGCTAAACTGAACATTCCACCACTGGATTACCAGGGCTTGCAGCATTAAGTCCTCCCTCCCTGGTAAAAGGTAAGAAGAAGGGAGGAGGAGACATTAAGATAGATTTTCACATCTCACCCACCTACACACAGCATAGACCCTATCCACCCTTTACACACAAACACACACACTACACCCTTCACACACACACAATACACCCCTCACACATACGCAGACCAACCCCCTCTCACACACACATGCACACACACACACAATACACCCCTCACACATACACAGACCAACACCCTCACACACATCCACACACTTCCCCCCCAAACACACACACACTGAACCCCTCTCAGACTGCATCTCTCTCTTTCTCTCACACACACTGCAACATTCATACACACTGCCCCCTCACATGCACTGCACCCCTCTCACACACACACACACACACACTACACCCTTCACACACATACAGCATCCCTCACACACACACACGCACAGCATCACTCACACAAACAGCACCCTTTACACACATACACTACCTCCATACATGTACTGCACCTCACACACACACAGACCAGCCTTCACACACACACACACAGCACCTCACAGACACACATAGAAACATCAAAAGTGGGCACAAGGCATTAAAAGGTTGACTACCCTGCTTTAAAGGTTTATTTATTCTTACCTATACAGTACTTATACAGATTATTACAGATTTTAGTTCACGAGAAAATATACACTTAAAAATGAAACTACAAGTGTATAAAAATTTGTAAAAGAAAACTTGTCAGTATTTGCTACCTTGTCTCATCGGCCCTAGCCAAGTTATCGGTTTGAGGTTCTCCCTTCTTTCTAAATATAGGGATGGTGAATGGGGCCTCCGTCTAACCACTGTGCTATAGGCAGCTGACCAGGTCTTCTTATGGTTAATTCTCCTCTGCCTTGTATAATTAGTATTGGTGTTTGACCAAGGGCCCAAATTCTTATCAGCCATTTTCTCAGAAGATGTAATTTATGGGCCAACTGAAAATGCATTTCTGACTCACCAATAAATGTGTAATCTATTTTCAACCCAATAGCGCATATATCATTGCAGAAATATGCTTATACATACAAATCTACATTACCAGGGAATAGACACACATAAAGAGACACAGATATAAACAGGTTGAACAGAAAGACACACTGCTACTTATACACACTTATATAGTTACAAACAGGGACGTATTAGCTGAGAGGCAAACAAGGCATTTGCCTTGGGCGGCACTTTCCAGGGGGCGGCAAAAAAAGTCGCCCCCAAATGCCCAGGGCAAATGTCTTGTTAGCCTGGCGGCTAACTAACAATCCGGTCGGGCGGGGTTTGCGAGGGATCACTTTCCCCTGAGCGCTCTGTTCAGCTCCCTCGCGTGCCGCAGAGTGATGCCAGGAGCCGGAATATAGTGTCATATTCTGTCTCCCGTCATCACTCTGCGGCACGCGAGGGAGCTGAGCAGAGCGCTCGGGGAAAGTGCTCCCTCGCTAGTGCCGCCCGCCCGACCGCCCAGCAGCCCCACTAGACCCCAGCGAGAGGGAGAAACCCCCCCCCCAGCATTCCCAAAGGTAAGGAGGCTGGGTGGGGCTAAATTAGTGGAGCACAAAGCCAGGATACACCACTGGGTACAAATACAAACTTCTCTGATGTAAACACTTACATCAGTATTTGCATCCTGGCTGAGAAAAATAAATATATGAGGAAGTTATGTGTTAAAGGGACACTATAGTCACCAGAACAACTACAGCTTGATGAATTTGTTCTGGTGAGTAGAATCACTACCTTCAGGCTTTTTGCTGTAAACACTGTCTTTTCAGAGAAAATGTAGTGTTTACATTACAGCCTAGTGATAACTTCACTGGCCACTCCTTAGATGGCTGTTAGAGATCCTTCCTGGGTCATTGCTGCCTAAAATGCATCCAAACATTCAGTATCTCCTCCCTCTGCATGCAGACACTGAACTTTCCTCATAGAGATTCATTGATTCAATTCATCTCTATGAGGAGATGCTGATTGGCCAGGGCTGTGTTTGAATCATGCTGGCTCTGCCCCTGATCTGCCTCTTTGTCAGTCTCAGCCAATCCTATGGGGAAGCATTGTGAATGGATCAGGCCACCACCTTCTGATGATGTCAGACTGCTTGTTTTGTTTTTGAGGCAAACAGCATGCAGAGCTACAGCATCTGGCTTGAATACAGTAAGAGGTTGCTATATTTAGGGAGGCATGAGGGGCCCAGGGGGACTAGATGGTGGTTTTAACACTATAGGGTCAGGAATACATGTTTGTGTTCCTGACCCTATAGTGATCATTTAAGTCACTATAGGGATTTCTGTTTATGCAGTCCTAGCCACATCTCCTCTGGCTGTGACTCATGCAGTCTGCATTAAAAAATGGGTTAAATCTCAATTAGATGTTAGCTTGCTTTAGACGTTTTCTTTTCCTACTCTGTAAATTCAACTTTAAATCACACACAAGAGGCTCCTGCAGGGTCTAGAAAGCAATTAACACTAGCAAAATAGACATTCTAGATTACACAGACTGTTTAATAAAGGAACCTAGAATATCTAAGTTCCTTTTTCAGGAAGTGTTTAGGGAAGCTGTGGGCAGATAATTTAGCATTGAGACTGCAGGGGCATGATCTATACCAAAGCTGCTTCAGTAAGTTAACATTGGTTTAGTGTCTATAGATCTCTTTAAAAACAAAGAAAAAATAAATGCACACAGAGAATTATCTCATATGTTTAAAAAAAAAATGTGTAAATCACTCACAAAAATGTGTAAATCACTCACAGAAAGGGTTATGTCATGACATAACCCCAATGGGCTGTGCTAACACTTGCAGTAACTTACCTGTTTCTTAATCCTAAAATGTGATGCACTGCTCAAACATTTCCAGTAAGGCTATGTATCTATTGGGAAATCTGGTGGGTGGGTGGGTATGTGTGTGTGTGTATATATATATATATACATATATATATATAGATATATAAAGAGAGAGAGCTAATCAGCAAGATTGTGATCCTTTTTATACAGTTCCACTTCAATTTACAATTTGCAACATAATCGAGCCCTAAATTTGAAAAAGGTCAGTTTCGTTATCTGCAAGGAACTGCTGGCTAGTGGCTACAATGGGATTGGATTTAATTGTGGGATTTAATTGTTCTGTATTCTTTCATCACAGATGGATTTTGAATTCTGATCTGGATTAACTAGTTATGGCGTATTTAAATGGCGCCAAATTGTGGAACTGATTAGAACAATTACAGATTAAAGGTGTAATCCTGTATTATCACTTCAATAAACTCTGCAGTCTGTTCACCACACTGAATTGATAGATCATAAAGAAGGCTTTAACATGTCTGCCTGGGAACACTTACAGATGGGATGACAGTGAACATGCAATTAGCATCAACTTGCTCATGTGAATCGAAATGTTAGTTTAAATTCAGTATATGGCCATAGCAAATCACAATGTTAAGCAGTGTTACCTTAACTATTTAAATAAAATGATTGCACAGGATTTGTAGACACAGACATACAGGGTTATTCACAAAAGTGAGAATTCGAAGTAAATGTTAAATAATTCTATAGTGTTAGGAATATAAAGCTGTGTTCCTAACATTATAGTGCCCTCTGGTCCCTACCTCCCTTGTGCCCCTCTACGTTCTTTGATGCTGGGTATTTCACTGATGCTGAATGCTCTGATTCAGAGTGTCAGGATGTCCATAGTCATTTAGAGCAGTGCTCCTTAACCCTCTCCTCAAGGCACGCCTAACAGTCCAGGATTTAGGGATTACCCGGGGGTGTCTAAGGTGTTTAGAAGAAGGAAAAAAGGTGTTTTTAGTTTGTTTGTTTTTTTAAACACCTTAGACACACTTGGGTAATCCCTAAATCCTGGGCTGTTAGGCATGCATTGAGGAGCACTGATTTAGAGGAAACAGAGTTCGGTAAACTCTCAGAAGCGCCTCTAGTGGCTGCCTGGTATACAGCCACTAAAAGCTGTCTTAGTACTGCAATGTAAATATTGCAGTTTCTCAAAAACTGATATGTTTTAAATTGCAGGAGTACGCCAGACAGGAACATTGCACCCAGACCACTTCAATGAGAGGAAGTGGTCTGGGTGCCTATAGTTTCCCTTTAAGGCCAGAGTAGCTGAACTGTAAGCATAGCTGACTTGTTTTGCTATATTGACCTTAAATTTGGAATTAACCTTGAATTCTTACTTTAGTGAATAACGATATAAATAAAATGTATACTTGCATTCCAAATCCATTTCTTTTATTATATAACTAAAAATATAAATTCAAAAAGAAATCCCCTTCCCAGCGATCCACTTAATATAAAGGCACAATAAACTGTAATACAATATAGACCTATGCTCGTTGAAAACAAAATTCCAATCAAACAAAATGATTCCTGACTATAAATCCAATAGGAAACCACAAAGTATCTCAATGCATGAGTTGGTGTTATGCTATTCTAGCTCCAGAAGTGATTGGAGTAAAAGCAGGGTACTCTGGATGACAGATATAGCTACAGTGCCCTCCTGATTTAAATTACACGATCAAACCATGTCACATGTGACACTTTCACGACTCAATAGCCACAAAGTAATTGGAAACAGCGACCAGAGAAAACTTATAACAATAAGTTAACTGCTTGTGGGATGCCACCCAGTAACTCCAACAGAACAATAATAGTCATTTTCAATTTCATGTTACCAGACGCTTCTTCAGGGTAATTCGTTGACAAAAACAGTTCTCTCTGTAACAGGGTTATTCACTAAAGTGAAATTTTAAGGTGAATTTAAAGTAAAAGATTATAATAGTTAACCTTGAAAACTTCTTTCAATCAGTTATGCTTTCCATTTAGCTACTCTGCCCTTAAATTTGAATTTCACTTTGAGGTCACCTTGAATTCACAAACCAGGAGGAGTTCGGTATTTAATTTTAAAGACTAGTAATATACTTAATGTTTTTTTACACTGACATCATCAAAATCCTAAGCCTAAAATTGAAATCTTGGTACTAAAATAAAAATGTAACAGAAATCTTTAGCTAGTTTAATGCACCTGATATCTTTTAGCCTAGAATGCTGTTTTTTGTGTTGTTCCATGTCAAGATATAGAGTATCTCACAAAAGTGAGTACACTCCTCACATTTTTGTAAATATTTTATTATATCTTTTCATGTGACAACACTGAAGAAATTACACTCTGCTACAATGTAAAGTAGAATGTAAAGTGTACAACCAGTATAACAGTGTAAATATGCTGTCCCCTCAAAATAACTTGACAATCTTTTGTAAGATATTGTATATATAGTTTTTCGATATATAACAAAAGAATACATTGTTCACAGAATGCTACCTTTGCCAAAGATCTGTGCTAAAGATTACCCCCAAACCGAGCATTGAGAAAGGTCCCTGCATACAAATATGTTAAAAAATCATAATACTTCATTATTTAAATTGAATGAACATAATAAAAACAATGTGAATAAACAAATTCTAAATAGTAGGTAGTACTGAAATGTAATAGATATCCTCAATATATAAAGAAGAGAGGGAGTAGTATACAGATGCCAAAAGTACCCTGCAATGAAAAGGGAAAGAGACTCAAAATAATTAACTGGTCTTAAGGAAAGGGTATATGAAGGAGACATCACTGTTCAAATTATACGGAGTGTGTGCCAGACTTTGGAAGCCCAATTCACTATAGATGCTCCATGTGCAGGTCTGCCGTGTCCAAGGCACATGTGAGAAAAAAAGGTTAAACCAGAATTTCAACTTTCAAAACTAAATGCAGTTTACTCCTGAGATGTGGACTGGGGTATCATTGCAATGCTGAAGTGCACAGTTACCTATTAGAATCTTCATGCTGATTGGCTATAAATCAGATTCCTAAAACTGAAGCTACTTAACCAGAATATGACATTTTTGCAGAAGTGTGGCTTGTCAGAGAAGAAAGTAAACTAAAATAATTACAATAAATTGAATCAAAAATTTCATTAAATTCACTTTTTCATGACCACGCTAGTACACAGTAAAATAGCCACCTTTTGTGTGCATTGTAAGAGATGTAGAGAGGCAGACTAAGGTAGATCCCCTAGAATCTACTGCAACTCCTGTGATGCTTTGCGTGCCTTTAGAATGACAAAGCATCTTGGAAACTGTAGTTTTAAAACATTTTTGTTGTTGTTGATCTGGCTTAGATCAACAACAACAAAATCATAACCAAGTCTAAAGTGTCAGTCTCAACTGCAGATGTGGAGTTAGACCTTGGATTTCCTCTGCGATGTTATAGATGGAAATGACAGATCGCATTGATCTCAGAGGCTTACTGGCCTTGGCTGGACTTCCTTTTTGTTTATACCTGTAGATCTACTAAAATCCCCAATGGGAGGGCATTGGTTAGGGGAGGACTCTCATTCAGTAAATGGTCCAGGAACAGTCCAACAGCAATACTCTGTTGTAGTTACTACCTGCATACTGTGACTTTGTCTCTAGTGTTCTCTCAGTGTAAAAGTTAGTATGATTTTTTTTTTTTTATTTAGTATTTTTGCTGTGCAGAGATAAACATAGAGTTGTGTCCTGCCACAATAGCAGTAGGCACAAATGGCGTAATACAAAGCTAACATATGAAGTGGCATTTAGTTGAACATGCACATTTTTAGAGTTATAACCTTACACATAAACACATAAAACCATGCATGGAAAACAGTAATAAAAGACTTTTCTGGCTAAAACTGGTGTTGCAAACTTATGGGTAACAGGATTGTTAAGATTAGTGTAGAGTTCCTGGCATGGTCTGGTTGGACAGAAGATGTTATTAACCTCGGGTGATTGTACTTTGCTGGTCTACCTTACGGGTATAGAAAATGAGTTGTAGGGTGAGTGCAGTTCATATACAGGTGTCTGTGACCAGTGTCTTTGGGTGTTTGCCTCTTAACTTCAGCCGATGCCCTTGGATGGCTTGTCCTGTGTCTGGCCCGAGATGGCTTCGTTCCGGGTCTGGTACCTCTCCAGCCCCAGGTCTGGGTTAGAGCCGGCATCTTTATTCCAGTACTTACTTCCAGTGTCCGAGTCTGTCCCTGTTGGACGGATGGTGTAGGTGCTTTGCGCCTCTGTTTTCGGTCCGTCTTCCGTCTTTGTGGGTGATACGGGGCTTGCAAGCCCCTTGTGGCTCTCGGCCTGGAAGGGCAGCCATTTGGTTGCTTACTTGGTGTCTCTTTTGATGCGCCCTGAGTAGGCCCCTGCGCCTCTGGTTGTCCGCCATGTCTTGTTTCTTTCCTGAGCCCAGTCGCTATGAGCCGCTGGAACTTGAGCCAGAATTTGGCAAATGTCTGGTCGAGCCGTATAAGGGCCTCGGTAACATAGTCGCGGGATTCACCCTGGTAGGCTCTCACATCTTGCGTGTCGCAGTGTTGGACGTCCGCCATTTTGAGTCGGTCACCACAGTGTTCTCACTTAGTGGGTGTCTGTAAGTGTGCTTGGTCAGATCCGAGGTGACCGGGATGTCCCCCCCGGTCCAGTGGGGGGGGGAGGGGGAGGGGTGTCGCTGGACTCGGTCCGGAAACCCAGCGCGAGGAGACCGGCCGCTTCTCCCCCGCTCCGCTCCCAGCAGGCCGCGACATGACAGCCTGGTATCTTTCAGGTGGCATATTCACAGGTTGCTTGCCCGGGGTTCCCATGCTCTCTGGAACACTTAAGTTGAGTCATGGTGGTCGTGTAATTGGGTTTAATCCCCTTCTGTCGTAGTTTAATGCAGGAGCTCTAGTTTGCACGTCTGGCTCCCTTGAATGTCAGGCCCAGCCCCCCCAGTTTGTATGTATTTTGTTGTCTCTTTAAAAGCCGATCATTTCTAGACCTTTTTGCATACCACAGTGCTGTCTTAATCTATGTATCATTTTATGGTTTGATATTATCCCTTCCTGCAGCTTTTTTTTTCTTTGTTCTATTTTTAAAAAGTGTCCACTTCATTATACCTGTTACTCTTGTGTAATTTCATTTATATTGCTTATTCCTGTAACTGCACATAAAAAAAGAAAGAGAAAAGTGTGATCCATTATGCCCTTTTAAAATTATCCAGCTGTCGCTTCTGGCCATATTTGTCATAGTTATTAATAGCTCTTAACATTTCTCTTGGTCTATCCTTTAATTGTTTGATGGTTTTGTGCATGTAATTTAAATGGAAAAGGGCATGTTATAAAATATAATACAAATGTGTCAGTGAAGAAAAATGTTCACAAAGCCAGTAGTGTCCCCCTTGACTATTTTGCATAAAGCACTTCAGCAAGTAATAGGTCCACAGCATAAGTGGTGTATTTTGGATCTGTGCTACCCTAGGCATGACAGAACTCAGGCACCCATATTTTACACACCCCTTCCTGTCAATGCCACACCTCTTCCTGTTAAAGACTAATACACACACTATGACTGACAGACACACTCTCAGATACATTGACATACACACACACACACACACACTGATTTGACACAATTTGACAGACAAACACAATCACTGACTCACACACAATCACTGACATGCACACACAATGATGCAGACACACACTCACTCACTGACACACCCACTCAAACACACACTGACAGGCATACACAATCACTCAGACACACACACATTCACTGACAGGCACATACTGGCAGACACACACAATCACTCAGACACACAGGCTCCCTCAAAGACACACTTACAAACAGACACACGGGCGCCCTCACAGACACACACAATCACTCAGACACACAGGCTCCCTCACACACACTGACAAACATACTCACTCACAGACACACACAATCACTCAGACACACACTGACAGACATACACTGACAGATATACAGACACACTGCCAGCCAGACACACACACACACACACACACAGTCAGCCAGACACAGACACACACATACTGCCTGCCAGCCAGACACACACACACACACAGACCCCCCCCCTCCCCAACACTTACAGATAATTTTAAAATTTTTATTAAAATCAACTCAGCCTCCCTACCTTTGGGAGAGCTGGGTGGATTTTCTACCTGCTGGCTGGGCTGCTTGGGCAGGGAGGGAGGCAGGCATGCAGGCAGTTGGGCGGCTAAAGAGCGCTGATTTTTGAGCTCTCTCTCAGGCTTGGTAGTGTTTGGGAAGTAAAAACCAAAAAGGTTATGGTGGGTAAATAATTGTGATTGAAAACCCCTTCCACCTGAAGTCTGTAGATAGTTAATACAATCAGGGACGTATTAGCTGCGAGGCAAACAAGGCCTTTGCTTTGGGCGGCATTTTCCAGGAGGAGGCAAAAAAAGCCGCCCCCAAATGCCCAGGGCAAATGCCATTGTGTCTCAGGGCTCTTTTGATCACTGACAAGCCAGACGGGCGGTCGGTCGGCCACCACTAACCAATGCTCACAAGCAAAAATGGCTGCATTGGGCAGAAAAATACATAAAGACTAATTTTCAAACAGTCCTGTTCACTGATAAGTGACGTGCAACCCTGGATGGTCCAGATGGATGGAGTAGTGGATGGTTGGTGGACAGTCACCCTGTTCCAACAAGGCTGCGACGTCAGCAAAGCGGTGGTGGGGTCATGTTTTGGGCCGGAATAATTGGAAGGGAACTGGTCGGCCCCTTTAGGGTCCCCAAAGGTGTAAAGATGACCTCTGCAAAGTATGTGGAGTTTCTGACTGACCACTTTCTTCCCTGGTACAGAAGAAAGAACTATGCTTTCTGTAATAAAATCATCTTCATACATGACAATGCACCATCTCATGCTGCAAAGAACACCTCTGCATCAATGGCTGCTATGGGGATAAAATGAGTAAAAGTCATGGTGTGGCCTCCATCCTCCCCTGACCTCAATCCTATTGAGAACCTTTGGAGCATCCTCAAGCAAAAGATCTATGAGGGTGGGAGGCAGTTTACATCCAAACAGCAGCTCTGGGAGGCTATTCTGACATCTTGCAAACAAATTCAAGCAGAAACTGTCCAAAAACTCACAAGTTCAATGGATGCAAGACTCGTGAAGCTGCTATCAAATAAGGGGTCCTATGTTAAAATGTAACATGACCTGTTAAAATGTTTAAAAAGTTAAAATGTTATTATAAGTTTGATTGAAATAGCTTTTGATTTCAGTAAATATGCTGCAAACATAACAAATGACAATTTTCATTTCTTTACAACCTATAAAGTGTTTTGAAACTTACTGTGCGTAATAATTTGGAACAGTGCATTGTAAGTTTTTTATGTTCAAAAAATACTGTTATCATTAGGAGGTTTGTTCAATAAAATTTGAATTGTACTCTTAATAGTT
This sequence comes from Pelobates cultripes, assembly GCA_933207985.1. NCBI lineage: Eukaryota > Metazoa > Chordata > Amphibia > Anura > Pelobatidae > Pelobates > Pelobates cultripes. The sequence continues at coordinate 67,326,181 of OW240918.1, read as the reverse complement.
GTAACATGAGAATTATGCTGACTGTTATTTACATCAATTATTTAGGTAAATGAGAAAAATATAATTTGCATAATAATTTGGAACAGGGTGTAATACTGCATACTTAATAGCCGGATTGCTACTTCACATATTATTGCACCTCAGCTTAGACGCATACGCTTTTAACGATATACACATTCCACATTCATCAGCAGACGTTTTGAAAAAGAACAGCTACAGTATACATATTTGATAACAACATATGCACAGTGCATTACCAAGCTTATTTAACCTTTGTGATATATTTAACTTCGCAAAGCTTATGTAGACTTAACACCTGTCATTGCCGGATCACTCTGACTTATACGCCTCTGCGCAGGCAACCACATATGATTCTGAACAAAATGCATTATGTCAGCCTCGCGTTATCTGCAGTTCTGCCAAGCACGCCTCTGCGAAGGCGACTACTTGCGATAACAGTACCATATTTGATATCTGCGTTTATATAGAAACAATAAAACTATTTAAAACAAATCTAGATGATAGCCTGTGGGAAGACAGACCCGCCTTACTTTATTGGTCACTGAAACTAATGGGTCTGAGATTGGAGCAGAAAAGCTGACACATCTAACTTTCTGTATCTTATCAAACTAACACTTAACTTTGAAAACTTTCTTATTTCCCACAATTCTCATTCATACATTCACAATTCCTGGAATATATCTCCAAGCCTAAAAGAAATTCTACAAAAAGAAGCTGGTAATTATGCTGGTTTTATTTAATTTAATTTCATTAATTTTACTAAAAACAGAAATATATCTGGATAAAAAGGCTGGTCGGATTTCAACTATTATGAAATCATAGTTAGCTAATGAAATCATAGTTAGCTAATGAAATAATAAGTTCCAAGTTCCTTACTGCAGAAGGAATAAATAACAATATATTTACTGGTAATTTGCAAAAAAATATCATATCAGCTATTAACTAGAGATATTGACTTATCTAGATTTAGGGATAGTCCTCTTAAATAAGAAAATTACAATTCTGCAAACGTAAAATCTGGTTAGAATTATTCTTATTGGTTATTGGATGAGAAGGAATGGTTAACTGATCTGGTATGAGAAAGATTATATTGTAAATTGCAATATAAAAGGGTATTTTGCCTGTGAGTATTGTAGCCAGCAGTGAGTGAGTTAACTCAATGTGATTCAGACAGAGGAAAGTTTTTTTACGGCCATGTGCTGTGCTGTTGTGTGAGGCTGTGTGAGGCTGTGAGATGCTGTGTTCTCTGTTAAGAATTGCATAGCTGAATTCAAAAAAGGTGTACTGTCGTAAATCTTGTTGAAATTGCATCCATGTGGATATAAATGTTGCTATTGTTATCGAAACTGTGTTAAAGTGCCATATTGTACACATATGTTACTCCTAATTATTCACTGAATATTGTCACGCATGTTACATTTTATTATTATTATTATTATTATTGTCACAATAAATTATATTTTTGTAATTAGCTTGTGATTAATGTGTGAAATACAAATCCTCTAATAAAACATACTCCAGGGTCTATAAGAGTTAAAAATAGTGGGTAGCTCTTAGCTTTAAATTAATCAAGGGGAACAGTGCCAATATCAATTACTGATATAATAAAAATTATTAAATAAAAAAAATTATAATTTTTATGAAAATATTATTTTTAATATTTATGACCTCATAATTTCCTTTAAAAGTCATATCTCAAAATGTATTGACTTCAATCAGGCTTTATATGAAAAAAGAAGATGATTACTTAGCACTACGTCATATATACAGTCAGCAAATTAGCAAATATTTTGGATCATTGACCAAAGGTAGACATCACTTGATAATTTGGCAGATGACTGCTTTCTTAAAATATAATTGTACATCTTTATATACTTGTCGACACTGTTTCATAACATATATAATCAGCTTGCAGAATATATATTTATGTTACTTCCTCAAAGTATCTTGCTGGACATATACTTCCCCTTTTGGAGAACATCTGTTTGTAGATGAAACAGAACACTTGAATTAACAAATAAATCATACTAAATATCTTATTATGTCTTTATAAAAGATAACAGCTTTTCAACATTACATTAAAAAAATTGTATCAGATTTAAAATGGCGAACTTAAATGGCCGCTGATTATAAAATGGCTGCCAATTATAAAATCATACCCAACAGTCCATCTGTTTGCTCTTCTTTTTCAACACTTACATGAAGGACTTCCCCTTGCAGGCATTGCTTTCCATTGAATTCAAGCAAGAGGTACCATTTTAGACTGGTTTAACTTCTTACTGAGGTTTGCTGTGCACCACTCCCCACTTCCACTACACTCAACAGAGAGCTTGATGTGTCTGCTTAGGTCTTGACAGCTGATCACTCTCAGCCAATCAGCTAAGCCCTGCTCTGCCTGACTTAGCTCAGATGTACAGCTTTCAGCATTCTGCAGGTGTAGTACTGCCATGGAATTGCGGCCAGCGGACCCCAGTTGCTTGGGGTTCCTAGTACAATAGCCATGCTGTAGTGGCTCTGGTGTTTGAAATATGTAGTGAATGAGCCATGGAGTTGTTTTGCAATGAGAGAATATGAGAGACAAAAATAATTTTCTTTTAATTGTATTTATTTATTTATAGTGAAGAAAAAAATATTTTATACACAAGGAGAAAAAAAATCTTCATGAACAGGTTTATTAATTAAATTCAGATTTCTAGCAAATTAAAGTCTGATGTCAAAATGTAAGCAAAATAATGAGTCACAACTTGTTTTTGCCTGAATTTGAATATGCACAGGGTTATTCATAAAATATGGAGACCAGGTTATAGGACCTATCTGTGATAAAAAGGGAGCTTACAAGCAAATAAGGAATAATAGAAAGATACCTATAATAAGCTGCTACAACACTTTGGTTGGTTCTTTCGTTATACCACATAAATATACAAAAAAGATCTTATACTGTATGAACTGATAACTAGCCTCCCACACCAGTAAACGAGTGGAGTGCTTACTGGTTAGTATATATTATCACTACGCAGTCACTCACCCTTTATGTGCACTGGGTGTACAGGTACAATTGGCTCAGTCACCCAGAGAAGCTTTCTATTACCGTGGTATTGGCCTCTTCTCTGTATCCAGGACTGTGATATTCAGGCAGACGTTATGTAGCCAGGATATCCATTATCAGCACTCTTTTGTAAATTGCATCATTGCATCATCATCACTCTTTTTGTAAAATGCATCATTGCATTATCAGCACTCGTTCTGTAAAATGCATCATTGCATTATGAACACTCTTTTTTGTAAAATGCATAATTGCATGCATAAACTTATCTAAATGCTCACCACACAAACCTCCTAAATGTGACCTATTAGTTATAAGGAAGCCTAATGTCGGGCACGCGGACTGCTTAAGGAGAAGCCCCATGAGGTTTGATGGAGCGAAGTGGGTGGTAAGTATAGCACTCGCGCTAGGGGTTAATTGCAGGTTAGGGTTAAGTGCAAGGCAGCTCGCGCTGGCAGTAAAGGCGGCAAGCTCGCGACCAGGGCATGAGCCCTGATTGGTAGATAGCAGCGCGAGGACAATATTGGAGGGAAAATAGGGGGTATAAATTGAAGGGCGCCAAATTAATTGCCTCAGCTTGTGCCAGACAAATCCAAAGGTTAGCTATATATTAAAATATTTAAGCTGTTGTTCCCATCCACCCTTCCCCCTTTTTATTTATTTTATGTCGTGACCTTATTATGGGATATAAGTCGCCCTCCTGGTCATTACAGGCGGGTGGATTTGGTTGAAGAGATATTTATGGCTCCTGGCTTTGGAGGGGGGCAGAGCCTTGGAAAGTGGTTTAATATGTTGGTTTTAAAGCTATGGTTTATTATTATTCATATGGTTATGGTTTAATAGGAATTATGAAATCCATAATAAAGGTTCACGGCCATTCTCCAAGGTGTATCACTAAAGTTATTAAATAAACATTTTGATTAAAAATTTCTGCTTGTGTTTATTTATTTATGTTTCACTTCGATTACAACATTCAAACCTCATGTAATTTAGTCTTTAATCTAAATTACTAATGCACTTACCTGAGGTGGTAAAACATACGAAACAGCTATGGAGACAGAGGAACAGCCGCAGGCATAAATTTCAGCAGCAAATGGGGATTTGACCAATGACCGTTTAAACTATAGGCTTGCATCTGTACCCCATATGCCTTTTGTCATCACCAGTGGGGAAAGGTTTTAAACAAACCCCGGACATGGTGGAATACAAAAAAGAGACATAACCAGGTGGTCACTTTATGGAAGTGCTGTTTCCTGGGTCTTCAGGGATAAGAGGCTGAACCCTGGTTTGGCCTCATGTATGCAGTGGACCACTGTCATTCCCTGAGGTAGAGAGTTAGGCCAGACCCTTGTTCACTGAAGAAGGTACCCAGGCTGGTGACTCATAGAGATATGCTATTGCTGGGTCTTCAGGGCTTAGAGACTGAACCCTGGCTGGGCCTCATGTATACAATGGACCGCATCCATTCCCTAAGGGAGAGCGTCAGGTCAGATCCCCGTTCACTAAACGGGGTACCAAGGCTGGCAACTCATAAAGATGTGCTGTTGCTGGGTCTTCAGGGATAAGAGGCTAAACCCTGGCTTGGCCTCATGTATGCAGTGGTCCGCTCTCACCCCGTGAGGGAGCGAGAGCTTAGTCAGACTCCCAATCATTAAAGAGGGTACCCAGTCTGGCGACTCACAGAGATGTGCTGTTGCTGGGTCTTCAGGGATAAGAGGCTAAACCCTGGCAGGACTTCATGTACGCAGTGGACCTCTTTCATCCCCTGAGGGAGAGATTGGGTCTGACCCTATTTCACTAAAAGGGGCACCGATGCTGGCAACACAAAGAGATGTGCTGTTGGTGGGTCTTCAGGGATTATAGGCTGAACCCTGGCAGGGCTACAAAAATATTGGCCTGGTGAGCATAAAAAAAATAATTAAAAAAAAAAATATATATATATATATATATATATATATATATATATATATATATATATATATAAGTAGACTCCTTCCAAACTGCTGTGAAGGACAGAAATAAAATGACTGTCTGATGGGAAGAGGGTGGATCTATTTCAGAGCTCTATTTCCTGTCCTTCCTGCTGTGAGGGGAGTAGCTAAGCCATGGGTAAATGCTGCCATGTTTGATCAGGGAAAATATATAGTGCAAAACTGTGGTTTAAAATGTGATCAGAATGGACTTATTACGTGTTCTTGCATGGCAAGACCACTTACTATTATCTCATATATTTATTAAGTGTTCTTGCATAGCAATACCACTTAATGTTATCTCACATATATATTATTATTATTATTATAGCCAAAATTACCACCCTAACTCCTCCCACAGTTTTTACACTACATAGACAGTAATATACCGAAACGTGCGGATTGTTCCCAATTGGATTGCTATTACGTTGTGGAACGTTTTGCCGAATGGTTCACGGAATATCATCGTTCTTGTGGCGAAATTGGTTCCATAGCAATGAATGGCAAAATGTTCAAAACTAGAGTGGGAGCTGGCAAAAGCTGAAAAATCAGGACATGATTTCTAAACTGCCACCACTCATTTTCAAGCCCACCTACACAAATCTTATATCAAAACGTTCAGCTATCCGTGCTGCCACTAAAAATGTCCACAGCCAAGCCATAGTCCTGATAGTTTTCACAATATGACCATTTGTTTGCAACTCACGCCGTCCATTGACATTCATTGAAACTCCACTCTAGCCAGCTCAAACTTGAAGGGCAATTTCTAAACTGCGACTGTGCCTTAATTTTTAATACTTTAGAGACATACTATGTATCAAAATGTAGGTCTGGATACTCACAATATAAAGCTCTTCGCCGTAGGATGTATAGTTTTTAAAATACTCTGACCGGTGCCAGGCTGGAGCAGCAAGTGATGTCATAGACAGGGCCATTTGTACACCTGCTAATGTTTTTATAAATGTATGTTTAAATGTAATTGTGAAGCACTTTGGGCAACAACATTGCAATTAAATGTGCTATATAAATAAATAATAAGTTACTCTAGTTGTAGACTACTGGTGGATTCAAGAACACTTCACACAATTTCCCCAGAAATTGTAGCTTTTCTAGTTCTTATTATTCTTATTATTATAGCCAAATTTACCACCCTAACTCCTCCCACAGTTTTTACACTACATAGACCGTAATATACCGAAATGTGCGGATTGTTCCCGATCGGTGTGCTATTACTTTGTGGAACGTTTTGCCGAATGGTTCACGAAATATCGTCTTTTTTTCTTTTTTTGTCATTTTTGTGGCGAAATTGGTCCCATAGGAACGAATGGCGGAATGTTCAAAACTAGAGTGGGAGCTGACAAAAGCTAGAGTGTGAGCTGAAAAATCAGGACATGATTTCTAAACTGCCACCACTCCCTCATTTTCAAGCCCACCTACACAAATCTTACATCAAAATGTTCAGCTATCCCTGCTGCCACTAAAAAGCCATAGTCCTGATAGTTTTCACAATATGACCATTTGTTTGTAACTCACACCGTCCATTGACATTCATTGAAACTCCACTCTAGCCACCTCAAATATGAAGGGCAATTTTTAAACTGCGACTGTGCCTTAATTTTTAATATTTCAGAGACATACTATGCATCAAAATGTAGGTCTGGGTCTTGTGATGCTCACAATATAAAGCTCTTAGCTGTAGGATTTATAGTTTTTAAAACTACGACCGTTTGAAGATGTCAACCGCCAGTGAAGTGAGCAATTTGAAGCAGTTTGTTTTTAACCGCTCTTTTCTGCCCTTGCTGTAGAGTGAGTTGCCATAGGAACCCAGGTGTGTGAGCAGCCAGCAAAGTGTTCCGGAAAACAGAGGCTGCTAGATGAAACACATTCTCTAAACTGCTGTCATTCCGACAGTTTTGATAACAAAAAACATATTCCCATGTTAGTCAATTCGTTATACCTGTAACAGAAAAACAGTAACATACAATGTTACAACAATACAGCTAATCAATGTTTCATAAAGTTACTCTGCCCAGTCCAACCTTTCCACAGTTACTCCAGCCACTCCAACCACACAACAGTTACTCAAGCCACTCCACCCAGTTACTCCGCTCACTCCAGTTGTAGACTACTGGAGGAGGCAAGAACACTTCTCACAATTTTCCCTTGTTTTCTGTAGAAGAAATTATGATATGCTTTTCCCCTAATCTTGGCACTATATTTGTGGCTACATACTTACAGAAGAATGAGAATATGTATTTAGTGTCAGTTATATATGGCAATTCATCAATAAATTACCTTTTCTAAGGAACAATATCTGTAAGTTGTTCCTTATCTTTGTAGTTTTGTAACATGCATAATTTTTTTAGAGTATTTATCTTTTGAAAATTATATACAGTTGCGAGAAAAAGTATGTGAACCCTTTGGAATGATATGGATTTCTGCACAAATTGGTCATAAAATGTGATCTGATCATCATCTAAGTCACAACAATAGACAATCACAGTCTGCTTAAACTAATAACACACAAAGAATGAAATGTTGCCATGTTTTTATTGAGCACACCATGTAAACATTCACATTCTCCTGAATATAACAGTACCCCATTTACCAGATTTTCTGTTTTTTTGGGGGGTAGTCAAGGGGACAAAATATTAGATTTCAAAGTTGGAAATTTGGCAAAGTGATTTTCTGGACCTATGTGGCTATTCAGAGAGCATGGCAGCCTGGGTAATAACATTTCCATCGTTATGGCATACCATTTTTAAAAGTAGGCAACCCAGAGTACAACAAAATGCAGACCTTGAGATGTTTGGTCTAGCCATTTTAACAGAAATGCTGGGCCCATGTAGCAATATCTACTTTTAGTTTTGTCTTTTTAATCACATAAATTGCATTTTTACTAGAAATGTCATAATCCTGGTATTAGTTAGTGCACTAAAACCTCAGTATTTTGATTTAACACGGTCTTCTGAATAGAACAGTACCCACATGTACAATGTTTCAAGGTTTTTATTATATCACAGGAATAGAACAGTACCCCCACATACACTTTGATCTGTAGGCAGAGAGAGGCAGAGAGATTTTTGATCTCACATAGAGAGTTACTGTGTGAAAATTCTGTGTCTGGTTTTCTTTATGCTGGGTTTTTCTGGGTTCATTCCTGTAATCCGTCCCTGGAATTCCCAGTCTCCTGGATTCATTTATATGTTTGTTTTATGTTGCCACACCCGTTTGTTTTCCATTTTCCTTTTATTTCAGTCTGGACCTGCAGCAGTGTTTCAAGTATCTGCCCTGTCTTGCAGGTAAGTGCTATTGTGGTTTAGTATGGTGCTTTTAGCGAACATTAGGCAGTGTAGGAACTGCCGAATATGGGGTACATTGGTGCTGTGGCAGGCTTATGCAATGTATGATCATATAATGTAACTAAATCCCCATACTTTTCACATATAGTGCTTAGTTATGTCTCCTCTTGTTTTGCCTATTATATCTTGTCTTGTTTTATTTTGTAATCCCAGTTCATGTACAGTCCTGTCCTGCCCTGTTCTTGTTTTCCTCCTCTTGTGTACATGTTATGGGTTCTGCTTTCTGTCCTGCTCTGGTTCTGGGTTCTATTAGTTCTGTCTTGTTTTCATGTTTGGTGACTATGCTAGTCTTGCCTTGTTTCTGTACTGGATACATGTCTGCTGCAGAGCCCCCCTATCCAGTTCCTGGGAGGTCTGCGTATCAAGCTCCTAGTTCCTGGGATCGCTGTAGCTGCATCAGGGTTCTGGTATGTGGCCGCGCAAACGCTGGTGCTCAACGCCAGAGGACGTGTGGTTACCCTGCACCAGGCCCTGATAATCCACTTCCACACTGAAGACTCCACTTCTCATCAGGCACTCAGGGGTCCCGGTTTCCGTACCGCCACCCGTGACAAGGAGCATTGCTATACATATTCAAAGACAAATAACTTTAACAATCCAAAAATAAACCAAAGATAATCATCTATAGATCATAATGTCTGTCTGCTGTGGGACTGCTATAGAGTAAAATCATGTATTTATTAAGATGCCCTATGTGAATCTGTCCTTTACTAATTTAATTTGACAGCTTATCTAATTCACAAGACTTTCAGTTGATATCATGTGAAACAGTATATATTTAATACATATTAGATTAGAAAAAAACTCCCAGCATTGCGATGGGGGCGTGGCTTACCTCGTGGAAGGGGTGGAGCTAAAATGACACAGGCAGGGCTAAAATATAGTAGGCTGAGCTAAAAGTGCTGGCTGCATTGGAAGCAGGAAGGAGTCCCTGCTTCCCCAACAACCAGACCCCAGGAGCTGCACTGTCTCCACTCCTCCCAGACCACAAAGGACAGAGGTAACCATGTATGACTGTTTGTTTGTGAGTGTATGTGAGTATGTGCAACTGCCTGCCTCTGTGTGTTTGACAGTCTGTGTGTGTGTGTGTGTGTGTGTGTGTCTGTGGCTGTCTGCCTGTGTGTCTGTGTGTGACTGTCTGCCTGTGTGTGTGTGGCTGTCTCCCTGTGTGTGCCTATGTGTATGGCTGTCTGCCTGTGTGTGTGTTTATTTGACTGTCTGCCTGTGTGTGTGGCTGTCTGTGTGTGGCTGTCTGCCTGTGTGTATGGCTGTCTGCCTGTGTGTATGTGTGTGACTGTCTGTGTGTGTGTGGCTGTCTGCCTCTGTGTGTGTGAGTACCTGAGTGTGTGTATGTAACTGTCTGCCTGTGTGTGGCTGTCTGTCTGTGTGTGTGAGTGTGACTGTCTGCCCGTGTGTGTGTGTGTCTATTTGTGTAACTGTCTGCGTCTGTGTGTGTGTTTGACTATCTGCCTGTGTGACTGCATCTGTGTGTGACTGTCTGCATGTAACTGTGTGTGTGTGTGAGAGACTGTATGTGTAGCTGTATGTATGTGACTGTCTGTACCTGTGTGTGTTTCATTGTCTGCCTGTAACTGTGTGTGTATGTGTGTGTTACTGTCTGATTGTTATTGTGTGTGCGTGTGACTGTCTGCCTGTAACGGTGTGTGTGACTGTATGTAACTGTGTAAGTGTGTTTATCTGCCTGTAACTGATAATGTGTGTAAATGCCTGTAACTGTGTTTCTGCCTGATCCTGTGTATTTGACAGTGTAAATGTATAACTGTATGCATCTGACTGTGGGACTGTGTGCATGTGACTCTGTAGTCTGGCACATCTGGCATGCACTTCTATTGGCTGCAGACCATAAGTAGCTGTCTTCCTAGCTCTGGCCAATCAGAGCACTGTCACAGATTACCACAGGACACTGCAAGTCCCTGAGCTTGCGAGACAGTTATGCATGGTCTGCACCCAGTGGGGGGCAGACCAGATTCAGATCAGCATGCCCCTCTCCCAACTAGGTAACAACAGGAAAGGAGGAATTAATATTTGTTTTTGAATCATTATTTATTTAATACACTATAAAAAGAATGACGGGGGGACGCTGCAAATATTTTTCGCACAGGGCGCCTAAGGGCCTAAGGCCGGCCCTGGCTATATATCTTCCAATTTCCCCACAACATTTGTCCTTTTTAACATAATAGGAGTACCTCCCCTCATATGACCACTTTCTTGTGTGTCAATACTTGTGTGGACTGGCTGACAATGAAATTTGTTAAGGTAAAGTTGACTTTAAGCACTATCCAAATGCTCTTGCTGCTTCAGTCTCTCTAAATCTGTGGCATGTTCCCTTTATTCTACACTCACTCCATACAGCTTTTCTCTGTCCAAGACTGTGTAACAGGAGTTTCTGCCTGCTAGTAAGAAGGTTAGGAGAGGAGGGGACAGGTGAGTGCTAGGGGATAGTCCTTAGAAAGCGTGTGCATTATTAGACACATTTATGCCAAGCTCAGGGTGCTATCTGCATAGTATGCTCTTAGTTGGCCATCCTGCATGATTGGCAGGCAGCATGACATGCATTCACATCAGGCTGACTTAATACCTCGGGCATATTTTTTTGAGCATGTTTGTGGTTCTGGTTACATGATTCGCGTCAGTGGCCCACCCTTATACCCTGCCAACTGAAATCCTGCTTCACTGGACACTGTTTTTAGGGGTATGGATTTACTTGAAAGTTGAAAGAGAGAGATAAGCATAGAGAATGTGTTTTTTTTATATCTATATCCTGTGAGTTTCCCTCCAGCACCACCTCCACCAGATATGATCATTGGGAGGTATGACTGTTTTAGTGTTTTCTGTCGCTACAGTTCTATAATTGGGCCCATCATAAGTGTCAGCACCAGGCCCAATGGGCTCTTAAGCTAGCCCTGACTATATATAATTTACTATTTGTAATATACATTAACAAACGTGTAGTACTGTTTGTGTACCAAAACTCAAAACGATTGGGTGGCAAATTATTTTTAAAGTGGTAGATTATTAGAACAATGCATGATTTAAACTTTAAGATGCAACATCACTCTTGTTCGTCATTGACCAAATAATTGCATCAATGTAATTTGGTGGATGACATTTCAATTTCTTACCATCCTTCAATCAAGAGTTGACACATATATCCCATGTACCTTCAGAACTGAATTTACTTTTCTTTCTAAATTCTTGAAATGTTTTTGTCAACAATGTGGCTTAGTAGAGAAGTAAAACAAGAGATTAAAAATAAGAAAAGGAAATTTAAAGCATTTAAATCAGACAAATCAGAGGAATCCTATTTAAGATATAAGGAAGCCAATAACGCTTGCAAAAAGGCAATTAAAGTGGCTAAACTAGAAAATGAGACATTGATAGCTAAAGAATGCAAAACCAACCCCAAAATTTTATTTCAAGTACATCAATTCTAAAAAAAGCAAAAAATGAAAGTGTAGGTACACTGGAAACAGTTGCAGGTGTTGTATTGGAGGATTGGAGGAAGGCAGATGTTGTTCCTATATTTAAAAAGGGTTCAAAATCCTTTCCTGGAAATTATAGACCTGTGAGCTTAACTTCTGTAACTGGGAAAATATTTGAATGGCTATTAAGGGATAATATTCAGGAATTCATTGGGAAGAACTTTGTTATTAGCAATAATCAGCATGGTTTTATCAAACATAGGTCATGTCAAACTAACCTAATTGCATTCTATGAAGAAGTCAGAAGTATAGATCAGGGTGTTGCAGTGGATGAGATCTACTTGGATTATGCCAAGGCATTTGATACGGTTTCTCACAATAGGTTTGTCTTCAAACTAAAAGAAATTGGTCTAGATGAATATTCTTGTTCTTGGGTAGAACATTGGCTTAAAGGACCACTATAGTGCCAGGAAAACACTCTTTTTCCTGGCACTATAGTGCCCTGAGGGTGCCCCCACCCTCAGGGACCCCCTCCCGTCCGGCTCTGGGGAGAGGAAAGGTGTTAAAACGTACCTTTTTCCAACGCTGGGCGGGGAGCTCTTCTCCTCCGATCCTCCTCCTCTCCTCCCATTCGGCTGAATGCGCACGCGCGGCAAGAGCTGCACGCGCATTCAGCCGGTCTCAAAGGAAAGCATTTACAATGCTTTCCTATGGACGCTGGCGTCTTCTCACTGATTTTCACAGTGAGAATCACGCAAGCGCCTCTAGCGGCTGTCAATGAGACAGCCACTAGAGGAATTGGAGGAAGGATTAACCCATTTACAAACATAGCAGTTTCTCTGAAACTGCTATGTTTATAAAAAAAATGGGTTAACACTAGCTGGACCAGGCACCCAGACCACTTCATTAAGCTGAAGTGGTCTGGGTGCCTTGAGTGGTCCTTTAAGGATAGAGTACAACGAGTTGTAATTAATGGTAAATTTTCAGGCTGGACAAAAGTGGTAAGTGGTATCCCTCAGGGTTCTGTTTTGGGACCACTTCTATTTAACATATTTATAAATGATCTTGAAATAGGCATTGAAAGCCATGTATCAGTGTTTGCAGATTACACAAAACTTTGTAAAGTAATAAAATGTGAGCAGGATATTGCTTTGCTGCAGAGGGATTTGGATAGATTGGGACTGGGCACTAAAATGGCAGATTAAATTTAACATAGAGAAATGCAAAGTTATGCACTTCGGGGTTAAGAATGCACAAGCAACTTACACACTAAATGGTAGTGAATTAGGGATAACCACACGAGAAGGATTTGGCAATTGTTATAGATAACAAATTAGGCAGCAATATGTTATGTCAATCTGCAGTTGCTAAGGCCAGTAAGGTTTTGTCATGTATAAAGAGGGACATAAATTCTCGGGATGAAAATATAATTTTGCCTCTTTATAAATCGCTGGTAAGACCACACCTTGAATATGCTGTGCAATTTTGGGCGCCTGTTCTAAAGAAAGATATCATGGCACTAGAAAAAGTCCAGAGACGAGCTACAAAATTGATGAAAGGAATGGAGCATTTTAGTTATGAAGAAAGGTTAAAAAAATTAAATCTGTTTAGTTTGGAAAAACGGTGCCTGAGAGGGGATATGATTACTTTATACAAATATATTTGAGGCCAGTACAAACCTTTATCTGGAAATCTATTCATAAACAGGGCTATACATAGGACACGAGTTCACACATTTAGGCTGGAAGAAAGGAGATTTCATCTAAGGCAAAGAAAAGGTTTCTTTACAGTAAGAGCAATAAGTATATGGAATTCTCTGCCTGAAGAGGTGGTTTTGTCAGAGTCACTACAGAGGTTTAAACTGCAATTGGATAAATACTTACAAAAACATAACATACCGGGATTTAATTTCTAATTAGTGGGGTAATAGCTGCTTGATCCAAGGAGACATATGACTGCTATTTTGGGGTCAAGAAGGAATTTTTTCCTAGTTTGTGGCAAAATTGGAAGCGCTCCAGACTAGGTTTTTTGCCTTCTTTTGGATCAACAGCAACAACATATGTGAGGAAGGCTGAACTTGATGGACACAAGTCTCTTTTCAGCTATGTAACTATGTAGCATAATTATTTATGAATGTATTTGTTTGTGCATGCATTTATTTTTCAAATTCGAGCATATGTGTGTGTAATGGACCTTCAATTCATAAGGATAAAAAGTAATTTGTAAAATGTTACAATAATTGTTAATTGATACTCCAAGTTTACATCATCTGGCCATGGAAAAAATTATATCTATTACAAAGAAAAAGGTCATATAAGGATTGACAAAGCATAATAGTTAGCATAATAACAAATAAAAAAGCAAATAATAAGGGCAACCATAGCAAATGTAGTAAAGTCTGTTACGCAAACTCGGGACAACAAGCAAACAATTGACCGATTTGTATATATTGGCTAGCCAGTACAAAAGGAGGTAGGTGGTTTCACCCAGTCACACAATTTACATTATTGATTACATTTGCAGGTGTGACAAGGTCGAGAATTGCCTGTACACGATAAGATAACAGGCATCCCATAAACTGTTGTATGTAATTCCTTGCACAGCCAAAGTTAATTTAATAATGTGTTCATGCTGTGCATTAGATGGACTTTCCAACTGTGTCCCAAGAAGCAACATTGTATAGAAAAACATGGACTGCACACCAGCAACACAAACATGCGACTGTCCTACTGGTTTCAGGACTGTTGATAATTATTCATATGATTTCAGCAATTGAACAGATTTTGAGCTACTGGATGACAGTCATATGGATTAATCTGAATAAGCCTCTTCTCTAGGGAGATACGTGTATGACAGGACTGCCCTGGAACCACTCCACAAAAACAGATCAAACCATTTAAGCACAGTTTGACAACTTTCTCCAGCAGGATTAGCGAGTTGTTAAAACATGTTTGACATCTTATGGTGGAACGGTGCCAGGGCGGCGAGCTTTAGTAGTTATGGTGTTTGGATAGTTCCTTTAAATGAGATTCTGCAGCACTGTGCAGTAGAACATGTTAGAAACAAGCCTACTTGCAGTGAAGCATCCATGAAATATGATACAACATACTAAGAGAAGCTCTTTGGGCTTTATCTGCAGTCACTTCACATTTTCCGTGCTATTTTTTTAGCTTCACTGCAAAACCTCTTCTCCGTGAAGTGGTATTACGTGTGAAGGAAATATGCTAATGTAGAATATCTATTCTGGAACTTTAAGATACGCCATGGATTTTAACCAACTTGCAAGACTGATAGCACAATGACCGCTATGAGACTCCGAGGCAGATTGTGTAAAGCAATGAGCAACACAAAACGGGAGATTTGCTGATCATGCTCCATTTATGATCTGTAACTTCATCCATTATTGAGAGCTATATGGGTTTCTTCCACTTCCCATCGATCAATTTCTGAAGCAATGAAATACATAAATGTGGATTCCCAGCACCAGCCATAAGAATGAATCTCAAGGACAGATTTTGACAACAATTAACAATGATTGGAATTATCAGAGGAAATTAATGTGTATTAACTATTTATGCATACGCAAGGTTACATGCAAAGGGGCATAGGGGTCACAGTTTCCCATAAACATGGATCAATTCAGTGGAATCAATTGTGTGTTTTACATTGATCTCATATAGTGCGATTCGAATATTTATTTGGACTTTCAAATATCACTCTCACTGAGAAAACTGTAATTCCCTTAAATTGGGAAAGTAACAGGCCTCAGAATTACCACTCGCCCACTAGCCATTGGAGTGAAATTTCAGCCCTATTGAGTAGAAACGCATCCCTGGGGAGGTTGTCGTGTATCCTTCAGGTTTGCAGTGACATGTAATTTGTTAGGGCAGTCAAGTGACTTGGACCTGAAATTTTAGTCCCTGGTTTTAGTATCTTTAAATAAAGTGGCAGACTTAAAGGAGTATTCCACACCCATAGAGCACTTAAGCTTAGATCAGGCATAGGCAACCTTCAGCACTGCAGATGTTTTGGACTACACCTCCCATGATGCTTTGCCAGCATTATGGGGGATGTAATCCACAACATCTGGAATGCCAAAGGTTGCCTATTCCTGGCTTAGATTGTTCAAGATTAAATTTGACAAAATGTTACATTTCAAATTAAAATATGATCCACAGTACCATAAAGCCCTGACTAGATTTTTTCGTGCACAAATAGAAAGCTCAGCCTGTGAACGAAAAAAATCTTGTCGGGGCTTTATGGTACTGTGAATCATATTTAATTTGAAAAGTAAGATTTTGTCAAATCTTTAATCTTGCTTTAATCTTTAACAATCCAATTAAAACATGGTACACTCTAAAACAAAGTTTAGGACCCAAGGATAAAATCTTAAGATCAAAGTGGCAGACATTCAACTAGGAAAATGGAGATAAGCAGGTATTACTATGATCGAATACATTTTAATCTTGAATATAATTAAATCCTTTGGTAATTTAAAACAGGAATTTACCTTGAATAATACACAAATTATTCCCTATCTTCGTATAAATTTTTTATAAATAAAACATTAAAAGTGGACCACGGAAATCACATGACAATTCTAGAACTAATATTTAACAGAAAAGGAGTAAATAAAGCCTTGGCTTAGTGTAGTAAAATATTACAACAAAAAGAGGAACACATTTTTATCCCAGCGGAAGCTGCCTCACTTGTCATGGTTGGCCGCATCGCAATGATAAAAATGAATCTCCTGCCCCGCATCTTGTACCTGTTCCAGACACTTCCCATACTGATCCCGACAGCGTACTTTACGTCTTTGAGGTCTCTGATGATTAAGTACATTTGAGGCCGGGGCAAGCCGAGGTTGATATTTCTAAGGCTCACGCGCCCAAAACTTGAGGGCGGTCTAGCAGTTCCTGACTTCCAACTTTACTATCAGGCTTCCCACTTGCAATGTGTGCTGGAATGGGTCAAGGATGGAGTGGTGAAGGCAACCTTGGACGTATGGCACAGGGCGGCCCCACGAATGGTCCTCTCCTCCTTTTTATCCCCTCTCTACCCACTCATGAACAACCCAGACTTCACCCCGGGCATGGACCCACGGGCAATCGCTTGCCTGACACCACTAACACACATTCAAGTAAGACACATGATGAAGGACAAAACAATCAAACCCCTCAGTGACTTCCTTGATGGCACACACATTACCTTCCTACACAGACTGAAATACGAACAGATCCGATGGGAAACGATGACAGGAGACACTTTCACAGAACAATGGGTAAAAATATGCGACCTTACACACCACTTGTAAAACCCAAGAGACGGCATACAAGGTTTTGACTCTATGGTATAGAACGCCGCAAATCTTGCAAAAAATTATCCCAGACCCGAGCGGCAGGTGCTGGTGATGCCACACCAAAGTGGGTATATGTCATATGTCCGCACATTTGGTGGGAATGCCCAAAGGTGGTCCCCTACTGCAGAACGATCAGTAGGGTGCTACAAAAGTTCTCAGACAACGCACCCCCCTTCAAACCTACCGCATACCTCTTACACTACACTACAACTCAACCGCCAAATATAAGAAATCCCTGACTATACGGATACTGAACACAGCAAAACATATTCTGCACCTATATTGGAAGACAGACACAACCCCCTCCGTTAACGACCTGGTTTGAGAGAGGAGGAGCTGCTTGGACTTGATGACTTGACGTTCACAGCACAGGGCCGCTCACAAACGTACTTAGACATCTGGACACATTGGCTAGTAGAAGTCTACCGCATAGATTTCCAAAGTATGCTGACATAAAGCAGACAGGGGGATGACACGGGGAATGGGGAGGGTGACACTCAGGCTCTGACCCAGACTTAGACAGGAACCTCGGGTCGCTGGTCCATTTGAGCTGGAAACAGACACTCATCTGCCCTGGCCTATCGCTTCCACCTGAACCATCACATACGGAGGGTGGGAGACAGAGGTGGGAACAAGGGCACAAGTAGGAACCAATCAAGTGGAAAGTACCGGTGGCTAGCTGGCAGACTATCGTGCCTGAGGGTGCAAATATGGTAGGGGGGCTGAAATTGGAAGCCACACCGCTGACCTTAATTACATCAATACCCGCACACAGTACACAAGATTCCATTGGATACACCATGACACTACCCATGCTATCCAAACATCTTTTGCATTGTTTTGTTTTGCATTATACACTGGTTTGCTACCTCCATGACATTTATGATATGTGGAATTGATTGTTTTCTATAACTGCTGGCCATGCCTTTCGCAGCCCTGTGAGACTGGTATTTTGGATGTGCATTTGCATGCAATGCACCTGTGAGTCCTACCTCTTGACTGCAATTTAAACCGTGATGACACGTTCAATTAAAAATTATAATAAAAATTAAATTTACAAAATAAATTAAAATTATTATCCCAGCAATCAAAAAATGGCTGAAGAGTTAAATACGAATATATCGGACAAAAACTGGTTAAAAGCAATAAATTTTATACATTGCATTAATCTCCAAAAAAAACAATATAAGTTAATTAATCATTTGTATTGGGTCCCTGTAAAACTAAAACCCAATGGCCTCAGATCTTTGTTGGTGTTGCAATATTGAGAAAGGGAGTTTTATACATATTTGGTGGCACTGTATAATGATACGAGAATTATGGAATAGGACATATGCGTTCCTAAGAGTTCAAGGAATAAAGTCCCTAAAAAAACAAACACAAATAGCGCTATTACACATATTTGAGTATAATTATTCAGAAGAAGATTTATTATTAATTATACACACTTTAAATGTCTCAAAAATGATAATTGCTAGAAACTGGGGAAAATCTATAACTCCAAAGGACCTAGAATTGAAATCACAATTAGTATTCCAACTTAAGATGTAAGCAGGGTTGGGATGGCAAAATAAAAAAAAAAAAGCAAATTATGTCTCCACTGGTAAAAAAAGATAGTATAACCAGAAATTTAATAAAGACAAGTAACCTTGAACAAACAGTGAGTAAATTAAGTGCTGGTATTAAGGTACTACAAACTGAAAATCAAAAGTTAAGGACTTATGCTACACATCCGTGTGATTAATCGATGGGCTTGTATGTTATGATTTTTATTTGTGATTTTATATTGTTATATACAATATATTTTAATGTCGATGTATGTCACAAAATTTGAAATAAAATAAAAATGTATTGAAGAGAAAAAAAAAGAGCACTTCAGCTTGCTGAATAGGTATATGGATGTGGATTATCCCTTTAATCCAAGTTTATAAAAGTGCACAATTTAATTGTGAAATTAGCACTTCTATATAAGAAAATAGAAACGCCTTCCCAGCTGTCAAACAGCTGGGGAGATTCACTTCCTACTTCCGTTAGCTCTAATAGAGCGTGTCTGCCTTAACATACTGGCTGCAAGAACTGCCCGGGTGACAGGCAGGAGGGAAGCTCTCCTATCCTGTCGGTCAGTTCTTGCAGCATCTGCCCTGTCTCATATCCCTGTGTCAGAGCTTCTCTCTCCTTCCCCTGCCTGCTAACCTTGTAGTTGCTGATCTGACAGGAAACTAAAGATCCTCTACCCACAGATCGGCAACTAAAGTTGAGCAGGAGAGGACCTAGTGTTAGGCTCTGACACAGGGAGGGAAGGGGAAAGAGGAGGCTCTGACACAAGAGGGGATGGGAGGGAGGCTCTGACACAAGAAGGGATGGAAGGGAGGCTCTGGCACAGGGAGAGAAGAGGGAGGCTCTGATCAGGGCCGGACTGGGGATACAAAGCAGCCCTGGAAAAAAATCTATGCCAGCCCCATAAGTCATTGTGCTATGTAGGGTGTTTATTTATTTATTTATATATATATATATATATATATATATATATATATATATATATATATACATACATACATACATACATACATACACACACACACACACAAACACACAATTGAAATAGTTGGCTGCACTCTCGGATTTCCTGAAAATGTAACTTTTATTGAAATATTTAAGAGAAGATCAATGTTTCAGTCCCTCTTGTGGACTTTCGTCACGATCCTGATGCAAGTCCACAAGAGGGACTGAAACGTTGATCTTCTCTTAAATATTTAAATAAAAGTAAAATTTTAAGGAAATCCGAGAGTGCAGACAACTATTTCAATTGCCTATATATATACTGGAGCCCTGGTGATGCAACAGTATATATATATATATATATTTATTTTATTGATACATTTCTTCTTCTAATTCAAAATATTAGTTCTTTTAGGTTAATTAAATTATACAGTAGGAGCATACTCACACACAGACAGACAATCTTACTGATGCACACAAATAGGCTCATTGACAGACAATGACACACACAGACAAGGTTACTGGCACACACACAAATTTAGTACAGACAAACTCTGATACACACACACAGCTTACTATAGACAAGCTCACTGTACGCTCACTACAGACAAGCTCACTGATGCGCACACACTCTCCCTACAGACAAGCCCATTGACACACACATGCTCCCTACAGAAGAGCTCACTAACACACAGATTCACTACAGACAAGCTCACTGACACACACATGCTCACTGACACACATATGGTCACTACAGACAAGCTCACGATCACACTCATGCTTACTACAGACAAGCTCACTGTACACACATGCTCACCACAGACAGGCTCCGACACACCCATGCTCCTTACAGACAAGCTCACTACACACACACATATGATCCCTACAGACAAGCTCACTGACACACATACAAGCTCACTCACTAGCAGGCACACACACACAAACTCACTAGCAGGCACACACACACACAGAGGCTCCCTCACTAGCAGATGCGCACACACACACACACACACACACAGAGGCAGACAGTCACTGACACCCAGGCAGACAGCCACACACACACACAGGCAGACAGTCACTGACACCCAGGCAGACAGCCACACACACACACACACAGGCAGACAGTCACTGACACCGAGGCAGACAGCCACACACATACACAGGCAGACAGCCACACACTCACACACACACACACACAGGCAGACAGCCACACACACACACACACACACACAGGCAGACAGTCACACACACAGTCAGTCACACACTCACACAGACAGTCACAGACACAGTTACACACAGACACAGTCACACACTCACACAGACAGTCACACACTCATACAGACAGTAACACACTCATACAGACAGTCACACACAGTCACACAGTCACACACTCACACACAGTCACACACACAGTCACACTCACACACACAGTCACACACACAGACAGTCACACACACACACACAGTCACACACAGTCACACACAGACAGTCACACACTCACACAGACACAGACAGTCACACACTCACACAGACACAGACAGTCACACACTCACACAGACAGTCACACACAGACAGTCACACACAGACAGTCACACAGACAGTCTCACACAGACAGTCTCACACAGACAGTCTCACACAGACACACTCACACACACAGTCTCACACAGACAGTCACACACAGTCTCACACAGACAGTCACACAGACAGTCTCACACAGACAGTCACACAGACAGTCTCACACAGACAGTCACACAGACACACTCACACACAGTCTCACACAGTCACACACAGTCTCACACAGTCTCACACAGTCTCACACAGACAGTCTCACACAGACAGTCACACACTCACACAGACAGTCACACACAGACAGTCACACACTCACACAGTCACACACAGACAGTCACACACTCACACAGACAGTCTCACACAGACAGTCACACACTCACACAGACAGTCACACACAGTCTCACACAGACAGTCTCACACAGACAGTAGACAGTCACACACAGACAGTCACACACTCACACAGTCTCACACAGACAGTCACACACTCACACAGACAGTCACACAGACAGTCTCACACAGACAGTCTCACACAGACAGTCACACACTCACACAGACAGTCACACACTCACACTGACCTCCTTCTTACCTCCTGTTTGTTGCTCCTGGAGGCTGGTTGTTGGGGAAGCAGGGACTCCTTCCTGCTTCCCATGCTGCAGTCAGCCAGGCCGCCGCACAGTAAGCCCCGCCCCCGCCGCACGCTAAGCCCCGCCCCGGCACGCTAAGCCCCGCCCCCGCTGCAAATTTTTTAAATTAATTTTTTATGATCCCGCCGGCCATGTGTGAGCTGTGACGGCCGCCTGGCTCCCCCTGCTCCCATGGGGCTCTGTGCGGCCGCACAGCTCACACATAGCCGGCCGGGATCAGGGCTGTCAGACCGGCCCCAGGTGCCGCGGCCCACCGGGAAATTTCCCGGTATCCCGGTGGGCCAGTCCGGCCCTGGCTCTGATACAGGGAGGGGAGTGGGGAGGATTTGACACAGGGAGGGGAGTAGAGGGAGGATGGTGGCTTTGACACAGGGAGTGGAGGGAGGAGGGTGGCTTTGACACTGGGAGTGGAGTGGAGGGAGGAGGGTGGCTTTGACACAGGGAGTGGAGAGAGGATTTGACACAGGGAGTGGAGGGAGGCTTTGACACAGGGGAGGGAGGATTTGACACAGGGAGTGGAGAGAGGATTTGACACAGGGAGTGGAGGGAGGCTTTGACAAAGGGGAGGGAGGATTTGACACAGGGAGTGAAGGGAGGCTTTGACACAGGGAGGGGAGGGAGGAAGGCTTTGACACGAAGAAGGGAGGGAGTAGGGAGGGAGGTTTTGACATAAGGATAGGAGGGAGGATTTTACACAGGAAGAGTAGGGGAGGGAGGCTCTGACACAGGGAGGCTTAAACACAGATAGGGGAGGGAGGCTTTAACACAAGGAGGGGGGGGAGGCTTTAACACAGATAGGGGAGGGAGGCTTTAACACAAGGAGGGGAGGGAGACTCTGACACAAGGAGGGGGCTTTGTCACAGGGAGGGGAGGGTGGATAAGACACAGGGTGGGATTGGGGGAGGAGAGACACCTGAAATACCATGGAACATAGGCTTCTCTATGAGAAACTGCTGATTGGACAATTCTCTGTGAAGTCCATATATATGTAGTGGAACTGCACTCAAACCCTCCCAGGAATCCTTGGGTGCTGGCCGGATCAGTCCCACTACCAAGAAGGACCAAATGTAGGATTTTAATGTAGCAAGTAATCCAGGCACTCCAAAAATTTTCCAAAAATAGGCAATTTTATTGGACCCAAGCACCAAAATACAACGTTTTGACAAAGACCTTAGGGTTGAAACGTTGTATTTTGGTGCTTGGGTCCAATAAAATTGCCTATTTTTGGAAGACTTTTTGAGTGCCTGGATTACTTTCTACATTAAAATTCTCTGTGAAGTGACTGAAAGTCACTTCCTGTGAAAAAGGGGAGGGCTTACAAGGCTGCAGTCATAAGAACTGCAACTTTTGCAAGCTGCTTTAGACTATACCCCAATGAATACATACATAAAAATATACATGCATTTATTGGGGGTATATCTACTAAACTGTTTTTTCCCCCCTGTTTTTGTTTTCAAGTGTGGAGTGGTCCTTTAAAAGTTGGATGGGGAGCTATTCTCTGCCGCTTGGCTTATTGAGCTCCACCAACTTAACCTCATATACTCAACCCCTGATCCAATTAGACATCATGCTGCCCTAGCTGTCCAAATAACCAGTATATAAGTAAAAGCCTAATCCATGTGCCATGTGGAAACTCTGTACTGTATAGCTACATATCACTTGACTAATTAATTTTAGTACAGGTCACATTACCACTGCATTATTTCATGGATAATTATTTCATCCTTGTGTATTGTCACTAACAAAAATGTCAACCATTGATGCACTACAACACTGTATTGCGGCCAGGGCCGCCATCAGGGCATGACAACCGTGAAAAGAGTGGTGCACGGACAGGGTCCCACGATCTGCGCACTGGGAGTATCTTCAGTTCTGTGGCAGCAAACTATACAATGTAGGGTACCCCCAACGGGATGGTGTGTTAATCTTACCTATGGCTCCATGAAAGTGGGCAAGGAGGTCATAAGAGCCAATATCCAACTCACACAAAGATCTATGGACGTGGTACAGGAAGATCTAGGAAATTGGAATAAAATGGCTCGCTCACTTTTTAAGAAAATCCCACCACTTAATGTAGATTTGGATACATTATTTAACCCCTTAAGGACCAAACTTCTGGAATAAAAGGGAATCATGACATGTCACACATGTCATGTGTCCTTAAGGGGTTAAAAGAAATAATCGAAGGGTTGTGCAATTGCAAGAGCTGGTGAAGGAAAATTTAGCTAGCCTTAATGATTTAACAAATAGTTTTCAAGAGCCCTGGTGGAGCATCCCCTACAATACTTACACACACCCAGGATTAAGAACGGCTTCTGTAATATTTGTTTGTCTACAGTTTGTTTTAATCTGTTCCCTATTCATTTTATATTGCTGTTGGAGGAAAGAACTAAAAAAAATCCATACAAAGCGGGAAAAATTAGAGCTCACATCCATTTTAGGGATATAAAATATATGTGTGGGTTCATGTCTTGCCTTGATTTTTTTTTTTTTTTTATATCAGAGTGGGTGGTGGGGTTGTATGTGAATAATCTCCTTATTAGATCTTATTCAAGTGGGGGAGTGTTGGGGAAAATATTATGTATATATCTGTTTAATATGTGCTTGATTAAAGGACCACTATAGTGCCAGGAAAACATACTCGTTTTCCTGGCACTATAGTGCCCTGAGGGTGCCCCACCTTTTTCCAGCGCTGGGCGGGGAGCTCTTCTCCTCCTCTACGCCTCCGATCCGCCCCGTCGGCTGAATGCGCACGCGCGGCAAGAGCTGTGTGCGCATTCAGCCGGTCACATAGGAAAGCATTATCAATGCTTTCCTATGGACGCTGGCGTGCTCTCACTGTGAAAATCACAGTGAGAAGCACGCATACGCCTCTAGCGGCTGTCAATGAGACAGCTGCTAGAGGCTTTGGGGGAAGGCTTAACCCATTCATAAACATAGCAGTTTCTCTGAAACTGCTATGTTTATAAAAGAATGGGTTAACCCTAGCTGGACCTGGCACCCAGACCACTTCATTAAGCTGAAGTGGTCTGGGTGCCTAGAGTGGTCCGGGTGCCTAGAGTGGTCCTTTAAGTCTGTGTGTATGGGAGGTCAGGAATTATCTTCAAAGGGAGTTTCTGTTTAGATAGTTGAAAAGATACAGCACCTGAAAGGCAACGATCACATTTACATTTCAACTGGTCTTCAAAGGAGTCCCTATCTAGGAAAACACACCTTAGGCTAGAGGCAAAGGGATGGCTGGGAGAGTTAACACTTAAATAAAATAACAGGATAGACAACACTTTGGGCCTTGGGAAAGGAAATCATATTTACATATCAATTGAGCTGAGGAATTGGCTATTTACAACATGGGAACCAATTCCTTTAAAAATAGAAGATACTGACATCACATTAGATTAGGGGTTTGGTAAGACACACAAGCTGCACATAACATGCACAGCACATACACAATGTAGCCAATATTATACACAATGTAGCAGATAGTATTATACACAATGTAGCAGATATTATTAGATAGATGGAATGTGTGAGTGTTATGAATGTATTTTAACTATAACTCTGTAACATTCTTCTTCTGTAATATTTAACTGGGCAGATTCTAAGTAAAGATTTCTCTCTGGTAAAAACTATGGTGTTGGCTGTTTATTTGTAATATCGGGTAGAATACCTTAGTAGTGCTAGTCATATATTTATCTGGACAAGGGGATAAAGATATAGGTTAGTTCTTGGAAGAGGTGACACAGGGATATTACATTCACTATTAATACACAACGCAAAGTGGATTTCTCTCAAAAGGATACCAATTGGAAGTATTGGTGGTAAGAGAAGGATTATACAACAGTGCTGATTTTTGTAAATCCCCTTAGAAACACCTCAAGGCTGTCAAGAATACAAGGCTTCCCACATCACTCACTTTGGACGGTAATTCAAAAAGGAAGCAAGTGCTTTTTAAGAAGAAACGTTGTTAACCACCTCCTTTTGGCTATCGCTGTGCTGCTCCTCTTCCCTTAACGCTGAACCTCCACTGTTTGCCCATGTGCAATCAACATCATTATGCTACGCCAGCTTTCATCCTAAAAGTGATAGTAGGCAAAGCACTTCTGGGCTGAAAACACATTTATATATTTACACTAATTGTCCTAATTTTTTCCCAACAAATCGCCACACACTTATTAAGTCTGTCTCTGACATCAGTTTCTTGCCCTGGTAGCCCGAGAGTGCGTTCCCATATTCTTGGTATTTCTGGTAACTGACTTGGCTTAGTAAATACTAAATAGTTTATTCTGTATTCTGGTCCCTGACCCTTGGCTGTTACTCATATATCCATCTGTCTCCAACCCTGACCTAGGCCTGGATCTGACTATTCTCTATCCTACACCTCATATTTATATACGTACGTTTAGTTTGGCCACTCTAAGGCCTGGTAATATGTCTTTATTTTGTATAGGGTTATACTTGCCTCACTGTTTGCAAGTTAGGGCATCTGACCTTGACACAGTCTAAGCAGAAAAGGAAATTAACAAAAAACAAAATCTACCTCTACTAGGAGGTAGTGAGTGATACAATAAAGTGCCTGAAACAGAAATCAGCTCTACACACAGTGGAATACCCTTTCCCCACAACAAATCTTAGATGTACAGGAAATTTATGGTATACAGTGCATACCAATTAGTGGAGCGCTATACAAAATAAAGGTAGTGCAGGGGGTTAAACTTACCTCATGAATTCAGTGTAACAACAAACTTGAAAGTGCAAGCGGTACATATGGAAAAGAAAAAATATATGAAGTTTATAGTGCAGATGGTCTCGGATAATAATCGGTGGTAATATTATCCGAGACTATCTGAACTATAAACGTATTTATTTTTTTCTGTTCAGCATCCAAACATTCAGTATCTCCTCCCTCTGCATGCAGACACTGAACTTTCCTTATAGAGATTCATTGATTCAATTCATCTCTATGAGGAGATGCCAGGGCTGTGTTTCAATCATGCTGGCTCTGCCCCTGATTTGCCTCTTTGTCAGTCTTAGCCAATCCTATGGGGAAGCATTGTGATTGGATCAGGCTACCACTTCTGATGATGTCAGCAGACAGCTTGTTTTTCTGAGGCAAACATCATGCAGATCTACAGCTTCAGGCTTGAATACGGTAAGATTTTGCTATATTTATGGAGGCATGAGGGGCCCAGGGGGGCTAGATGGTGGTTTTAACACTATAGGGTCAGGAATTCATGTTTGTGTTCCTGACCCTATAGTGATCCTTTAACAAAGGCCAAATAGTAATGGCTAGACAACTGTGTCAAAGTGTCTCCAAAAAAGCAAGTCTTGTGGGGTATTCCTGGTATGCAGTGGTTAGTACTTACCTAAAGTGGTGCAACCAGTGTACCTGCATCAGGGTCATGAGCGCCCAAGGCCCATTGTTCCATGTGGGTTGCAACGGCTAGCCCATCTGGTCTGATAACACAGAAGAGCTACTATAACTCAAATTGATGAAAAACATAATGATAACCATAATAGAAAGGTGTCAGAACAAACAGAGCATCACAGTATGCTGTGTATGGGACTGTGAAGCTACAGACCTTTAGAGTGCCCATGATGACCCTCTCCACCAGCAAAAGAGCCTTCAGTGAGGATATGAGCATCAGTACTGAAATATGGATCAATGAAAGAAGCCTATTCAGGTATGGTTTGAGGAACATGACAAAGAGTTCAAGATGTTGCTTTGGTCTCCAAATTCCTCAGAATTCAATCCGATTGAGCAACTGTGAGATGTGCTGATACAACAAATCCAATCCATGGACCCACCTCACAACCTGCAGGACTTAAAGGATCTGATGGTAATGTCTTGGTGCCAGATACCACAGGACATGTTCAGAGGTCTTGTGGAGTCCATGTCTCAACACATTGGCAGCAAGAGGTGGACCTACATGATATAAGGCAGGTGTTTTTAATGTTGTGGCTGTTTAGTGTGTATATATAAAATTGTCTCTCTCAGTCCTCCTGGGTGTTATTTGTATATTCCTTATTCTAGGGTCCTCTCAGAGACATGGTAGTCTGAGGGTTCTACACACACTCATACTTCATTGTTTCTATGACATATACTGGTATCTGACAGTTAAATAGGATTTTGAAACTTGCTGGGAAACATTTGCAGATATTTTCTTTTTCCCCATGTACTTTGTTAAATGCAAAACTAGTGAGCACCAAATTTGTTTGTCAACACTGAAATTTTCTTCTATTACATCTTACCAAACATGTCACAGTGAACACAATAGTCTCAGCCATGGTGGTATGACATAATATATTTCATGTATTCACAGTAGCCCCCAAAGCTTCCATGTGGATAAATATATTTTCCCTATGGGAAAGCATTGAATTGACTGAGATTATTGTCACTGATGATCCCAGCCAGGGTTGAGAGATCAAAATGGTGAGGTAAAATAATTTTAAGTTTTATAGGAGGGGCTCAATTATCTAAATGGGTAGGAAACAACTCGGTTAGAAATAAGTGTTTGGAGATTGTTAGAGTTTTCCTTTAAATACTTACACCAGTTTGTTTTTCCTGGAATGATAGAAAACATTCACTTATACCTGTAAAAATAGATTCTCACGACTAAACAGAGGCTATATTTATTAAGGCAAAAGAGTTGCAGTACAAGGGGAAAGTGCTTAATAAAGAGCCCATACTGTGGAAATATATATATTTTTTCTTCACATGTAGCATTTTGCCCTGGAATTGCTTGATCATTTGGCCTATAGTTCTGGTGCTTTCTATTTTTATACAACCAAGATATAATACATTTTTGATGAAAAGTCTTGCTCTTTTTTGTTTTATACGGAAGTACTATTTTCGTCATGCCCCCGAAACATTTCTAAAATAAGTACCCACATTCTTTTCCTGCTTCATTTCATTAACAAGTATCCAAGGATAGGCCAAGGGCATTACTGTGTGTAAAGCTATATAAGCACTTTAGACTCATATGTGACTCTCTACCTGATGTTAGATGTGGATTATGGACAGAGTGGACCCTGAAGCAGAGTCCTTCTCCGAATGCATTAATATAATATATTGTACAAATAATATATATTACTTAAAAGAAAACATAGGAAAGAGAAAAACTACAGATTTGTTTATAATAATTTCTGCATAACATGTAACAACAAATACATTAATTAAAGGACACTAAGAGCACTATAACCACCACAACCCACATGGCACAATGCAAAGCTAGCATAATAAAAAGGGAAGACATCTAACATCTCTTCTAGTGTATGGGAGTTATCCCACTCTCTCATGTCTAATCTCTAGCCTGGTCTGCTAAGCAGTCCCAGTGCACATAGCCACTGCCTGCTCAGGTCAGTATAATGGTGTTGTCAAAGTATGGTAGCTTTGCAACCCTGTAGGAGGACACCATGCCTAATTGCTTGAAATACAGTGCAAGCATGCAATTTTCAAGCCCTCAAACGGTCACCAGTCTTGACAAATTTTTATTAGGACAATGGGACTTTGGCTTAGTGCTCAGTCATTGTGTAGCGGGAGCCCTGCAGAGAGAGGAGAGACACCCAGCATGGGAGTGCTAGGTGAGTGCCAGGCACAGCGGGGTGCTGACACTATACTGCTGTTTCTACTAGGTTTGATGCCAGATCATTGACTTGAATTGGTATTTTGAGTTTGTTTTTGCCTCTGGCCTCTTGCACTTCTATCTCCTATTGACCTCGTTGCTGCTGTCTGCAGACAGCTCAACATGAGCTCTTATATATGAGTAATTAATATTACTTAATATACTTAATTATATTTTGCACATGAATTATCACTGATGTATAAAACGCATCTCAAATGTCACAATGTTGTGCATTAGATAATCTCTTCTTTCTTTCTTTCTTTTTTTTTTGTGGTATTGAGAGGACCACATAGTGACTTCAGCACTGTGTACCTGTAAATTTACTTGAGCAAAAATGCAAAAGAAAATACAGAAATACCATCTAATGGACGACCTTACACCTACAGCGAAAGGAACCACTAAAATATTTCACAAGATATGGGAACCCTGGGAAAGCAGTACCTTGGGACACAGATGAGGGTGACTATACCTCCATAGCGACTAATAGAGGTCCACAAGGGTCAGCATAGAATCCTGACGCTCCCTGGCATAAAGAATTAAAAAAAAAAAAAATACAGAAATAGTAAAAGTAATCCATTCAAGCTGCACGCTTATTACATGTCTTTGAACCATAAGCCAGAGTTGTTCTAAGTAAAGCAAATCAAAGCACAGGATAACTATTTATTATTATGTATCTTATAAAACAGGTTGCCTAGTAGGAAGACATAAAGTAGCACATGTAGATGTAATACTCCTGGACATACTCTAAATACATTATGGAGCACTTTCCATCCATCATAACAATAGTACTCAATTAAAGATTAATATCAGTGTCAATTGGAAGGGATGTAAGGCATCTATCTTAACCTTGTACAGTATTAATTTTTAACAGAATGCACAACTCTGTCACATTGAAAACCTCCCACCTATACAAATGTCAAAATGACTTTTCAGTAGAAGGTCTAGCAAACATGTCTCTGTTTTCCTTACAGCTTAAGTATATCCGTAAAGAAGAAAGGTTCATGTTGGACCCTTTTTAAATCTTTCAATAGAGGTTTTTCTAGCGTCACTTGAGGTACCTGTAAATAGTGAAGTCATATCCTTCTTGTGGACAGGTCATGTAAAAATACTATACATCGTTGCATACAAAAACTCTTTATGTTGTGCTTAATACTTGAAAATCTTCTTCATTACATTTCTAGTATCTTAATATAGTCATAGGTTTTCTAAGCATTCATTGGGCCTTCTCTTCTTGATCAATAGCCATCATTCTAATGTGTGTATGTGTGTGATTACTGTAAGTTAAACACAAACACATTGCAATAAACCACATAAGGACATAGGTAATTGTACAATTTCTGAACCAAAACTAAAAAAACAAAACCTAGAATTTGAGCTGTGTGTTTTATTCCACTGTAATTTAAGGGTTTCTTTTCAAGAGCCCCATACAAATTATATATTGTTTTTTAAAGGACAGAAAGTGATTTTTTTTAAAATATCCTTTATGTATACCTAACACAACATTAAAGGACCACTATAGGCACCCAGACCACTTCAGCTTAATGAAGTGGTCTGGGTGCCTGGTCCATCTAGGGTTAACCCTTTTTGCCGTAAACATAGCAGTTTCAGAGAAACTGCTATGTTTACCTATGGGTTAATCCAGCCTCTAGTGGCTGTCTCATTGACAGCCGCTATAGGTGCTTCTCACTGTGATTTTCACAGTGAGAAGACACCAGCGTCCATAGGAAAGCCTTGAGAATGCTTTCCTATGGACTGGCTGAATGCGCGCGTGGCTCTTGCCACGTATGCGCATTCAGACGATGACAGAAGAAGAGGGAGGAGAGTCCCAGCGCCAAGGGAGCCCGGCGGGGGGAAAAAAGGTAAGGGATTAACCCCTTCCTACCCCTTCAGCGCCACAGGAGTGAGTATGTTTTCCTGGCACTATAGTGGTCCTTTAAGTGTGAATAAAATGTAAAAAAAAAAAAATCACACTTTTGCGTATAACAACTTTTTACACATCCAATGCAATTAAATAAAAAATAAAATTAAAAATAACTCTAAATAGATGCACACATCAGTCCTGATTGCTAAATGTTTTATATATCTGCGATCTAAATACATTTTTGGTAGTTATCACTAATCCAATACCAACCCCTTACCTTATTCTAATAATAACATAGCCATATAACAATCCTAAACTTACTCTTAACCCTTACCTTACCCTAAAACTAACCCTACCCCAACACTAAACCTTACCCTAGCACTACCTCTAACTTTAAACAAAACCTCCGCTAATCAGTGCTGATACCAGCAAACCGATTTTCTAGTTAAAACAGTCGAGTGGTATGTTACCATCTACTGGCTGTTTTCAATATTACAGGAACATTTTCTTGTAATACTAATACAAGCATGCTCTCCCGGCCAATTGCACCATGATCAGAGTCGGGCAAATGACAAAGCCCAGTACGATCACCATTGACTTGCGGACATGCAGGAAGACCCTGGGGGCCTTCTTTCAGTAGCCAGCATCCCTAGAATCACTGTGGCTGTGTGCGATTGCTCAGCAAAAGTAATTTAAAATGATTTCAAGGGCTTTCTTTCAGAGCTTATTTTGAGTGCTGCATACAGCTCAGTGGCTGGCTTTAACCCACCTCACACTGAATTGCAGCAATAGGCAGTTACATGGTTATGCTCACTTTGGTAGTGCTCACTTTAAGTGCTGCACACAGCACATCTGCCAGTCTGGGGCCACTAAAAATTATTCCAGCTGACAGAGGGGATTCTCTGGTGTAAGAGATTTTAGGACGTTTCATGCCATTCTAACAGTGTTAAAACCCACACAGTTGCGGACGGCATGGCATGTCCTAACATCAGGAAGAGGTTCAGTTACATGACAGTGATACTATTTTAAGGGACTCCTTGGTGTAAGAGATTTCAGGATGTTTGATGCCATTCTAACAGTGTCAAAACCCACACAGTTGAGGACGGCATGGAATGTCCTAACATTAGGAAAGGGTTAAGTTACATGACAGTGATACTTTTTCTTTAAGGTAACAATTCTTCTTATTATTTTTTAGACCGATTCTGTGGGTCTATGTCCATTAGATATAGAAGTCCATTAGGTAAATAAATAAATAAAAAATGCATCATCTAAGAGACTGATAAAGAGTATACCTTGGAGTTTGTCTGTTCCTCATTCTCTTCATTAGTTACTGTACCTCTGAGAGCAATATTTCAGTGCGTGAAATTACAGGCCATTTGCACGTGGCAAGTTGCAAAAAAAAAAAAAAAAAAGCTGACTGCCTGAATTTCAATACCCGTAACCAAATATCTTTGGTAAAAGAAAAAAAAATATCTGAAAAATAAAACCGCTTTCTCACATGGCACCTTGGACCACTATAAGCTAAATATATCTTTTTATGCTGGTCTGTTTAATTGCAACACTATCTATAAAAATAAAAGTCAGTCAAGCCCCGTTTTTGCTAATTCTAGTATTTTACACTATATTGCAATATTTGCACATAATACTACGAGATGCTATACAAGGTTCTCAAGTGTATTACTATTGGTGTATTCTACATGTTATTGAACTCTGGATTTAATAGGAAAAAGTAAATAGTAAAAAGAGAATTTCATTAATGAAGGTATAAAAAGAAAATATAAATATTGCATGGCCTTAATGGAAGAATGAAATATAGTCTACAATACACAGCTGTAATGTACAAATGGATAATCAATCTGTACAATTGATAGGACTGGGAATGACTAAAGAGGGCCTAACCCTTGTACATACCCATATAGAGGTTATAAATTAGCCAAGGACACGTCATTGAATTTGAATAAAGACTTTAATGCCTTTTAGTACTAAATGTATGCTTTAAAGGGACACTATAGTCACCTGAACAACTTAAGCTTCATGAAGCAGTTTTGGTGAATAGAACATGCCCCTGCAGCCTCACTGCTCAATCCTCTGCCATTTAGGAGTTAAATCCCTTTATTTATGAACTCTAGTCACACCTCCCTGTATGTGACTTGCACAGCCTTCCATAAACACTTCCTGTAAAGGGAGCCCTATTTAGGCTTTCTTTATTGCAAGTTCTGTTTAATTTAGATTTTCTTATCCCCTGCTATGTTAATAGCTTGCTAGACCCTGCAAGAGCCTCCTATATGTAATTAAAGTTCAATTTAGAGATTGAGATACAATTATTTAAGGTAAATTACATCTGTTTGAAAGTGAAACCAGTTTTTTTTTTCTTGCCGGCTCTGTCAATCATAGCCAGGGGAGGTGTGGCTAGGGCTGCATAAAAAGAAACAAAGTGATTTAACTCCTAAATAACAGTGAATTGAGCAGTGAAATTGCAGTGGGATGATCTATACACTTAAACTGCTTTATTTAGCTAAAGTAATTTAGGTGACTATAGTGTTCCTTTAATATTTTTTTACTGGGTGACAAATAGAACAGTATAAAATATATATTTATTTGTTTCAATACTAAAATGGAATTTGGAGTAAATTACTCGACTTGGCTAATTTAGCACATTTATATTGCACAGCCTTACCCTAACATTGTTTGCATAGCTTTGTCTTTATGATTGTTTGATGGTTAAAGCAATACAAATACTTCTTTAAAAGTGCTCCAGCCAATGATTTTCTTCTTTACTTCTTTAAAAGTGCATGCAATGACTTTATAGGCACTGAAAAGAGTAAATAATTTATTTTAGTTTTAATCTGTTTTTTGTAGGCCGGGGTGGAGTTGTCTTTAAGTTTAACCCCTTAAGGACACATGACATGTGTGACATGTCATGATTCCCTTTTTTCACCAGAAGTTTGGTCCTTAAGGGGTTAAACCATGCAATTAAAGCACTGCCATTTACAATATAAATCAATGCTTATATTGCAGGGTTAAATACGTCTCTAGTATGCCACTAACGCTAAAGTGGTCCTTTAAAGCACTATCTATATAATGCATTAAAAACAGCCTACTATATCTATTTAAATACCCATCAAATCTAAAATCAATCTTTAAACAGCAACTAAATTATCCTCTCCCTTCTACTTATCAAACCTTGATTGTAGAAGGTTATTTCATATTTTGATCTTCACCCATTATTGACATAAACATATGACGTCAGTCTCTTGCCTTGAACTAGGTTTTGTCTTTCAGGTTTTCAGAGCCTAAACTTAGTCAAGTCAAATACTAGACCTTTGGTACATGTATAAGTATACCTCTAATGTATTTATTAAGATCATCATTGGAGCATGAGGAAGATTGTCAAACCAGCTAGGGTAGGGAAATCATAATTTTGCTCTATTTATTTATCGTTTCCTTACTGAATGAAGGAGTGCATGGTATGTCTCTTGTACCAAGTTTTCACATTGCTACAGTATATGTTGCCTTTAGAGTCTTTTTTTTTTTGGGGGTGAGGGGTTTAAAGGAAAAACTAATGTCTGTGTCTACAAGTAAAACCCTTTTTTCCAGACTCATCTTTCTAACATGCAACTGTGACATTCAGATTCCATCTCCTCCCATTGTCAGTATTACACATAGTTATTACCAATAATATAGGACTTTTTTTTTCAAAAATATAGTTAAGTATAAAAAGTAGATATAGATATAGTCATTTAAAAACAAAACAAAACACCGGTTGGTATTTAGAAAGTATTATTTAAATGTCTAGCTCTTGTAATGGTAATATCCAATTCAGCTAGAAAAGCTGCACGCCAAAAACTATTTATATAGATCTCTGTTAAAGGTATATCTAATGAATGTACATTTGAAGAGTAAGCAAATGCATTATCTTTTTCAATATTATTCCACAATGTATTAAACAAATATAAAATGTGTACAAAAACATGTTACCATGATACCCGTTCTCCAAAACACAGTGATTAAAACATTGTTTACACATAAATATATATAAAATATATTTTCATATTTTCTTATTTTCTTCCTCTTCTTCTTGTAGTTGATTCACTCTCACCTCTTGTTCGAGAAGGCTGTGTCCTTAGTCTTGGTTTGTTTACTATATGGGGCAAAGTTTCCTGTACAATTCTCAGTGTTTTATTGCGGGTTCTGCTACATTTTTTGTCCTTTCCTTCTTCGTATGGCTTCTTAACTGCTTTACTTTGACCAGCATTTTTAAGCACAGGTTTACAAATGTCTGACTCTCTTTTGCAAGGCTTACGTGAAATACATTTTGACTTTACACCTGTGTTACTATTAAAATGTCGCCTTGGTAACTCTTTCTTCTGACCTGTCACATTCTTTTGCCTCGGCCGAACTGCCTGAACAGAAGGAACATCATATTTTAGAAATCTCAAGGAAGCCTTTCTTAAAGGTTGCTTTCTAATTTTAGGTAGTTTCTTTTGCGCTATTTTCCCTACATTTTTTATCATCCCACACTGTTTATGCTTGGACTTTGTATGACACCTAGTTTCTGCCACTTGTTTTATATTTGCTGTGGAATGGACAATTTTCTGCTTGATCTCATTCTTATTTGGCCCCAAGGTTTTTCTTATAGTCCTAGTGATTGATGGAACAAATGGAATATCTCTCTTGACCTTAGTATGACTGGCTTTGCAAGGGGCAAACTGAGCATATGGCTTGTCAGGGTGCTCAGATTTTAGGCAGTCAAAATATTCTGTGTCAATAGAGGATCCACTTCCTGTTAGACTTGAGTTTAAATCCTTAACTTTAGCGGTTTCAAAACATAGAGATGCAACAGAACAACTACTAAAAGACTTTTTGGAGGAAGTGGTTTCTTTGAGTCCATAGTCGAATTTATCAACGTTACTCTCACTACTTAAACTTTTGAACAGTTTACGGACATATGGGCCTTTAATACTGTGTCCCCTCACACAATTTCTAGGAGGCGTTTTAAGGATTCGATTGGTTAATGGATCATAATACTTAAGAGGAGATTGCTTATATTTATAATTGGCAGAGTCTCTGCTGTCAGTTGAGTACTGGTTTCGGCCACTCCTCAAAATGTAAGCTGGTTTGCCAGTAAAACATTTTATATCAGGATGTGAAAGAACATACACCATTGTCTTTGGTTGTAATGGAGTAAAAATTTTGGTATATGATTCTGGAAGTTTCAAAGCACACATTCTAGTTTGCATGTCTGGAGTCATTTCCCCTTCCAAATCATTAAAAATAACGTGGTCTGAATGTTGTCCAAGTTCATTTTTATTCACTTTCTTTCGAACTACCGGATAATTTACGAGACTTGTTTGGGTTCCATGACTGACCTTAACTATCTGGCACCTTGAAGCAAGTCTCCAAATTCTTCTGCAAGGCATTTTTATTTCTGTCTTTACCACTTTCTCTGATTTCACAGAGGGAATATCAGAATCATTGTCTGCATAAGAAAAGTCATTTAATGTTGGTGGTGTAGTATCATCTTTGGGTAGTTTCCAATTATTAGTCTCAAGTAAAATCTTCATTTCATTTTCTTCACTTTCAAATTTTCTCTTGCACTTCCTGCTGCTACTTCCACTTTCAAAGTAGCAATGGAACTTTCCTTTTCTGAACTGCTGTACAAGGGCTTCAATTTTTAAATCATCTTCATATTTTATTTGTGACCATGTTTTACCAACAAAAGATGGAGGCACATGGGGCAGTGCTGGTAGAACCTCTTCATCAATTTCTGCTTTTATACCCTCTGGCTCCTTAACAGGATATGGACCAAGAACTGATTTTAACTTTGACTTGTACTCTTCATCAATGTTGACAATTTTATCTTTGAGTACATCCACATTTTTTAGGTCTGTCTTTGAGAGATCCTCTTCAGATTTAATTTGTACATCCCAGTCAAAGCTTAGACTTGAATCCTCCGTACAGCCAAGAACTGAGTTGATGTTAAGTGATGAGATGGTGTCCTCTTCCTTCCCTACTGAAGATTCAGAATTTCTATAGCAGTATTTCCAAATTACTTCTTCAATAATTTCATCCACTGTTGATCTTTCCCCCTGTGACAAATAAAGTCCTTTGCTATGAGTTGGGTTATTAGTTTCACTTTCTTTAGAACATTTAGTATGTTTCAAGTGACGATCAACAACATGATCCCTGAGGATATGATCAAGGTTTCCCTGAGATTCCATACCACTTAGTTTCCCACATTGTATACCTGATGTCAGGTTTAAACAGCTGCCTTGGGAAGCGAGTGGTTTAGCGTGTAAACATCTCATAGTTTTTGTAGTCACATCAAAATGTGGGCACTTATCAATGATTTCACACACACTTGTCTCTAGAATATTTTTCTTCTTGGTTCCTTGATTTAGTGCAGAATGAACTGTTTGAGAGCAAGGAATATTATTTGCATTCTTTGAGCAGCAGGGATAGTTATTTGTACAGAGTAAGCTTTGAGGTACTGTATCTACTCCAGTGGTTAAGGCTTTCTGGACAACAGTCAGAATGCAGTCAGAAGTAACATTTTGCTTTCGAAGTTGTTCATCTGTGGAACAATGCTCGATTTTAAGCTTTTCATTGTATGGATGCCATACAGCAATATTTCTAGAGTTGTACTTTGATGTGGATGGGTAACAATTACTTGAGTCAGAAATAGACTGGGTGTGTTCAGGATGGGACTTAGTAGGCACTAATTTGTGATTTTGTACAAGCAGAGGTGCATCGGAACAAACTTCTGGTAATCTTGGGCTTATGGAAATATCAGGTATGTCATCATACGTTGGTCTATAAAAAACAAAACAAAAACAAAGGTAAAATATGAAAATATGCATTTTTTAGTTAGTTATTCATGCAACATTCCTAATGCCTCCAGCTTCAAATCAACAAAATATATAAGAATGTAAAAATATTGTTAAATTAAAAACATTACACATTCTACTTTATTTATTGCTTTTGCAGTGCTGCAATGCTTTGCATTTTTATGCAGGTTAAAATATAGCTGACCAAAAACAACTATAAATACACAGCTAGTTGAATCAACATAGAAAATGATAAGTTCAGCATTTATCAAAAGGTTCTGCTCGGGCTCGGCATACAAAATTGACCAATTCAGCAAAATAAGTCCAACAAAAATAACTGTTACTTGTCCATTTTGTGCAATATATTAGCAGAAATTGTTGAGATTTTTATTTATTTAATAAGTTAGGCACAATAATATAATATATAAATACTCATTATTATTATTTTTTGTAAATAAGAAATATAAAAAAAGAGTAGCAAGAATCATGACTAAGCACTTAAATATTATGTAAAGGAAAGCAAGAATATTACCGGAGAATGTTCAACCTCATAGCAATTAAAAACTCCAGTTTTATTATGCATTTATTACATTATATAGATATATGTGCGTTAAAAAACAAAAACAAAAAAACATATTTACCAGAAATTAGTGTGCTGGCTTCAAATACCATTTGCCGGTTCTAGAGCTAGAAACCCTGTATTCCTAACACTTTAGTGCCCCCTGTCTCTAGCTAGATATAGGTCTCCCATATTTGCAGTGAAATAAATGAAAACTTTTACTCACCTTTTTCCAGCTTTGAGTCTCTTTTCTCTCTCTGCGTTTCAGAAGAAGCATGGCCTCCTCAACAGTTGGTCCAACATAATGCAAGCACCGCCTGTGCTTCCAAGCTTCCCCATGGGTAGCTTCAATAGGTTTAATACTTTTTTATAGAGGCTCCCATATCACAACAGAGTTTTACTTGGTCAGTGCAACGGAAGTGCCTTTAGTGTCAGTATGGCAGCCTAGTGAAGCGTCTTTAGTGTCACTGTGGCAGCCACTAGAAGTAGACTTAACCCTGTAATGTAAACATTGCAGGTTCTAAAAAACTGCAATGTTCTACACTTCATAGTTAAAACAAAATCATGACTGCACCCTGGCCACTTCATAGGAAGTAGCCTGTGTGACTTTAGTGGTCCTTTAACGTCACAATTAGAGGGGATAAAATAGTGTATGCATTTAAGCACCGATTCAAGGTGTAGTTGATTAAAAAAGTAACAAGAAACTGACACACCCCCATATGAGTTATGATCATCTGTATATTCAACCAATACATTGTTTGAAACCATATGAGAAGTGCCTTAAAACAGATGAGAAAATGTAATTTCATGTTCTATGCATTTCGTAGATCCTACCATGCAAACAATATTGAACGTGGGGCCATCTGTTAAAATGTTGTTTCAGCTGATAACAGAAATTGTTGTCAATGTAACCATGATATGTTCCCTTTTAATACATGATTTACATTAGAATTAAACAGTAATTTAATATATGTGAAAGTACATAAAATACATATTTTTACGCGTGCACAGTAAAAAACAGTTTAGTTCTCTAAATTCATGGAAAATATGGGTATGGTAAATACTTTGCAGGACAATGTTGAGTTTGCAGAGATGGATTATTCGAACAGATGGATATAATATATCTCCATATTTAATGACGGCTCTTAACATTTGCTACTCCATTACATTGATAATATTTGGCTTACAACATCCAGGATTCTGATCTTGGTTGTTAATGTAGTTTTTAATTATAATAAATAATGCTAATGAAATTATACACCATAGAAAGCAAAATTAAGGCTTATCCCAAACTGGCACTGCACAAACCAAACACTTCAGATATATTAATACTATATATACATATGTAGAAGTGGTAAAGGCAAGCAGTAAAAATTAAAAATCCCAGTCATAGCACATCACGTGAAAAGTTTTGTCCAGAGTAGCTTTCCCTTTAAATGCCTCTTTCACCTGAAACTTGCCTTTCAATAAAAAGTTACAGGTTTACCAGAGTACGAGGAGATCCAGTCAATTTCTGCTCTGGGGAGAACTTTCCACAGGAACTAGAAAACATAGGAAATGTAATGTGTATCTAAATAAAAAAAATATATTGAGAGGCCAATTATGTATGTCCATGTAACAGCCCTTTAATTCGTCATTGCACTAACTTTCTTACAGTCATAATAGATCCGATCAGTGCCTAATTCAGTATGACGACTCTGTAAATAATATTTTCAGATAAAATCAGGAAAAAGTTATAATCCAATGCACCAGGAAAAAAAAAAATATCTCACCTAGTATCTTGATAATTCTGTGGATGATAAAGATGGACATCATGTAGGAAACGCTCCATCATGACGCTGGGATTTAATGGAATCCTTTTACAACCAGAAATCTGTTTGTGTTGGTCACTTGCAAGGTGCTGTAGGAGATAGATATCATACAACATAAAGTACAATTCAAGTATAACAATGAAGGTAACTACAGAAAACAAAAAAAAATAACAATGGATGACAATCAATATGCAGAATACTCCCCCACCCCCCCCCACCCCCCAAAAAAAAAGAAAATAACAACAATCAGTCTTTAGTATAAAAAAAAAAAAAAACAACAACAAAAAAAACAGTTCTGTCTTGTTTGTCTTTGCAGAAATACATGCCTCTGGCTGTGTATTCTGGGAATTGTAGTTCAATAAAACTGGAAATGTTGGCTATGCCTTTTATGCACCATTGGAATATAAAATGTATGTAAATTTGTTCTTATTTTGCCTTTCTGCATATTTTTAATGGCATTATAACCACTGTAGCACGCTGTAGTAGTTACAGTGCTTGCAGTATTCTTTTAAAGGAATTAAGTGAAACATGTATTAGGCCGTCTTCAAGAACAAATAGGCAAAATCAGTTGGAGATTTCATAAATCTGGGACATTTGGTTCTTGCCTGTCACAATGAATCATGATTTTATGTGACACAAAAGATGAGTGAGGAAGACGTTAAATAATGGTGATGTTGCTCCAGATGCGCATTCTTGTAAAAGGTGGTACAGACTATCAATTACATTACTTTGACAGAAGGAAAATCTGTACAAAGATTAGTAAAATAATGATGTCGACTTCACTCAGTGTTGGTTGTTTCTAGATAAAACAGGTCTTATAATAAAAATACCTTACCTTTTCTAAGTTGATATAATGTACTTGGCAGCAACTGCAGTATCCTTGTCTGTAGTGTCCTGGGGGTAAACCACTTCCTGAGTGCTCTGGGATTTGTACACCTCCACTACAAAGACATATACATTCATATGTATTTGTGAAATTCTAGGACAGTAAGCCAGTACCAAGCGCAGTTTCTAATGGTTCGTGAGGAAAAGTTCAAAAAGTGGAATTATCACTGGAAACCAATGTAATGTTTATATGGAGTAGTAAACAACACTTTGCTCCAGAACTGTTATTTACACATAACTCCCTAACTGAATAATAATAATTATTATTA
This sequence comes from Pelobates cultripes, assembly GCA_933207985.1. Classification (NCBI taxonomy): domain Eukaryota; kingdom Metazoa; phylum Chordata; class Amphibia; order Anura; family Pelobatidae; genus Pelobates; species Pelobates cultripes. The sequence continues at coordinate 67,284,437 of OW240918.1, read as the reverse complement.
TTATTTTAATTATTATTTTTGTACTCCATCTTTTTGCCCTCTTTATTTACAGGCCTAACCTACCTGTCGGTTTTGGAATACTTCAGCCAATTTTGTCACAGGTAGTTATCACATATGGCCTTGGTCCCAAAACACAAATGTTTAGGCCATAAGGGCTAAAGTTGTGGGGGGAGTTAAGTGGCCTTTAAAACAGCAGCGGTCCAAACCTTAAGACCACAGGCTTTTTGGCCAAAATCCACCCTCCTCCAATTGTAACTTTTACTTCATTCTCCAGGTATGCCCTCTTTATTTACAGGCCTAACACACCCTTTGGTTCTGGTACACTTCAACTAACATTATCATATGTAGTTATGTCACACACAGCCTTCGTCCCTGAACACATATATTTGAAGTAAACTCAAAAAAACTAATGTTCATGGGGAATGCTAAAAAATAACAAGATAAGCTTTACAACTAATTGACTGGCATACACGCTTTCCTGAAAAAAAAAAACAGAGCATAAACGGAATATCTTACATCAAACATTAGAAATGCACAAGTCTCGGGATATACCAACTTGGTAACAAATACAAAAGAAACAAACTGAAAGCAATGCATTTAGTAGAAAGCTAGGTCAATATATTAAAGGGACACTATAGTCACCTAGACCACTTCAGCTCAATGACGTGGTCTGGGTGCCAGGTCCCCCAGGTTTTAACCCTTCAGATGTAAACATAGCAGTTTCTTACTGACAGCCGCTAGAGGCGCTTCTGCGACGCTGGATGAGAAATTTGCATCCAGCGTGCAGAACGTGCATAGGAAAGCATTGAGAAATGCTTTCCTATGGACTGATTGAATGCACGCGCTGTTCTTGCCACACATGCGCATTCCGCTCCACTTGGGAGCTGACTTGGTGAGGGAGGAGAGGTCACCAGCGCCAAGGGAGCCCGGTTCTGGATTAACGTAACTGAAGGGGTTTTAATCCCTTCAGCGCCAAGGAAGGGGTGCCCTGAGGGTGGGGGGTCCTAAGTTATATAGTGTCAGGAAAACAAGTTTGTTTTCCTGACACTAAAGTGATCCTTTAATAAGAAAAGGGCATTTAAAGCATATAAATATAAAATATAAGGAAACCAATAATGTCTGCAAAAAGGTAAATAGATCGGCTAAACTAGAAAATGTAAAAGTGTCAGCAAGAGAGACTGAACCCAAAAAGATTTTAAGAACATAAATGCAAAATATTCCAAAAAGTATTAAAGTATATTTCACAGAAATCAGAGATGCTTGTGCTAGTAAATGAAAATCAGGAAAGACAGAACACTGAAATAATTATTTTTCTTCAGTACATATCAAGGAGGAACCAATAGCTAGAGATATGCAAAACAGAGTTGCAAAAAAATATGCAGAAATATTGTGATTGGATGTCTCAATACAATGTGTTACAGCAACCGAAGAAAGTTAATATTAACAAAGTCCCAAGTCCGGATGGTATTCACCCATGTGTGCTTAAAGTGCTAAATGTGGAAATAAGCAAACCTCTGTTTTAAATTTTTTAGGATTCCTTTCTTTGAGGTATCAGCAGCAATCAACATAGTTTTATGAAACATAGATTGTGTCAAACTAATTTAATTGCATTCTACAAAGAAATAAGTAGATGTATAGATCCGTGAGTTGCACTGGATGTTATCAACTTGGATTTTGCCAAGGTATTCAATAAAGTTACAGACAACAGGTTAATGTTTAAATTAAAAGAAATTGGTCTAGAAGTAAAATTTTGTTAGGGAAAACAACAAATGAGAAGGAATGGAGAATTGTTATAGACATCAAACCAGGCAACAATGTCCAATGTCAACCAGCAGTTCCTAGGGCCAATAAGGTATTGTCATGTATAAAAAGGGGCATTCATTTTTGGGATGAAGATAAAATATTGCATTTCTATAAACCAATGGTAAGACCACACCCTGAATATGCCAATAGGTGTCAATTTTTGGCACCTGTTCCAAAAAGGATATCAAGGCACTAGAAAAAGTGCAGAGGTGGGCTACAAAATTCTTTAGGGTAATCAGAATTTTAGTTATGAAATCCTGTGTGGTTTTTCAACATGCTGGATGATGTCATGCTAAGAGTGAGCACATCCAGCATTGTTTTACAAAGTCAAATTCCGTGAAACTGCAGGAAGCACCTCTAGTGGCAGTCTCAACACAGCAAATGTATGTTATACATTGCAAGGTTAAGGGAACAGACACACTGCACCAGGGACATATTAGCCGCAAGGCAAACAAGGCATTTGCCTAGGGTAGCATTTTCCAGGGGGCGGCAAAAAACGCAGCCCCCAAATGTCCAGGGCAAATGTCTTGTTAGCCTGACAAGCCGGGCGGGTGGCGCTGGCGAGGGAGCACTTTCCCCTCAGCTGTCTGCTCAGCTCCCTCGCGGGCCGACCTCAGAGTGATGCTGGGAGCGGGAATATGACGTGCCTAGGGCAGCACAAAACCAGGATACACCACTGCACTGCACACAGCCCACTTCAAATGAAATTAAATGGTTTTGGTGCGTACAGTGTCCCTTTAATAGGAAATGAGGTCACTCATTTAGAGAGAGAAGGGAAATGTCTACGGCAAAGGAAAGGGATCTTTATAGTAAGAATAATAAAGTTGTGGAATTCTCTTCCTGAAGAGGTGTTTTATCAGAGTCTGAATAGATTTCTAAAAAATAACTAGATGAATTCTTGAAAATGTATAATATTCAGGAACATAATATTTAATATGTGGGTTAACAGCTTTTTGATCCAAGGAGATGTCTAACATTCTGAGGTCGAGATGGATTAATTTTCTAGTTTGTTGCAAAATTGGAAAGAGTGTCAAACTCTGGTGTTTACCTTCTTTTGAATTAATTAGATGTGAGAAAAGCTGAATTTGATGGATGCAAGACTATTTTTGTTTTTTTCAGCCTATGTAACAACTATGTGTTGTTCTGCTGAGTATAATTGGAGGCTAAAGACAAGTCAAATTTCAAGAGAGCCATCATGTGGTTATGGATGGAAAGTAAAGGGATGTCCCTATGCATTCCTGAATCAAAATCAGAAGATTGCCCCAGGATATAAATTTTCAGCTAAGGGGTTCAACGAGGACTAATTAATATGTAAAGTTAGACACGGACAAACATTTAGTAAGTAGTAAGTAGTATGGGAGAACAATAGTAAAGGAACACTTAACAAATGAAAGCCCTGTCGATTTTTTTTTTTTAATGAACAAAATTAACAAAAAACATGATATAAAATTCTGAGAATATGAGATCTCTAAGGGGAACAGCTTTGAGAAACTCAGTAGCTTGCCCTTCGGTTACTCCCCGCTCATGGCTAAAAAAATGTTTTTGCACACTTTCTCACCTATAAGAGAACCGAAATGCTGTCAAATTTTGGTTCTGGACTACCCTTAGGGTGAGATCAGTCTGATATGCAAATGGTATAGGTTCTCTTTGTATTGGCACTAGTGAGCAAAAACATTTTTGAGACCTGAGAAGGACTAACCAAAAGGCAAGCAACTGAAGTTCTCTAAACTTTCATCTGGTCTCATATTCTCTGTTTTTGTTTCGATGCATTTGCTTGGGCTCTTCCTAAGCTAAAAGGGTAATCCAAACTTGGACCCCATGCTCACTGTGCCTAGAGGTTAATCTGCTACACCTCGCTGATGAAGCCCAAAGAAGGCCGAAATGATCGTCCCTGGTCGCTGTATGTCTCGTTTAGAGAGGACTTGTTAGCATTTCGGTTCTGGACTGCCCTTATGGGTGGGATCAGATTAATATGCAAATGGTATAGGTTCTCTTTGTAATAGCACAAGTGAGCAAAAATATTTTTGAGACCTGAGCAGGGACTAACTCTCTCATATTCTCTGGTTATATTAACAAAAAAAAAAAAAAAAAGGATGGGAATGTGAGATAAAACTAAATGTTTGGTAGTGGTTATGGTGCCAGGACTACCTGGCCCTCTCCTTAGTTAAGCAGCCAGCTGTCTGCAAATGGTTTGACAACTCACCTGGAGTCCGCCAGGCATTTGCTATCTCTTTCAGGAGAGTCAGGATTTCACTGCAATGACCTAGCCCAGTGGTGCAGGGGTTAGCCCATTGATTGAGAGAGCTCAGCAGAGAGCCAATAAACCTTCCCTGGGCCAACCTCCACCCCTTCTGGAGACTGTGACCGGTGCATGATAGACCCAATGTAAGCTGTCAAACTGTTTGCAGGACTACTAACCCTGGTAGGGAACCAGAGCACTCTTAGAATCATAATTACTACAACACACTGTAGTGGTTATGGAGTGTTCCTTCAGAGTAGAACGGTCGCTTCTTAGAAGTGACAATTCATCATTCCTCCACCCTATTAAAACTATTGAATCATTTATCATGGTGAGCAGTGCTGCAGAAGAAACAATGCACTTAACTCTGCAAAGCTACCATGTTTAGGGAGACGTATCCTCCCTTGTTGCTCAGGGCATGCTCATGGACGCTCAGGCATCTGCTGAGAAGTGCTGTACAAATGGAAAAAGGCATTCCTTCCATATTTTATTTTATTTTTTCAAATTAATTTATTTATAATTTTCATAAATTATTTAATACAATACATATCATACCAAAAGGCAATATGACAATAACTATAGACATAGATCACAGGCAGGCGTGGGTATGGTCCCCAAAGTCATTAGGTGGCCATATATCCACGTCTTTTAACATACAGATAATCACTAAGACAAACAATAATACAAACACTGCGGGTGCGGGACCTTTTACTAATTTGGTTTATAGTAAACCCAATGCTTTAGATATACATCTGCTCTTTTAGGCCACCATATTAAAGAGTAGTAATCTTTTCTATTAGTTCTCTATAAATGGATGTAACTCTTTATCCCGAATGGTAAATATATAAAAGGCATATTATTCTCCATATCCAGGTGAAAAAGCAGTTGCTTTATGAATAGTGATTTCGTTGGAATTATCACTTGCTTCCAGTGTCTAGCAATCAATATTTTAGCTGCCATTAGACAATATGTTATCAGAATATTATATTGTTTATCCCCCAACAAGCAATTTATATTAAACAGAAAAATTTCTGGGTTTTTTTTTGTTTTTTTTTCAATTTGACAATTTTTATTGGTTTCACCAGTGGTACAGAAGAGAAAAAGGGTGGAGGGGGTTACATGAGTTGCAGTCATCGAACATTTTAAGGACAGTGATACAGTGATACAGCAATACAGCGTCAAATACGGCTTTTCATGTACAACATTGCCGTTCCCTCGTCCTGGTGAGCAATTATCCAGTAACAATAGGGGGAGGAGGAGGGGATGAGGGTACAGAAGTGAAATGGGAAAAAGGGGGGGGGGAAAACTCCCAGATTTTGATTCATCTTAAGTCGCCTTTCGTTGATGCTCATTTGGCTCACATGCATTTCCATTATGGGTTTAGAGCCATTGTTCTCATTGGCCTTATCTTGGCATATCCTCCTTGTTATTTCCAGCCTGTACGCTCCTTTGAGCTTTTCGTGAAGCGTGGTCCTGCACTTTGGCTCCCCTCTTTTAACCAGTTCAAAACTGTAAACTATACAACTATGTACATGTGGGTTTCTATGCGTAGTGGTCTGCTATCACCTCTCCCTCTGTGTTTCACTTCCCCTCCCTGCCCACCCCCAACACCCACTTTGCATGGGCCAGGTTGGCATATTTGTTTGAGGGACTTTGCCTATTCAATCCCTTTTCATATATCAGATTCGTAGTGATTTGTTGAATCAGGGCCTCACTAGTGGGTGCATGATCTTGCTTCCATGCCCTAGCTATTAGGGTGTTTGCCGATATGAGGATATGAAATAGTAGACGTGAGTCTGTGATGTTGAGCTCTTCCAACCCCATAAACAGGAGTCCGCACTCCGGTGTAAGTGTGAGTTCTCTGACTAGGGCCGTTCTCACTATCTCCTCAACTTCCCTCCAGTATGTTGCTACTTTCGGACACGTCCACCATATATCATACATTGTTCCCCTGTCTTTTTGACATCTCCAGCATTGCCATTCGCTCCGGTACCAGCGGTATTGGATTTTGCGCATTTGTTCCAAGTGAGAGGCACAACTCGTCCTCTTCTTGTGCGCTAAGAATGCTTTTCCCCATTGTTGGTCAGTGAAAGTTTTACCCATGTCCTCCTGCCAAGCTTCCTTGAATTTGTCTGGGGGGGGTCTGTGTGCGATTGGATCAACATATTATAAAGGGTGGATAATAGTTTCTTAGGCTGTTTCGTGGCTGTACACATCTGTTCGATGTGCTTTGTATTGGCCGTTGCAGTGGAGCCGTTGGACCCCTGTATCATGGATTTTAACTGTAGGTATTGGAAAATGGTGTTGTGTGGTAGCGTGTATTTCCTTTGTATGTCTGGGTAGTCAAGTAGTTTGTCCTTGTCATATAGGTGGCTTACTCTATGGCACCCCCGGCTTATCCAAGGTCTGTAGTCAAAGGCTGCGTTTGCAAGGTGTAGGCTGTATAGGGGAGTCGCTTGCGCCCACCCCCTGTCTTGTCCTCATTGTTTTGTGGCCGTGTCCCATACCTTCAATAAGAGTTGTGTCTGTGGGGTATCCAAAACAGGTATTTCAGACCCTTGGGACACGCCCAAGAGGCCTCCATGTCCACCCACTGTGGTACTTCCTCACTGGTGTGTGTTTGTATAGCCGTGGCCAGGATAGCCGCCTTATAGTACTGCCGAACGTCCGGCATTCCCAGGCCTCCATTTGCTTGCTGCCTGCACAATATTTTCGCTGCCACTCTTACTTTTTGATGGGCCCATATGAAGCCCTTGTGTAGGTTATCTAGGTAGCTTTTTGGTACGCGGATTTGTAAGGTTCTTATTAAATATTGGAATTTCGGCAGCACTATCATTTTTACTGCGGCCATCCTTCCCAGCCACGACAGGAATTTGCCTTCCCATCCTTTCAATGTATTTGCTATAGACTTCAGCAATGGGTCATAGTTCGCGGCTATGAGGTTTGTTGTTTTTTTTTGTGATATTGATGCCTAAGAAAGTTAAATGGTCTTGTCTCCAATCTAGTGTGAATGACCTCTGTAGCAGGTCCAGTGTACCTCCCGGGATACCCACCCCCATGGCCTGTGTCTTTGTTATGTTGAGTTTGTAATATGAGTGGGTACCGTATGTGGTTATCTCTTTCAATAGGTTGGGGAGGAAGATCTGGGGTTGGGTAAGTGTCAGCAGGACATCATCTGCAAATAAGTTGGTAGTATATTCTCGTTCATTGATCCTGACGCCATGTATGTTTGGGTTATTTCTTATCTTTACCGCTAACGGTTCTAGGGCTAAAACATATAGCAGGGGTGACAAGGGGCACCCCTGTCTGGTGCCGTTGGATAGTGTTATTGGTTCTGAGAGGAATCCTGAGTTAAGCACCTGGGCTCTCGGCGAGCTATACAGGGCTTCCACTACTGAAACAAACCCCTCCGGGATATCAAACTTACTCAACACTGCACGCAGGAATTTCCAGTTTAGGCGATCAAAGGCCTTCTCTGCATCCAGGGAGACCATCAGTCCCCCTTGTTTCTGTTTGCGGAGGTAGTGCAAGATATTTAGTACTTTCCTAGTATTATCCGATCCCTGCCTCCCCTTGATGAAGCCTACTTGATCGTTGTGGATAATTGTTGGCAATATTGACCCTAGCCGTAGTGCGTATGTTTTGGCCAAGATTTTAGCGTCAGTGTTTACCAGGGATATGGGCCTAAAGTTCTGTGGGGTTGTGGGTGGCTTCCCTGGTTTAGGTAGGGTAACTATGTGCGCATTTAACATCTCAGGGGGTAGAGCTCTATGTGCAGTGGCTTGTGTGTAGGCTTTGACTAGGTATGGCGCTAGTGTGGTACTGAACTTCTTGTAGTACATGTTGTCTAACCCGTCAGGTCCCGGGGCCTTGCCCGATGGTAGGGTCCTTATTACATCCCTTAATTCCTCTTCACATAGTGGTTTTGTGAGTGCCATCTGCTGTTGGGCGGTGAGTCGGGGCAGGTGTGTGTCCCTCAGATACATCTGTATGTCTCCCTCTATTGGTTGCGGGGTCAAGTCGCAGATTGTACAATTTCTCATAATAATGTGCGAACTCATCGCTGATGGCTTTTGGGGTGGTCAGTTTCATGCCTGTGTGTGAGGTCTGGATGGCCCACAAACCGGTGGTACGAGGTCTATTAATACGTCGTACCACCGGCGTATTGTCGTGTCTTAAGTCTGTGCGCTAGTAGTTTGCTAGCTTTGTTGCCCTGGGTATATTGTTGTAACTTCAGGCAGTTTAGGTTGTGTTCTGTGCGTTCTAGTGCTTGTGTGTGCAGGCGTCTAGTGATTTGGATTATGCGTCGGCGTCTGTCATCCGTGGGGGAGATTTGATTCTCCAGATTTAAGTCATAGAGTTCTCTTTGTAGCTCTAGTGTTAGTTTTTGTGACTGTTTTCGGAGGTATGAAGCCCGACGTATTAATAGACCTCGTACCACCGGCTTGTGGGCCATCCAGACCGTTGTAGCCGACACCTCAGGTGTCTCATTTTCCGCAAAATACTGTTTCATATTTGTGGTCAGGTCGGCCACAAACTGCGGATTTAGAAGAAGAGAATTATTGATTCTCCATGGGCTGTGGTGTTTGAAGTCGTATAGGTCTTTCACTTCCAGAAGTACTGGCGCATGATCTGACCATGTAATATGTGCTATGTCGCAGTTTAGGATTTGATTGAGGTGGGAGCCCTGGAGGAGGAATCCATCTATTCTAGAGTAAGAGTTGTGGACAGATGAGAAGTGCGTATATGCCTTCTCCGAGGGATGTGTGATTCTCCATGTATCGTAGTAGTGGTATTTGTGTAGTAGGGACTGGAGGGCTTTGCCCTGGGGTCTAAGGGTTTTATATCGGCCACTAGCTCGGTGTGTGGTTGAGTCCATGGACGGGTCAAGAATGTGGTTGAAGTCATCGCAAATGAGTGTTATACCGTGTTGTATAGGCACTAGGGTTTGAAAAATTTTGTGTAGGAAGTTTCTCTGGTTCTGACTGGGCGCGTATTTATTTGCGATGGTGTACTCTATGTCATTGATCGTTCCCACTATCACTACGTATCTGCCCAATTGATCTATATGTTGTGATTTTAGGGAGAAGGATACATGTCTACTTATCAGTATGGAAGTACCTTTAGCTTTAGTCGGGGAAGTAGAGTGGAATTGATGTGGATATTCCGACTCCATAATCTGTGGATGGTCCTAGGTACGGAAGTGGGTCTCCTGCAGACACACCACCTCTGCACATTGTTTCTTAAGCTCTCGGTATAGTAAGTGTCTTTTAGTTGGGATGTTCAGTCCCCTCACGTTGTGTGTGTATATTTTCATGTAGGGTCAGACATGTAGGGTTGTGCTGAGTATTGCGAGTGTTTGTTGGTTGCGGGATGACACGCTCCTCCCAGTGCTATCAAGTGGAGCAAGGCCACCCCTAGGGTCTGTAGTGACTTCCCATAGGTGATTGTATGCGCCCTATCCTGATTGTTAGAAGTGAGACCACCCACTAGGTCCCCATCCCAGTCCCCAGCGGTGCGGGCAACAGGCCTCCTCCCACTGAGTACCGTAACACAACAATATAACCAAACAACAACAAAAGTATTTACAAAGTTGAACCATGCCCTGTTTGTGGCTTGGCACTTCACCCAAGTGCCTTGGGGGTAGAAGCTTAGTGCTCCTTTGCCTGGGAGGTTACGTGCGCTGCGTGCCGGCCTTTTTGTCTGTGGCAGTATGTACCTTTAATTGCGTTTTCAATGGTTAGTTTAACTTCAGTTTTTTTGTTTGTTTTTTTTGTTTGATTTATCCATTTGTACTAATCTACGTGACCCTTATTCTGGGCGGCTTGGTGCAGCATAGTTGCCTCTTAGGGATCCCAATCCTTTTAATACTCAGAGTTATCTCTTATTTCTACACCCTGGTGCTGTACCCGCCCTGCTTATGGTTACTAGGGAGTTAGCTAGGTATGGATTAACCTTTGGGTAATAAAGATTACAGTGACATAAACATTTGTGCATTATGATACTTGCGGCTCGGCACAGTCTGTGGCTTTAGGCCCTCTCAGGCCCCACGAGTCTACAGTCTATGTGCGTTTCGCTCGATTCCAATCCGGTGTTAACCTTCTTGGCTCTTTAGACCGGTTGTGCTGGTGTTCTCTTTCTATACCCCATTCTCTCAGGGCATCTGTCCCTTCCTCTGGAGTTGATATTACTGTGGTCTTCCCTGCTCTTTGCACCAGCAGCTTGACTGGATATCCCCAGCGGTATAATATGCGGTGTTCTCTGAGCGCTGCAGTGGTGTCCTGGAATTCTCTCCTCCTTTGAAGGGTGAATGCGGAGACATCCGCGAATAGCATGATGCTGCGGTACTGCTCTGGTAAGTCCTTGCGTGTTCTACTACTCTTTAGAATAGCCTCTTTGGCATGATAGTAGTGCATACGCACCAGTATGTCCCTGGGTGTATCTTGGGGCAGGAACTTAGGTCTCGCCGTCATGTGGATGTGGTCAAAGAGGAGCATGTCGTGTGGAAGGTCTGGCACCGTGTAAAATGACAGGAAGCATCGCGAGATCACAGAGGAAAGGTAAGAATTATGGGAAAATTGCTCTGACCAGCGGAAATGAAGCACACTTTGCTCCTCCGCTGGTCAAAGCTGGTCAAGTGGAGGAAACCTCCATAAGGCAGAGTCCCTACTTTGTCTTATGATTTTAAAGAAAACTAAAGAAGACAGGAAGAAAAGAAGAACAGATCATGAAAGAGGGGGAGAAGAGGAAGAGATTGAGGAAAGGTAAGTTCGGCATGACAGTGCCGCTTTGAGAAACCCTTGGACTCGAAGGTATTTAAATATTTCTTGTTGAGAAAGATTGAATTTCTGCTTCAATATATCAAAAGACAATAATTGATCATTTTCACATAGTTCCCCTATTGTATAATTGCTTTGATTAGTCCAACTTCTTAAATCAAGGTCATGCATTATTTTCTCTAATATTCTAGTCTTAGAACCTTCAAAAATCTTATTATTCATTTTTAAATCTTTCTTTATATCTTGCCATTCTTTCAAAGTTTGTGATATTATCAGTGATTTCTCAATATAATTTATAGGTTTCTTTCTTCCTATATCATTCCACAAAAGGAAAGCAAGGTTGCTTTTACCTACTCTACTTGCTTCAAACTTATACCACGACTGATCCATCAAATCGCTAACATGAAATTTGTGGACATGCATAATCATATTCGCCTGATAAGTGTTTCTAATTATCGGATATCCTATTCCCCCATGGTGGTCTTTTTTGGACAAAATCCTAATATTTATTCAAGGTCTTTTGCCTCTCCAGATATAATTAGTAAAGCTGGACTGTACAATATCAAGCCATTGCTTTGGAATTGCCAAGGGAAGCATTCAAAATAAATATGTCCACTTGGGGAGGATATATGCTTTAAAAGTGTTTATTCTCCCCAACTAAGAAATTTAATAACATCTCCATTCCCTTAATAGCGTCTTAGTGTGTTTAATAAGTCTTTAAAAATTTACTTACATTATTACTCTTAAATCTGCAGTAATATCAACACCCAAATATTGTATAGCCTTTGATGATCAAGTAACATCAAAATCCTTTTTAAGATCATTGGCATCAATGTTTGAAATTAGAACCGATGTTTTATTCATATTTAATTTATAGTTCGATGCTATACTATATCTTTTAAATTCCTGCATTAAATGGGGAAGGGAAAAATATGGGTCTGTTACTGAAATAAGGATGTCATCGGCAGGCATACCTTTAATTCTCTGTCTTTTAGAGACAGCCCTTTGATCAGAAGGTTACTTCTAATATTAATAGCAAATGGTTCTATAGATAATATACATAATAAAGGGGACAGCGGGTACCCCTGCCTCGTTCCATTAGATAAATCAAACCAATCGGTACAAAAACCTCACTTAGCCGAAGGAGAGGAATATAGCGTACCAATCGCATCTGCAATCCAACTCATTGCCAATTTCTCCTGGCTTTAAATATGTCTTGCCATCTTTTATTATTTTATAGATTTTGTCGGTTTTTGTTTTCTTTATTTTATTAGTTAACATCTCATCTACTCTATTATTCCCGTAGTAGAATTTGGTTTTTAATCTTCTTACATTGGATTCTATTCTTTCAGATATCTTTATATTTATCTTTTCTCAATATATTTTTTTATTTTCTCTATCTATTGAAAAATCACCCTTTTTGAGCAGCAAGATTATAGTACTGAATATATAAATCAGATTTAATCCGCTGTTCTTAATTTCTTGACTTGCTATTTTAATCCAATAACGCCTTATTAATGATTTAAAGGTGCTCCAAAGACATTCAGAAGAAATCTCCTCTGATGAGTTTTCTTCAAAAACGTGTACAGACATTTTGTTTATATACTCTATATTTTCTACTAATTTTAATAAATCATCCCTCAATCTCCATGGGGGTGGGGATCTCTGATACATATCCTTTATATCCGCAATCAACATATCATGATCCGACCATGTATTATCACTTATAATAATTGTTAGTAATTATCCCTTACTAATTGGGTATCCCATAAGATCAGATCAATTGTAGCAGCAGAACTATAAGGAACTGATCTGTGTATCCTTCCATATTTATTGAAAAGGTGCGTATATTTGGTTAAAAACAATAAGAAACAGGGTGCTACTATCACCTATGTGGGTCACTCCACCACACATAAATAAGTGAAAATAAAATAGTAAAAGTGGTGAGAGCACACACAAAAGATAAAATAAATTTTGTTACCCCTATGATCAATTAAAATCCAGATCCAGGACAAATGGTGAGTATGTCTTCCATATTTATGCTCACAGTATGAAAGCGATAGGATTAAATTATTTTAGGTTATATGGCATGCTATGACTGTGTCCAGAAAGTCAATTATGCAATTTTAACAAACAAAAATGAAAAAAACAACACTTTTCTATTATATTTGTGTCTCAAATTACAGATCCATTTTAATAGTTTTCTAACTTCAACTGCTTTTTGTCCTCGCATTGTTTTATTTCATTAACTGGTAATACTTTCTTGATTAATTACTGTTTTTACATTTCAGATATAGTAATAGTGCCACGTATTCATCCTCACCTTGTGATGTTTGCACTGAAAATTGCATTCCTATCGGTAATGAAGGTGCCGCCCACCGGTCCTGTGCCAGTATGCCTGACTGCAGCAACATGTCGGTGGACGCCGGCCGCTACGGATCTACGCCATATTGTAGCCCCACGTACACCCACGGTTTTGACGCGCAAGCACGTTTTGGGGTCAAAGGTTGTTTACGGCCAATCGGATTTGCAAGAGGGTTACTTAACTAATTTCTCCTTTTACTCATTGCCCTGTCGTGGTTTCCCTTTGCTGGTTATCCGAGAGAGTGTTACTGTTCGTAGTATTTCTGGTATTTGACTTTGGCTTCATTTGACTTCCCTGATTTCCGGTATCCTTGACTTTTGGCTTTCCCTGATCGTTGTGTCTCGTTCTGTATCCCTGACCTTGGCAAGTATTCTGACTATACTTGGATAAGTTTAATCCCGCCATTCTAGGTCCGGTTATACATTATCCTTAGTCCTAGGTGTGATATTATTCTGCGTGCTGGATCACTTAGTAATCCTGACAAATAGTTATACTCTACCGATCTATTTGAAAAGTGTACAGCTACCAGTTTAAAACATCTGTATTATAGATCTATATTGCAAACAGAAAAGCAAAAGGCAATATAGGTTTTAAAACGAGAAGTAGCCAGAAAATCTTATCCATCAACAGGCCTAGCATGATGCTGCATCAAACACCGTAACGCAAAAAAATACAGCCTTCTTGACTGTATTATTTTTAAATAGGACAGAGATAAACTTTATTCTGAAATATCAGGGTTATTAGCTAAAGTGAGGATTTAAAGTGAATTTCAAAGTTAAAGCAAAAAAGCCAAACTGAAAAATCATCCAAGTCATCTGTGGTTCCAGTTTGACTATTATGCACTTAAATTCGAAATTCACTTTAACTTCTTACTTTAGTGAAAAACCCTAAAAATCTGGAAAGTTACTCTAACCTTTTAAAAGACACATTTCATTTAATTACTATTGGGCATTAGCAAGTAGCCTTGAAGAAAAGGAAAAAAAACACCTGAAATCCAGCAAAGCTCTCAATGCCCCATCTGACATCAGTCTCTCTTCCCTCAAAAGCATTTGATAGAAAAGCTATTGTTTAGACTGTTCCACCAGCTCACAGCACATGTGTACACTCTGAGCCCGCAAGGAGATAGTGAGAGGCGGTGGTGAGGGAGAGAGAAGATTTAATAAAATAAATAAATAAATGACTGGGCAATATGCGTCACATCATCGGAAGTAGACAGCATCGGAAGCAAACATAAGCGTGCACGACGTGATATGAACTACGAGGATCACTTGAACTGTAAAAATTGACTTTTTTATTGTATATTATTTGTAAGTCTCATGCATAGTAACCTCACTAGGATTTTACGCAAGTATTTTTTTTATCTTACTTCTTATTAAATAAAATGAATGGTTGGTGTAACACTATTGGGGTCCCTTGGTTCTCTTTCCTGCTCTACTGTTGCAGCATATATATGGAAATAAGCTAGGACCCAGGTGTATATTAGCCACTGTCATTACAGAGCTGTTTAAACCAAGAGGTGTCTCTGGTTGATGTGAGTGTACCAAAAAATAAGAACACTAGAATTTGATCTGTACAAGTATAAATTTTATAGCATTTTTTTATAATATGAGTGGCATGAATAGTTTATTTCAAAAGAAATACGCAAAGTGCTATTAATCTATCTGGGTGCAACTCTGCAATAGTATATGTACCATATCAACAGCATAAAAGAATGTGCTTCAGGGTTGAAATTTTGTCTTTTTTTTTAACCTAGACAAATATGTAATACACTACATATATAGATATTGTTCGAGGTTCTAATTCAGGAGTCTGGATGTGTTATTTTACCTTCTTACTGCATTGTGTTGCTTGGTTTAAATGCTGACTATATTTTGCTTTTAGTTGCAAACAGAGCACCAATATAACTAATATTTTTCTTTGCTCACCTGGTACTGCTGTCCATTTTTGCACATCCCTCGCCAGCTTCTTTTCTATCACTGCCTGAGGAAGAGAAAATATGACTAAATGTATGTCCTATTATTGGGCACACAGTCTTATGCAATCTCAGTATGCAGAAACTGAATTGACTAGTTTATTAAACACAGGTATTCAAAATCACTCTGGCTATCAACTGTATTGGTATCTAAATGTCATTCATCTCCTGCTTTGGATGTTCTGGATTACCTGGTGGTGGAGCAGTTGAACCATCATCAGAAGACTTTCTCTTATCAAACATCTGAAAAAATAAAAATATACATAAGCCTCAATTTATATATTTTATTAATATAGTTATAGATTAACTTTTATTTTTTTTCCAACATACTAAAATATCAAAAACTATATCGATATAACAAAGAAAATCTGAATATTACAAAATTAAAATATTTTTATAATATTAAAATTTTTAAAAGCTTACCCAACAATATGAAATTGAGACCATAGAGTGAGTAAATCTCACTTTCAAAACATTTGACATTATCTATTGTTTTTGGCAATCTTCTGTGTACTTACACTTTACTGGGCTGAACATGGTCATACTCTAAATATGTTTAAATTATGTGCCTATTGTAAAGAAATTACAATACTCCCTTCAGTACTGCAAATATAAGAAGCCAGGGCTGTAAATATACATTTTGTTTCTTTCACAGGGTAAGCAAAAGCCTCCAATTTAATAAGAATCTTTAGAGAACATAGCAAATATTATTTGTATAGCAAGATTTGCATGAATTAAATAATAATTTGAAAAAAGGAAAAAGGTTGTGTTACCTGTGCTATAGGATACAGGTGAGAGTGTTAATGCTTCTATGGGCTTTAACTTAACAATGACCTAGCATGTTTTGACACATGTCTAATATGTGATATATAGTAGATCATAAATAATACCCATATTGAGAGGTGATTTCATGCAGCCTTGCAATATTGTATATTGCTTGTGCAGGTATACTGGTTTGTATATATTATAAAAACTGGGTAATTTCAGCAGTACCAATATTAAGAAATGCATTTTTTAGGTGTGGCCTCCACCTACAAACTCCTATTTGTCTCTCTTCATACATGCTGCCCTGACCAGACTCTTTGGATTAAACAAGCCACCTCTCCACACAGGGCCCCAAGCATTACAGACTTGTGTTATATACATTAGAGGAAAGTCTCTTGGAGCAGTTTAAGGTAGAAGTAATGCAGTATGTATGTAAGTTGTGACTAAATTCCACGTTTTAGCTTGGGAGAGGTAATTTTATGATTCAAAAACTTTATCTTTATATTATGGGCCTAGAAAATATAGTAAATGCACAAAATCTCCTATTTTTAATATGGTCTGTCAATGGAAAACCCTGAATGTATAAACTAATTGGTATCATGGGACACCAACACCAAAAATAGAGTGAATGCATATAATCTCCAATTTTACAAACGGCCTGTCAATGAATAACCCTAAATGTATAAACTAGTTGGTATCACGGGGTGCCAGCATCAAGTTGTACTTGTCTGTGCAAACAAACTCCGCAGCAAGTCAGGCCTGCAGTTTCCCTATATCATTCTCCAGTCAATGCAGGGGTGTCAGTTCTCTCAGATATCTGTTCCCAAGAAACTATGTTTGCTCTGCCTCTATGAAATCAATGAACTATGATTTCCCCATCCCTTTCTTGGTGTTTGGGTAATGCTTTTGCCACTGCAATTAATATCCTTAAATATAAAAGTACCAGGATATTGATTGTTTATATAACAATCTATTAAGGTATCAGAAGCTTTTGTTGATGTGTGTGAAGTAGTAAAATATTGCACATGGTCTTTAAGGGTCAAACTGTCATGTTATCCATGGGTTAAAGGAACACATACCTTGAATCACTTCTTAATGCTTCTTTTGGCAATGCTTCTTTTCGCTAAGCACTTCCTAGCTTTGGCAAGAGACGGGCATTCCAAATCCTTCAGTGTCTATCATCTCTATGGGGCACCTTTGACACTGAAAAGAAAGAACAAGTGTTACCCACTTACGTTTCCAAAGTCATGCCAGCAACCTCGATACTTAGCACATACATTATTAATGTTACAACTCACAGAAGAGAATATTTTCACTCTTGCCAGCCAACATTTATGAGGCACAAAAGTAAAGTGACATGCTCAAGGTCAGAGCGAACAGACGCTTGATATAATCCTATGGAAAGTCACATGTATGTTCTTAAGCTTTTCACACAATCCAGATAAAAAACAGTTAATGAAAACAATCTGCAGGAACATCAGAGTAGAAACCTTTCTAAAGTTTTTATTAATGCACTCAACCAAAAGAATATAATACTCCATTGCACAGCTTTTTTATTCTAAAGAACATACTGCAGTTTGAACATTATTTTGTTTACGAAGCACTCCAAGCACCATTGCAAATTCTGCTCGTTCCATGGGTTACAGGACAAGGAGATCCACTTTTCTTGTCTCCCTTTCTCTAGTTAGTTATAACTACTCTGTCTCACCCCTTTCTTCAGTAAATCAAAGTACAGTGTGACTTTCTTACTAAACACTGATCATTACAGTCTCCTCGTCATCTAACATGAGCCATAAACTGGTGCATTTATCATTACATCTACAGCTTAAAGGATCACTATAGGCTCCCAGACCACTTCAGCTTAATGAAGTGGTCTGGGTGCCAGGTCCATCTAGGATTAACCATTTCAGAGAAACTGCTATGTTTACCTAGGGGTTAATCCAGCCTTTAATGGCTTGTCTCATTGACAGCCGCTAGAGGCGCTTCCGCGCTTCTCACTGTGATTTTCACAGTGAGAAGATGCCAGCGTCCATAGGAAAGCATTAAGAATGCTTTCCTATGGACTGGCTGAATGCGCGCGTGGCTCTTGCTGCGCATGCGCATCCAGCCAATGACATCAGAAGAGGGAGGAGAGTCCCAGCGCAGAGGGAGCCTGGCACTGAAAAAAAGGTAAGGGATTAACCCCCTTCCTCCCCCTTCAGCGCAGCGGGAGTGGGACACTGAGGGTAGGGGCACCCTCAGGGCACTATAGTGCCAGGAAAACAAGTTTGTTTTCCTGGCACTATAGTGGTCCTTTAATTCATGAAACCAATAATGAAATTATTAATAGGAGGGCGGAAACTGAGGAAAAAAAAATCCAGAAACCTGGTATTTAAAATGTGTTCTTAATGCATTCGCTATAGAACTTCTACTCCAGCTTGTACCAGTCCATTAAGAATTCTTACGTCAAGAAGCATTGAGAGAGATTGTTTTGAGAATTACAATATAAATACACAATATGTCATGAACATATTACTTATATTAGGCCCATTTCATTGTTTCAAGGTCGATTATAAGACTCATCAGATTGTATCCATTAAAGGACCACTATAGTGCCAGGAAAACATACTCGTTTTCCTGGCACTATAGTGCCGACCCCCTCCCGCCAGGCTCTGGAAGGGGGAAAGGGTTAAAAACTTACCTTTTGCCAGCGCTGGGCGGAGAGCTCTCCTCCTCCGATCCTCCTCTTCTCCTCCCCGCCGGCTGAATGCGCACACATTCAGCCCGTCGCATAGGAAAGCATTTACAATGCTTTCCTATGGACGCTTGCGTGCTCTCACTGTGAAAATCACAGTGAGAAGCACGCAAGCGCCTCTAGCGGCTGTCAATGAGACAGCCACTAGAGGATTAGGGGGAAGGCTTAACCCATTCATAAACATAGCAGTTTCTCTGAAACTGCTATGTTAATAAAAAAATGGGTTAACCCTAGAAGGACCTGGCACCCAGACCACTTCATTAAGCTGAAGTGGTCTGGGTGCCTAGAGTGGTCCTTTAAACAGCGAGCTGTGTTGAGCTAGCTAGGCTAGTTAATAAATTAAGGTCAAGGCTCAAGACAAAAAAAAAAAAAACTGCCTGGAGTAGTTTATTTTTTCTAAATTCTAATATTTTGTACTAAGTTTCACAACTCTGTTGATCAAGCCCTTTTAAAGGACCACTATAGTGCCAGAAAAACATACTTGTTTTCCTGGCACGTGCCCCCACCCTCAGGGACCCCCTCCCGCCGGGCTGGATGGCAAGGAAAGGGGTTAAACTTACCTTTATTCCAGTGCCGGGCGGGGAGCTCTCCTCTCCGCCTCCGATCCTCCTCTTCGGCTGTATGCACATGTGCGGCAAGAGCTGCGCGCACGCATTCAGCTGGTCTCATAGGAAAGCATTTACAATGCTTTCCTATGGACGCTTGCGTCTTCTCACTGTGATTTTCACAGTGAGAAGCATGCAAGCGCCTCTAGCGGCTGTCAATGAGACAGCCACTAGAGGATTTGGAGGCTGGATTAACCCATTTATAAACATGCTATGTTTATAAAAACATGCTATGTTTATAAAAAAAGGGGTTAATCCTAGAGGGACCTGGCACCCAGACCACTTCATTAAGCTGAAGTGGTCTGGGTGCCTAGAGTGGTCCTTTAATGTTAGCCTGCTTCCTAGAAACAACTAGGGATCGAACAATATTAATTTTTTAGAGGCGATACAGATAATCGGTGAACCTTCAGGCCAATAGCCGATAACTTTCCAATATTCTGTACATTTACCATTTTGAAAAAAAATCAGCTATTTCTACACAAATCTACTGTTAACTGAACATGTTTATTATTTATATTTTTGCAAATCTTTTTTTTATTAACCCCTTAAGACCGGAGGGCGTACAATTACGCCCTATTTTAGGCGGCTCTAAACGCCGCCCGGCGTAATTGTACGCCCTCCAGTCTTTCATTACTTACCCGGTCGCCGGCGTGGTGGGGGGGACTCCCAGGGAGCCCCCTTGCGGCAGATCCTCCTCCTCCGGTGCCCCCCGGCCATGTGAGAGTGAGGTCCTTGCGAGGATCTCACAATCACATGGCCGGGTAGGCTGCCTCCTGCATTGCCAGCAGGGGGGCTGCCTGTAATTAGGTGGTCCCCCTGCTGGCTGGAAATAAAAATAAAATAAATTAAAAAGTGTAAAAAAAAATAAAAAATGTATACTTACATCATATATATACACATATATATATATACACACTCATACACTGTCTAGGTGTATTTTACTATTAATATATATATATATCATGTTTTGTCCTGATGAAAGCTCCATGTGGGAGCTGAAACGTTGACTTTTTAAATGGATTGAATAAAAGCTAAATTTTATTTGAAAATCTCTATAAAGTCCTTGGAGTGCGGTCATTTCTGCTATGTCTACATGATCCTTGCCAGACCAGCACCGGGCACCACAGGATTACACCAGGAGTGCAAGCCTTCGCTATTTATATATATATATATATATATTTATATTAATATCAAATTACACGTAGACTGATACTGATTAAATATATAATTATTGTTATATATATTTATTAGTGATGTCCTGAACGGTTGCACGAATTTTACATTCATTGTGAAGCTGCATTCTTAGTGAGCTGTCCAGGAGGTGGGAGGGTCTGGGAGGGAGGGTCTGCTGCTGATTGGTTGGAATGTGTCTGATGACTGTGAGGTACAGGGTCAAAGTTTACCGCATATATTCGCCATCCGCGGTGAACCGTTCGGGACATCACTAATATTTATATATAATATAAAAAAATTAAATATGTAAATACGTTAAAAAATAAAATTAAAAAAATAATTAAAAAAATATATAGATGTGTGTTATTTTGTTCTAACTGTATTGTGATATTAATATATATATTTATATCAAAATACACGTAGAACGAAATAATATATACATCTATATACATAAATATATACGTATATATCACTATATATATACACCTATATATAAATAAAAATATATTAAAAAAATTATATATATATATATATACACACACACACATATAGATTCACATACGTGTATATATATATTATACACACACACATACATATATTCATTCTACATATATATTTATGTAATATTTTTACATAATTAGGTATGTTAATTAATTACAATTAGCGGGACCTGTCTGACAACCCATGCTGAAATTAAAGGGAATTAAATTTGCTAGCACTATATTTAACCCTATAACTTTCCAAGACACCATAAAACCTGTACATGGGGGGTACTGTTCTACTCGGGAGACTTCGCTGAACACAAATATTAGTGTTTCAAAACAGTAAAGTGTATTACAACGATGATATCGCCAGTAAAAGTAAACATTTTTGCCTTTTTCATGCACAAACAGCACTTACACGGACGATATTATTGCTGTGATACTTTTTACTGTTTTGAAACACAAATATTTGTGTTCAGCGAAGTCTCCCGAGTACAACAGTACCCCTCATGTACAGGTTTTATGGTGTTTTCAAAAGTTACAGTGTCAAATATAAGGCTTGCGTTTCATTTTTTTCACATTAAAATTCGCCAGATTGGTTACGTTGCCTTTGAGACCCTATGGTAGCCCAAGAATGAAAATTACCCCTATGATGGCATACCATTTGCAATAGTAGACAACCCAAGGTATTGCAAACAGGGTATGTCCAGTCTTTTTTAGTAGCCACTTAGTCACAAACACTGGCCAAAATTGGCATTTTTTGCATTTTTCACACACAAACAAATACTAACGCTAACTTTGGCCAGTGTTTGTGACCAAATGGCTACTAAAAAAGACTGGACATACCCCATTTGCAATACCTTGGGTTGTCTACTATTGCAAATGGTATGCCATTATGGGTGTAAATTTAATTCCTGGGCTACTATAAAGTCCCAAAGGCAACGTAACCAATCTGGCGAATTTCAATTTCAAATGTAACGTGCTATATTTGACCCTGTAACTTCCCAAAACGCCATAAAACCTGTACATAGGGGGTACTGTCTTACACGTGAGACTTTACTGAATACAAATATGTGTATTTTATTGCAGTAAAAGCAAACAGTATTATGACATTGACAGTTAAAATGTCATGTAGAACTAAAAAAATCAAAAAAATCTTATTTTCTCCCATTTTTTTCATATTAAATTATGTTTCATAGCTAAATATTTGATATTAAATGAAAGCCCTGTTTCCCCTGAATAAAATGATATATAATAAGGGTGGGTGCATTTAATATGAAAGAGGTGAATTACGGTTGGACAGACATGTAGCGCAAATGCCAGGTTTTGTTTACATTTTGTTTCGTTCACAACGTGTACATTTGGCTCCGTCCTTAAGGGGTTAAGGTAAATGCACAAAATATACATGCCAGTCAGAATTTTTTATGTTTTCAAGAATATATGTTTGTGTAGTGGATGCAGTGAGAGTATTTGATTAGTGAATGCAGTGTGTGTTTGTGTAGTGAATGCAGAGTGTGTTTGTGTAGTGTGTATAGTGAATGCAGAGTGTGTTTGTGTAGTGTGTATAGTGAATGCAGAATGTGTGTGTTTGTGTATAGTGAATGTAGTGTGTGGTGTGTGTAAAGTGAATGCAGTGTGTGTGTAAAGTGAATGCAGTGTGTGTAGTGTGCGTAAAGTGAATGCAGTGTGTGTGTATATAATGAATGCAGAGTGTGTGTATATAATGAATGCCAAGTGTGTGTGTTTGTGTAGTGTGTGTATAGTGAATGTACTGTGTTTGTGTAGGTATGTAATGTGTGTAAAATGGTGGGGCATTTTTAATTTTATTATTTTATATATTTTTTTTATTTATTTTTTAGTCCCCCTCACCCTTGCTTCTTACTTGGCCAGAGAGGGGGGATATGGTATTCCCTGGTGGTCCAGTGGCATGGACTGTGCAGCAAGCTCTTACTTACCTTCACAGCAGCTCCCCTGTCTAAATCTTGCGGTAAGTAAAAGCTTGCTGCGGGCCCTCCAGGACAGCCAGGCTTGTCATGGGGCCGGCGGTCCTGGTCTGTATTATCGGCAATATCGGTATCTCTATAGGCCGATACCGATATTGCCAAAAATACTGAATATCGGCCAGACCGATAATAGGTCGATCCCTAAAACAAACCATGCAATATGCCATGCTGAAGAATCCTTAAAGTTTCAGCAGTTATTCTGAGATAGTGACTTCTATCACAGTGTTTGGTTTGATAATTTAATAATAATTTGTGATCTAAAAGAAATCTTAAGCTAATTTATCATAATTTTGTTGTACAGCAGCTCTTTGAAAGTGCTTTAATTGCTTTAATTTAATGGTATTTATATTCAAACACCATAAACTGTCCATGCAGTGATTCTACAACTTTATGTACTTAGTTCATCTATTTGAGAGGAATTATGATAGTTATATTTATAACTTGGCTGTGACTTCTTTGCATTTGTCAACATCTTAAAGAGTAATAGACACCACCGTAAGTTGGGTATCTTTCTTGTTAATGCTCTGCCAGGCCTGAACTTCAACAACTTGCAGTTTCTGGTTGTTTAAGGGCATCGCTCCAATGTTTTTAAAGAAGTGAATAAAATGCATGCTCAAATGTATTTGTACTTGGTGAGTGACTTGGCCAGTGAAGGACATTTCACTTCTTTGGCCTTGAAAAGAATGTCCTGTCATATATGGTGGAAGGATGTACCTTACAGTCTTCGTGAATGCATTGTCTTAGAACTGCATTGATATACAAAAATGATTGTAGCTATAAATTCACACCGTCCCTGGCAGATATCACAAGTACATGTATTATGTGGTATAGAAATTGCTATCTACACCAACATGCTGGAACATCATCTATATATACACACCACATACTTTCCAACATGGCAGGTATACAGGTCAGAACAGGTGGGAGATCTGAGAGTCACGTCAATAACGATATCTTTAATGGGTTCGTGCGTGATGGGCCACCCAGAAAATTGATAGATCTATTAAAGTGGGCCTGTGTTGGGACTGTTGGGAGGGGGTGCCTGAAGCCTAAAATGTGAATGAAGCCGACACCCACTTTTATCAGCTTAGGCAACATTTCCAGTAAAAGAACACTCCATTTACATGTTTTAACTATTTAGTAGATATACCACCAAATAAAAGACATGCATGTATTTTTAATCCATGTTTTGTTTTCTTTGTGGGTATGTGAAAAACAGCTCACAAAAGATATCTGCTGTCTGCAGTCTTTGTAGGCCCTCACCTCTTTCCCATTTCTCATTGAGAACTTTCAGAAACCTCTGCTCTCTCCAAAAAGCCATACTGGGATTAATCGGATAGAGCCACTTTAGAAAGTGTCATAGAAAACTATATATGCATCCTAATTGGTCACTTCGGGGAATGGCTTTCAGGGCTGAACCCAATGGTTTACTCGCATAACTACAGATCCTGAGCAACCGTGACTAGAAAATCTTGGGGGGAAAACACCTTTTCCAAAGGGAACTAAAAGAAGTCTTCATAACTTATGCTTAGCAAGAATTATGCCACCTGAATTTTGACACTTGTAGTCTGTATACAGACCTTGGAACAAGTGGGTTAATGTCTAAGTGCGTTCACTTGTCAACTGTTTTTAAAACAAAATGTAAATCCTGGTGTAATGTAACATATAATATATATTTATTTGTGCTATGCTTACACATTCATTGTTGCGCAATGAGTAAGTAACCGCACATGCCCTAAAGAGGGTATCAGGCTAATTTAGATTCCTATCAGTGATAGCATATACATTAAAGACTTTGTAAAAAGAATAATATAAGAAATAAATTTAATTAATTAATAAGTATACTGGGTTTATAGGCGTATCTTGCACAGACAACCACTCTACAAATAGATAAATAAATAAATAAAAGAGAGTTAGCGCTGTCCATAAAATAGAAAAACAGCTGACCTGTGCAAATCAAATTTGGATTAAAATCAATAACAGGTTAAAAAAAAGCAGTATACAAGTTAATCTTCACTCCCCATGTGTTACTGAATGTTATCAAGTACAGTACATAAACCAAGCAAGCAAATAAACGTGTTTTCAAATCAAAACACAGGCGTTGCAATTGTTTTGTCCTTGCTTTTGACAGGATATAAAATCTAATTCATGAACAAGGACTGAACAAGGACTGGGAAGAATGCACAATATAATTTCCAAACTTGCGTACGCATGGTTATATTAAATAATATATAAACTGATTTTCCTAGGACACTTGTGCTATGGATATTAGGCAGGGAATGCAGTACTGAAGTAACAATAATATTTTAAAAATAAAATAGCTACCTTTGAAAATAAAAAGATGTGTCTTGTACCTGAGGAATCATGTTAAAGAAATGTTCCAAGCACCATAGTCTCTACAGTGCTCTTTAGTGGTTATGGTGCCATTGTAAGTAGTTAAGTTGTTCTAGAGGCCAAGGAGCGTCAAGCTTCTCATCCACTTTTCACTATGGAGAGCCAGAAGCTTTACATGTGAGCTGTAAGCCCAGCAGTGCAGGGCTTAGTTCATTTGCTGAGAGCAATTAGCTGAAGCTCTTAGCCAATGAGCAACCCTATCTTGCTTAGGTGCTTCTAGCTCTCCATAAGAAGTAGTGGAGATTGGGAGCAGTGTAAGGGGAATCCCTGGTAAGAAATTCAACCTTTCTAAAATGGTTTGACTACTTAAAAAAGGGGAACATCACGGTACTCCTGGCACCATAACTACCACAGTCAGCTATTGTGGTATGGTGCTTGGAGTTTCCTTTTAAATAATGCCTGTTTATTAAAGGTGAAGTCTAACTAAACCTCGCTTATCTGTAGGAAATGCGGAGTACTGCCAGGAATTGTCTGCAGAAAATACATATCCACGATGACAAAATTACTTTAGCTACCATCCCTGAACTTGAAATAACTCAATCAATACATAAAGAGCAGTTTTGCAACTTGATGATAATTTGTAATAAAATAAAAAATGAAAGAATCCAATGCATCAGCATACTGTTGCAGCGTGTTTGCTATGATTATTACCAAAATGTCTGTTGGGTACTTCAGAATGAAGATCTGCATTCAAATTATGAAAACAAGAAACTCTGCAGAAAAACTAAAATAAGAGATTTTTTTTTTTTTTTTTGTATGGCTTATTTTCTGTATGTGTAGGAACTAAAGCTTTATAGTTGTTAAAGGAACAAAGAAATTATTTTCAGATCAGAAGCACATTAAATTAACAGACTCTAAACATAACAAATAGTAGAAGACATTGTTTTTTTTCACTTGCTAGGATGCTGAGATTAGTAACTGATGCCCATCATACACTTTATGCACCATAACTACTACAATGGAATGTGGTGATTATCGTGCCAGGAGTGTTGTCCACTGGGTGCCTTTTCCACCTCTTCTCTTCAGCTCGAGAGCCAGAAGCTAGCTGCCCTAAGTTAAAGGGGCCCTCTGGGCACCATAACAACTTAATCTAAATGAAGTTGATATGGTGCCATTAGGTCCCCGGCACACTTTTCCCTTACGGGGTTAAACCATTCTCGAACAGTTTAACCTCAAAGTGAGCCTCCAATCCTGAGGATCCCGTGTGTCAGCTGGGTTCTGAAATCTCAGTTTCAGAAAGTATGGAGACACTCTCAGCCAATCAGTGACTCCCCCTTCATAAACCCAGCTTGAAAAAAAAAACATACCTTTTTCAAGCCAGTTTTATGAATGCGGCGCCCCTTCCCAGCAGCACTTTGCGCTTCCTGAAACTAAGATTTCAGACGCCGGATGCCGTTTAGGGGACCTGTGGATCGGCGCTGGAGGTTCACATTGGGATTAAACCTCTTGACACCTTAACTATAACGTAAGGAGGAAGTTGTTATGGTGTCTAAACTGTCCGTTTAAACTGTGCAGTGCAAGGCCAACTCATTGACTGAGGATGATCAGTCGACACTGTTAACTAAAGAGCTGGCCCTTTACTGTAGGGTTTAGTTTAGGCAGAGAGCTTCCAGCTTTCAGACCAGAAGGAAACAGGTCTCCAGCAGAGATCTCAACTACAATCATAATCCAGTCCTGCATAAAATAAAGTATGGGGTTTTATTTAAGCCACTAAGGGTTCACCTGAAAGCGTTTCAAGTCCCAACACGTCTTTGTCACAAGACAATGATCTAAGTCAGCATTTCCCAATTGGTGTTCCGCCAAAAGTTTAAAAAATAAAATGGCCGCGGGCAGCGAGGAAGCAGTGATCTCCCTGCTCAGCTCCCTCGAGCGCACAGCAGTGATGCTGGAGCCAGAATATGACGTCAATCCGGCTACAACATCACTGAGAGGCGCACAAGGTGATCACTGCTCCCTTGCCGCCCGCACGCCAGCCGCCCTACTGAACCCCAGGGACAGCAAGCTCAAAGAGTATATGTGTGTTTGTCAGTGAGAGTGAATGTGTGCTTGTCAGTGAGTGTGTAAGAGTGTATGTGTTTGTCAGTGAGTATGTGTGTCTTTGTGTGTCACTGTGTGTATGTGCCAGTGTGTTTGTATGTAAGTCAGTGTGTGTGTGTATCTGTGGGTGCAAGAGTGTGTGTGTGTGTGTATTTGTGAGTCAAGGTGTGTGTGTCAGTGTGTATCTGTGTGTCAGAGATTATATATATATATATACACACACACACACACACACACACACACACACATAGACGCATACAAAACACAGATATATACACCTTTACACACAAAGGCACATAGAAACATAGAATGTGACGGCAGATAAGAACCATTCGGCCCATCTAGTCTGCCCAATTTTCTAAATAGAAAAGAGAACAAAACAGATGTAGAGACACCTAAGGGTTAAATCAATCAATCAGTCCCAAAGGTTCCCTACATATGTAAAGCAACCCATAAGAAAATATATAAAATATAACTTTTAATAGAATACCATCTAAAATAAATAGCTAAGTATTGAGAAAAAACAAATCCCTAATAATAGATAGTAAATCAAAAGAGGAGAGAAAGAGAGCTCGAAGCTAAATGGTAGCACAGAGACAAAAAGGATTCTTAGTGGATCAAACTGAATCCAAATGTAACAATAGTGAAATCTATCTCTCTGTGAGCAACCTAATCCTATTACTCATTTCCCTCAATAGTCTAAAGCCTGCAATAGCTATCTACATATAACAAAGTAGCCTCAACTGGAGGATCGCCAAATAAAAGTAATAGTCTAATAGCTAGAAATATGGAGAGGGTAGTCTAAACGGAGCATAATATTTCAATTGCTGCAGCATAGGCCCTAGTCTGGCTCCAACCACCCGCTCACTACACTAATCCCGACGCGCGTTTCGCCACACTGGCTTCAGAGCCAGTGTTTTGTTCTCTTTTCTAGTTTTGTTACTAGGGGTTACCCCCCATGCTTTATTAGCAACCCGATCTTATACCCTTGTTCCTATTTTTCTTTTCAATTTCCAATTTTCTAAATACTTTCATTAGTCCCTAGTCTTATCTTATAGTTAGGATAGCCTTATGCCTATCCCACGCATGCTTAAACTCCTTTACTGTGTTAACCTCTACCACTTCAGCTGGAAGGCTATTCCATGCATCCACTACCCTCTCAGTAAAGTAATACTTCCTGATATTATTTTTAAACCTTTGTCACTCTAATTTAAGACTATGTCCTCTTGTTGTGGTAGTTTTTCTTCTTTTAAATATAGTCTCCTCCTTTACTGTGTTGATTCCCTTTATATATTTAAATGTTTCTATCATATCCCCCCTGTCTCGTCTTTCCTCCAAGCTATACATGTTAAGATCCTTTAACCTTTCCTGGTAAGTTTTATCCCGCAATCCATGAACCAGTTTAGTAGCCCTTCTCTGAACCCTCTCTAAGGTATCAATATCCTTCTGAAGATACGGTCTCCAGTACTGTGTACAATACTCCAAGTGAGGTCTCACCAGTGTTCTGTACAATGGCATGAGCACTTCCCTCTTTCTACTGCTAATACCTCTCCCTATACAACCAAGCATTCTGCTAGCATTTTCTGCTGCTCTATTACATTGTCTGCCTACCTTTAAGTCATCAGAAATAATCACCCCTAAATCCCTTTCCTCATATGTTGAGGTTAGGACTCTATCAAATATTCTGTACTCTGCCCTTGGGTTTTTACGTCCAAGATGCATTATCTTGCACTTATCCACATTAAATGTCAGTTGCCACAATTCTGACCATTTTTCTAGTTTACCTAAATCATTTGCCATTTGGCTTATCCCTCCTGGAACATCAACCCTGTTACATATCTTAGTATCATCAGCAAAAAGACATACCTTACCATCAAGACCTTCTGCAATATCACTAATAAAAATATTAAAGAGAATGGGTCCAAGTACAGATCCCTGAGGTACCCCACTGGTGACAAGTCCAAGCTTCGAATATATTCCATTAACAAAGATTGCAGTTTATTGATAAGCCTTCTATGTGCAACAGTGTCAAAAGCCTTACTGAAATCTAGGTAAGCAATGTCTACTGCACCACCCTGATCTATAATTTTAGTTACCCAATCAAAAAAATCAATAAGATTAGTTTGGCATGATCTCCCTGAAGTAAACCCATGTTGTCTCTGATCTTGAAATCCATGTGTTTTTAGATGTTCATCAATCCTATCCTTTAACATGGTTTCCATCACTTTCCCCACTACTGAAGTAAGGCTTACTGGCCTATAGTTGCCCGACTCCTCCCTATTACCTTTCTTGTAAATGGGCACAACATCCGCTAACTTCCAATCTTCTGGGACTACTATATACAAACATAGATACACTTTGAAACATAGATACACACACCTTGACACACAGATACATACACACACACAGATACACACTGTGCACATACAAAAAAAAGCTTTGATTGTTGATATACTATGTCAAAGGATTCCACAGGAAAAATTAATTGGGAACCCCTGCTCTAGGTCAATCCGTGGTTGCTAGAATAAAGGCACATTGCTATAAACGAAAACTGTCATTTATTTGCTGCATTTTATCAGCACAAGCACCTATCATATATATACTTTTCATGGTCCTGTGGCCCTAAATCATTAAAGGGACACTCCAGAACACAAGGCACTGCAGCTTTATTTGTGAAGAGTGGGTCCTCTATTTTTCATTTTACAAAATGTGCAGACTTCAATAGAAATTGGCACTTTTAAAAATGAACCTTGTTATTTCCCCTGCCTGTCAATCAAATAGTCCTGTTTCTTTGTGGCTTGTTTAGCTCACTGGAGCTAATCTCAAGAGACAGCAATTGCTCCCAGCACCTGCCTTGCAAAGACTTCTCAGTGAGCTGCATTGGTAAGTCTGTAATTCAAAAATCGCAGAACATCTGGACAGTGTTAGGAGATGACTTGCATAAACTTCATACAAGACATCTGGAGCTTTTGCAAGCTGTTTTTTTTATACATCCCCAACGAAAAAAATACATGCTTCATTAGGGGTATAGAAATACATGTTTTCATTAGAGGTATATCTACTAAAGAGTGATTTGTATTTTTTTATTTTGACAGTGGAGTGTCCCTTTAAAACAATCTCATTTTAGTGAAGGTAGAACAAGCTAAGCAATATCTTGTTTATGTGATGAAAGAGTACTACAGGACTGTCAGCAAAATCATAAGGAACATCATTCTAAATTTAACCTAATTTATGCTTTTTTGAAATTGCCAATTGCCTCTATTTGATCAAGCAGAGATGCATCCAATTTTATTTTTTATTTTTATTTTTTTTACCAAAGCAATTCTTTCCCTTATTCGTGTATTTGATATTTGCTACAATAGCAGTCCAGGGCAAATTCCCATTAGTAAAAACTCTGTAATCAATATAAACAGAATGATTTTTGGTTTTGGCCATTAAGGTAGCAACCTTGAGTTTTGCTTGGATCAGCCTCAGAGTCACAAGTTCGATCTTTGGAAAGATCTGCTAAGCCTTTAAATCCATTTGAAGTTGATAGAATTAGTATCACTAAAGCGGCACTATCATGGCAGAATTCTGTTTTTTTTTTTTAACCCCCCTCCCGACTCCACTACATCTAACTGACCCCCTAGTCACCCCCAAATGCCCCTAAACCCCCCAGATTACCTATTTTTTAATCTCTATTTTCTGCCCCGATCTATATTCAGGGCACCGCCATCTTTGTGTGGGTAGAGGAAGTCCCTGTGGGACACGTCATCTGCCCACACTAGATAGCCTGTGAGATTCAAGCACATGCCCAGTTAAACACTTGGGCATGCGAACGGGAATTTCATCTATTCATTCATTTGTCAGAAAGACGAATGAATGAATAGGAAAATCAGACGAACAAACAAACACTGAATATCAGTGTTCGTGCAGTTGATTAGAAGGAGGGAGCTACCGGCACGCAGCTCCCTCCTTGTAATATGTAAAGATAGAAGCGGCAGGGAGCTGTGCTCCCCACCACTTCCTAAGCCCCCCAGTAGGTCCCCCCATTGTAATTTATGGCCCCCACCCACCGCTCAAGGGTGGGGGCCGGGAAGACAGTAGGTTCCCCCATTGTAATTTATGGCCCCCACCTAAAACAAACGAACAAACTGTTCTCATTCAGTTAGAACGCAATTCGTCAGTTTCGTGTAAAATGACAGGAAGCATCACGAGCTCACAGAGGAAAGGTAAGAATTGTGGGAAAATTGCTCTGACCAGCGGAAATGAAGCACACTTTGCTCCTCCGCTGGTCAAAGCTGGTAAAGCGGAGGAAACCTCCATAAGGCAAAGAGTCCCTACTTTGTCTTATGATTTTAAAGAAAACTAAAGAAGACAGGAAGAAAAGAAGAACAGATCCTGAAAGAGGGGGAGAAGAGGAATAGAGGAAAGGTAAGTTCGGCATGACAGTGCCGCTTTAAGTTGGTTAAAAATAGCATTTAGACTTTAGGATGTATCAAACTAAATGTACCTTTCATAGTTAAGGGGACACTATAGTCACCAGAACAACTACAGCTCATTGTATTTGTTCTGGTAAATAGAATTATCATCTTCAGGGTTTTTGATGAAAACAATGTTTGTTTGTTTTTAGAGAAAATGCAGTGTTTACATTACAGCCTAGTGATAACTCCACTGGCCACTCCTTGGATGGCTGTTAAAGCTGCTTCCTTGGATGGTGCTGCAGAGTAAGCAGCACTATAATTTAGTGTCTCCACCCTCTGCATGCAGACACTATACTTTCCTCATAGAGATGCATTGAATCAATTCATCTCTATGAGGAGATGCTGACTGACCAGCATCATCTAATAGAGGAGCTGTGTTTGACTTCTGCTGGCTTTGCCCCTGATCTGCCTCCTTGACAGCCTTAGCCAATCCTATGGGGAAGCATTGTAATTGGCTCAGACCACCACTTCTGATGATGTCAGCAGACAGAGGCAGAATCTTTAGACTTGAATACAAGTAAGATTTTACTATATTTAGGGAGGCAAGGGGGACCAGATAGTGTTTTTAACACTATAGTGTCAGGAATACATCAATCTGGTTCTCGCATATTCATTTTATTTTCTATGGATGCACTCTGGCAAAACTAGAATTCACCAATGGATAGTAACACAACTGGTCTCCACATCCATTTGTTGTATAGGAGAACAGTAGTACCTGCATTTTAGCATGCATATCATGACTGCACTAGGTTATGCCTTTGCATAATATGTTAGCAATGTGATCAATTGCAAATTATATATATTTCCCCCTATTAATACTTTTCCATCTCGCCTTTATTCTTGAAAAAGTTTGCCATGATTTTTCTTTATATGGATACTCTAAGCACTTCAGCCATTGCAGTGAGTTGCATTAAAGTGCAGTCCCACCAAAGACATTGTGAACTGATTCATATGAACTTCCACTTTAGCATACCAGTGCAGGACAGATTGGTGTCATAGGTGACTATTAGAGGCAGGTGTCAAACCATTTATGTACTGTTTGTCAGCATACAGTGTAACCTTACCAGGATACTCTTGGTACTTTAACTAGTGCATCACTTTCTAATTGTTATGATGCTTGAACTGCCCTTGGGAAGGAAATGAAATAAAAAGGTGCAGGGGGGGGGGAAGAAATGTAAAAAAACAAACAAAAAACCAACAACAACAACACACACAACATGTGCAGCTGAGAGGAAGCTGCACTATGGTTTATTATAGCATTGGCGTGTTTAACCCCTTAAGGACCGCGGA
>OW240918.1:67133833-67246333 GCA_933207985.1 Pelobates cultripes | reverse complement strand
TAGGGAAACAGTTGAACTCATCCTGGGAGAACAACCAGAATGGTCCGCGGAACTGGCACTACTACATATTTCGACCCAATCCATTTCATCATATAAGAAATCGATACTACGACACCTGCTCAATGCCGCCAAGGCCAACATCCCAGCCCACTGGAAACGGAGCGAAACTCCCACCAAAAAAGAGTGGATCAGCAGAGTGGAGGACATTCAAGGAGCAGAAGAAGCACAAGCTGCTTTGACGGGACGAGGAACTAGGCACGCAGAGATGTGGACGCCATGGTTCTTATATATCTCCCGCTGCCGTGGGGACGGAGACGCGCCGGGGCCCTCGGCTGGGGAGCGGGCCGGTGCGGACCCTGCTGGAGGGACCAACACCCCCTCGTAACTTGATTAACCACTATCCCTTACTTCTACCCCTTCTCTCCCCCGTCTACCTGCACGCTGGGGCCGGACTCGGGGCCGAATGTGCTAACTGTAGACAAGCAGATAACGCAATGGTACTATTGAACGACAGGGAAGAAAGATGTACATTCGTAGATGATCACGGACCATGTACGTTGCACGGTAAGCCTGGACGCGGTAACCCGGGACACCCTGTGGCCTGGTGGTCCGGCGCTTAGGCGGATAGTTAGTGATGATTAACGGCCGATAGCCTCACACCTCACATCTTCGCACACGGGCGTTACCACACATACCATTCAGAACCTCGACACTTACCACACGCTAGTTAGCGACAAGGTTTTAGGCAACATGGTTGGGATATGGAGATGCTCGAACAACGCACGAGCTTTGCCATAGGTAATGGTCCTGGGGACACTCTAGTCTCCAAACGCTTAACTTATACTTTATGTCGAATCAAGCTCCCACCTGTTCTTGGTACCCGGAGGCTTACTGTAATAATACGCTGTTACTGTTCTTATTTTACCATAATAGCCATATTATCTACATCTTCACGACTACCAAAAACATTCTTTCAGATAGGGAAATAGGGTATAGGAAATGTATGAAGGGAAAAGGGGGAAATAAGAAGGAAGGACGGGGGAGGAAAAAAAAAAAAAAAACTACTTGTTTGAATAATGTTTTTGGATATTGAATGTTGTGCATATTACATGGTCCTGTTGTACTATGAAAAACTACTGTAACACTGCCTCAATCAACATTCCTCTAATAAAGAAATTTATTTAAAAAAAAAAAAAAAATTTCATTCCTGGGCTGCTATACAATCTCAAAAGACAACATAGGCTCAGCAAACCAATCTGGCAAATTTCAATGTAAAAGGGGAAAACCCTATATTTGACCCCTGTAAGTTTGCAAAAACCCATAAAACCTATACATTGTGGGCACTGTTTTACTCGGGAGATGTTGCTGAACTTATATTGGGGTGTTCTTTGTTAGTAACACATAACAGGAACTGAGAATCCATGTACAATGTGAGAGAAAAACAACACAAAAAAATGACTACCCAAAAGGTTGTCAAAGATTGGTGGTAGAATTAGTGCATGGAAAGAGTTAAAATTACCACCATTTGAAATACCCTAGGGTGTCTACTTTTCAAAAATATATGGTTTGATGAGGGTAAATTACATTGGCCAGCTTCAAAAATGTCCCAAATAGGACATGGGTGCATGATCACCAGCTGTGAAAATTCCAAGTTGGAAAAATGGAATGCACTCCCTCCAAATAAGGTCTTTTATGCCCCAGAGAACCCGACACACCTATACATGGGTGGTATCACTGTACTCAGGATATGTTGCTGAACACAAACTGGGGTGCCTTTTGGCAGTAACCCTTAAAGTTCTAAAATTCTAAAATTGCTACGGGTGTCAAAAAAACACCAATGATTTTTATTTTTTATTTTGCATAGATTGGTGGTAAAATGGTTGCATGAAAAGAGTCAAAAAAGTGTAATACCTTAGGTTGTCTTCTTTTAAAATATATATACATGTGATTGGTTATTCAGGGATTCAGATAATGTAACTTGTGTTAATTCGAAGAAAAAAAAAAAGGTTGGAAATAGCAAAGTACTTATAGCCCTATAATTTTCCAAAAAAGCTAAGAACATGTTAACATTCGGTATTTCTAAACTCAGAAACGATTTAGCATGGGTGTTTTTTGGCGGTTGTACAGGTGATACTCGAAAAATCGTGCAAAAGTTCATTTATTTCAGTAATGTAACGTAAAAGGGGAAACTAATATATGAGATAGATACATTACATGCAAAGCAAGATAGTTCAAGCCGTGATTTGTCATAAGTGCGATGATTATGGCTTACAGCTCATGAAAACCCCAAATCCACAATCTCAGTAAACTAGAATATTGTGAAAATGTGCAATATTCTAGGCTCACAGTGTGCCACTCTAATCAGCTAAGTAAGCCATAACACCTTTTTCCTGCAAAGGGTTTCTGAGCCTTTAAATGGTCTGTCAGTCTGGTTCAGTAGGAATCACAATCATGGGGAAGACTGCTGACCTGACAGTTGTGCAGAAAACCATCAATGACACCCTCCACAAAGCGGGAAAGCCTCAAAAAGGTAATTGCGAAGGAAGTTGGATGTTCCCAAAGTGCTGTATCAAAGCACATTAATAGAAAATGATGTGGAAGGGAAAAGTGTGGAAGAAAAAGGTGCACAAGCAGCAGGGATGACCGTAGCCTGGAGAGGATTGTCAGGAAAAGGCCATTCAAAAGTGTTGGAGACTTTCACAAGGAGTGGACTGAGGCTGGAGTCAGTGCATTAAGAGCCATCACACACAGACGGATCCTGGACATGGGCTTCAGATGTCGTATTCCTTTTGTCAAGCCGCTCCTGAACAACAAACAACGTCAGAAGCGTCTTACCTGGGCTGAAGAAAAACAGACCTGGTCTGTTGCTCAGTGGTCCAAAGTCCTCTTTTCTGATGAGAGCAACTTTTGCATCTCATTTGGAAACCAAGGACCCAGAGTCTGGAGGAAGAATGGAGAGGTACACACTGGCAAGATGCTTGAAGTCCAGTGTGAAGTTTCCACAGTCTGTGTTGATTTGGAAAGCCATGTCATCTGCTTGTGTTGGTCCACTGTGCTTCATTAAGTCCAGGGACAACGCAGCCCTCTACCAGGAGATTTTGGAGCACTTCATGCTTCCTTCCACAGACGAGCTTTATGGGGATGCTGACTTCATTTTCCAGCAAGACTTGGCACCTGTCCAGACTGCCAAAAGCAACAAAGCCTGGTTCAATGACCGTGGGATTACTGTGCTTGATTGGCCAGTAAACTCGCTTGACCTAATCCCCATAGAGAATCTATGGGGCATTGCCAAGAGAAAGATGAGAGACATGATACCGAACAATGCAGAAGAGCTGAAGGCCACTATTGAAGCATCCTGGTCTTTCATAACACCTCAGAAGTGCCACAGGCTGATAGCTTCCATGCCACGCCGCATTGAGGCAGTAATTGCTGCAAAAGGGGCCCAAACCAAGTACTGAGTCCATATGCATGCTTATACTTTTCAGAGGTCCGATGTTGTTCTATGTACACTCCTTGTTTTATTGATTGCATATAATATTCCAATTTACTGAGATTGTGGATTTGGAGTTTTCATGAGCTGTAAGCCATAACCATCGCACTTATAACAAATCATGGCTTGAACTATCTTGATTTGCATGTAATGCGTCTATCTCATTTATTAGTTTCCCCTTTTACGTTGCATTACTGAAATAAATGAACTTTTGCACGATATTCAAATTTTTCAAGTATCACCTATAGATGCGTAACAGATTTTGGAGGTCAAAGTTAGAAAAGGTGTGTTTTTTTTAAATAAATAAAAAAAAAGTCATCATATTTTATACTTTTCTTATAGTAAATTATATATGATATGATGAAAATAATGGTATCTTTAGAAAGACCATTTAATGTCGAGAAAAATTATATATAATATGTGTATTACAGCTAAACACAAACACTGCAGAAATGTAAAAAGAACCCTGGTCTTTAACGGTAAGAAAATTGAAAAACGGTCTGTTCACTAAGGGGTTAAATAGTAGTAGTCAATGCATGATGTTACTGCTACACAAAGAGCAAACATTGTTCCATTTACTGTTTTAGCACGGGAAGCCATCAGTTAGCTCCTCAACTACCAATATGATCTGTGTGCATGTTCACAGTCAAAGGCAGAAGGAACACAGAAGATGTTATTCCAAAACATGAGTAAACTTACCTGTTGGCTATTATTGTTTTAACATATGTATTCGCAATTATGTAACTAGATAATTAAGTAAGCTTCTATACTATCCACTATATTTACTTCTAAATAAGTACAAGTGGACATATAATGTTTTGCCAGTGATCCAACAATGCAAAACATTGTTTGATGGTTAATATTGCTTTTTTGAGTCATGAATCCTCTTCCTTCAAGCTATTGAGGCCCCACCATTTTATAATAGGCTTATGACAAATGCACAAATGGGAAATATTTTTCACTCATCTGCCTATCTCCGCACATAGCTTGGTTCACAAAACTGTGAACTGAGTAGTCAATAATCAGAAAGTAGTTGTGGTATGGCTATTACTTATAATGCAGTACCACTTATTTTATCTGTTAAGTGGAACTCCACATGGGTATAAACTAGTTATTTCATACACTTTGCTGGAGAAAGGTTTATGACATAAGATGACACTCCAAAAATTAGAATGAGAGGCTACTTGTTGGTGGACCTCTTCCTGGTGAGAGAGAGGTCTGTACATGCAAAAAGTCTCTCTCAGATGACCAGGTACAGGTGTTTGAATGTAATTTTTTTATTTTGAATTGTATGTTAATTTTGTGCACATTTTTTTTTGACAATCTTTATTTTTCAAGTTATGTTTAACAATATACATAGAAATAGGTTCAGGTTAGAAATCATTGGCAGTCACATTTTAACAAGTTGTTTTGTGCAAATTACAATTTGGTTATGCCCATACGGTGGTTTCTTTGTAAAAATCTGTTAGTCTTGTCTTTTAATATGGTTTTGTGCACAATTTTGAATGCATTATTTATGCAATACATTCAAATATGGGGTGATTTATGACAAGTTTTCTAAAGAGTAAAAATTAAATCATATAAATACAAGCTGTTACAGAAGCACATTAAGAACAGTATTAGAGCATTTCAAGAAGAATTTATAAAATAAAAAAGTTTCCCTTTAGAATAAAGTTAGATTAATTTAAAGAAACACTATACCTGCCAGGAAAACAAAGTTGTTTTCCTGGCACTATAGCTCCCTATAATGCTCCCCCCCATGGGGCAAAAGGGGTTAAAAAACCCTCCTGCCACTTACCTGAGTCCAGTGCTGAAGTCCCTTAGCGCTGGCTCAGAGTGCACCTTCGCTCCTCCTCCACCGACGTCAGCCACGCTCGCCTAACAACCCTGAAGTCGCTTTATAGATGGAGTTAACCCATAACGGTAATTATCACAGTTAATAACTGCAATAATTACCTTTCCAGCATTAAGGGACCTGGGATACCCTTTAATTGGATATCTTAGTTAATATTTAGATGACCAAACTTTTTGAAACTGCTTATTACTTACAAGACTGATCACGAATGCCTATAAAATCAGCACTGGTGCCTTCTAAATCTTCAGACTAGTCAGCAAACCTGTTAAGTTAATATTTCAGTATCTAAATAACACAGTAAAGGGGTGGGGTAAAGTACATTGGCATGTAGGAGGGGGGCACTATAGGGAGCAATGGTGCTAGGAAATCAGCTATTTTCCTGGCATACTATTTCCCTTTAAGCAATTCTTTATAATTCTTATGTCAAGAGGAGATGACAGTGTGTATGAATGCCGTCTGTATTACAAACTAAGCATAGCATGGGTGTAATGATATGCATGTACCATTAGGAACAGCCAAGGTTAACCAAATTTGAAATAGGAAAGACTTGTCAGTGACTGCAAATTTTAATACATCTTTTGCAGACAAGAGGACCATAGAAACCTGCGTTTTTTGCCACAAAGCTCTACCAACTATAATGGGTTAATAGGGCACTTCAAGCAGCAACACAACTTCATGTTAGTGAAGTTGTTGTGGTACAAGGATGCCCCCACGCTCACTTATACCTCAATGGATTAAACCACCAGCTACTGGGGACTACCCCTCCCATGATGCTCAGCCATCCGCAAAAGTTGCTGAGCATCAATGGAAACGTGCTCCACAGAAGCCTGAGCGACAGAAAGCAGCCCCCATTAAACAAATGACTCGCTGTGTGTGATGTTTACTTTATTACAGACACGCACATGGTGCTGTCACCCCGCCTCTCCCTTTAACATTACTCTGCTACACACACATCATTACACTCGCCTCCGGGTCCAGCGAGCAGCCATCACTGCTTCTCCTCACCTTTCGACTTAGGAAGAAGCAGAAACTAATATTAATGAGTTTCTCACCTAGTACTACTCCTTCCAGGCTTTCAAACGCTTCCGGGAACTACCGTTTCCGCCTCCGTGCTACATTGTGACCATAGAGTGGGTATTCCATCCGGTGGCTAGAACGGAGGCCGCGCTATCACTCGGTAGCTGCGAACATTCTATCGTGTCTGAGACAGCAAGGCAGTGTTATACCAGGGCTATATGGGAGAGCAGTGCTTTATTGTGATTCAGAGCAAAACAGATTGTAGGGTTTACATAAAAAATAGTCATGAAAATACTTGAAGTATAGACAGCAAGGCAACAAAAACATATAATTATAATATATGGATAAGGCTGCAACTGCATCCCAAGAACCATAACCACTACAACACAATGTAGTGGTTATGGTACCAGGATTTCTCTTACGGGCCGCCCCCCATTGTAAGTAGTCAAATTACTTTA
Organism: Pelobates cultripes; assembly: GCA_933207985.1. NCBI lineage: Eukaryota > Metazoa > Chordata > Amphibia > Anura > Pelobatidae > Pelobates > Pelobates cultripes. The sequence goes on along the minus strand of OW240918.1, from coordinate 67,239,513 downwards.
TAAGTCCCTGATGTCTTAGCTTGGGTCTAGCAGGTGTTACAGTCTGTCTCCACTACTTTCTAATGAGATCTGGAAGCTTCTTTAGCCCTTCCGAATTAAAGGCCCACTCCACACTAAAATATGTGGAGAAAATAAATCACCGTTTAGTAGACATATCCAGTGGCATACACACAATCCATGGGGCCCCGGTGCGAAACTGATTCATGGTTCCTCTCTCCCCCACAGACACACACACACACACATAGAGACATACACTCATAGACACAGACAGATAGATACATACATACAGACTCCCCCTGGAGTGACGGTGACGGTCGCAGTTGCAATTTTAGAATTTGGTATGTTTGTTTTGTAAGCTTAATAGCCATAAAAGAAAACACAATTGCCACACAAAGTATATATTTATAAAAAGTAGACATCACGGGCTATTTTCCTAAGGTTATTGTGGCCCTTTTTACGTAGCCATTTCAGCGCCAATCTCTGCTAAATATTAGAGTAAAATTGTGGGGTTTTTTGACACAAAAACTTATAACAAAGATTATGTTTATATTGTAAAGTTGGTGTGTCCTATTCCTGTACATTTATTTATTTTGTGTTCAGCTACATCTGCTGAGAACGATACCCCCATTGTATTTCTTTGGCACTATTTTGTGAAGCTACAGTGCCACATAGGAGACCTGTCCATTTCAGTATTTACAGTAGAATGTTGAAACGGATTTGATGGGTCTATGTTTCAATTTGGGGTATTATAGCAGTTTGACTGTTCAAAAAACCCACACAAAGGCCTACCATTTGTAAAAGTAGGCACTCCAGGGCAGTGGCGTACACACCAGGGTCGCAGGGGTCGCGGCTGCGACCACGCCCGGCCCACCAGGGGGCCCGGCCGCCCCTGCGACCTGGTGTGTACCCACTGGGCCAGCCTCTTCCCCTGGGGGGCCCAGGAGCCGACCACCCCAGGGCCCCCCGAGGCTGGCCCTGCTGACACCCGGAAGGCGGGTGGCCGATCGGGCAGGCAGGCGGGCGCGCGAGGGAGCACTCAGTGCTTCTTCTTCAGCTCCCTCGCGCACCGCACTGATACCGGAGCCGGAAGATGACGTCATCTTCCGGCGCCGGCATCCCTACGCGGCGCGCGAGGGAGCTGAAGAGGAAGCACTGAGTGCTCCCTCGCGCGCCCGCCTGCCCGACCGGCCACCTGCCCAGGAGCCCAGCAGCACCACTGGACCCCAGGCAATCCCCCCAGCACTCCAAAAGGTAAGGAGGCTGGGGGGGATTACATTTTAAAAAACAAAAAAACACATGTGAGAGTGAGTGTTAGAGTGAGTGTTAGTATGTGTGTCTGCTAGTGAGTGTTAGTGTGTGTGAGTGTGTGTCTGCTAGTGAGTGTTAGTGTGTGTGAGTGTTAGTATGTGTGTCTGCTAGTGAGTGTTAGTGTGTGTGAGTGTTAGTATGTGTGTCTGCTAGTGAGTGTTAGTGTGTGTGAGTGTTAGTATGTGTGTCTGCTAGTGAGTGTTAGTGTGTGTGAGTGTTAGTGTGTGTGTCTGCTAGTGAGTGTTAGTGTGTGTGAGTGTTAGTGTGTGTGAGTGTTAATGTGTGTGTCTGCTAGTGAGTGTCAGTGAGTTTGTTTGATGTCTGTTAGTGAGTGCGTGTTTATCAATGAGAGTGTATGTTTTGTAAGTGAGTGTGTATGTATGTCTGTCGCTGAGTGTGTCTCTGTCAGTAAATGTGTGTGTCTGTTAGCTAGTGTGTATGCGTTTGTAAGTGTGTGTGTGTGTGTGTCTTCAGCACTTACCTTTCTCTAGCGCCGGACTCCCTTGGCGCTGGGGATCTTTCAGCTCCGAATGAGACCGCGCACGCATTCAAACCGCCCATAGGAAAGCATTACTCAATGCTTTCCTATGGACGTTCAGTGTGCTCCTCTAGCGGCTGTCAGTGAGACAGCCACTAGAGGCTGGATTAACCCTCAGTGAAACATAGCAGTTTCTCTGAAAAAATTTTGGACATTTTTTACATACGTATTACATTTTTGCTGGGCATTTTGTATATTTGATATGTGCCACTATGATCAAAGCCCCAAAATATGCTCAGCTAAGTCTTCTGATTAAAACAATACCTAGCTACAGTGCCATATAGGAGACACCCCAGGGTATTTCAAAAGGCATATTTTAAACCTTTGCGTAGGATCATTTTTTTGCTAGTTTGTACCAAGTCTAATAGCAATTAGCATTTTTTCTGCCTTTTTGAAACACACTTGGAGATGCTACTATATATTTTGCAATCCTTATGTGTGCTACAGCAGTATAACACCCAAATATGTTGCTCAGTATAACAATACCCCCATGCAGGGCAGGACTGGGAAAACAATTCAGCCCGGGCATTTTTTTTTTTTCACAGTGGCCCACTAAGAAGAGGATGGGACAGAGAGGGTGTGTTTTGTCATCACCAATGACAAACACGCCCCTTTTAAATTGAGCATGTTGGTTCAATGCTCTTCTAGGGCAGACCATGCACAGAGCTCTGCTGAAGAGCTATAGCATGATAAAAAGGCCATGTATTTGATCTGCACAGTGCAAGCAAATTTAATAATCTTTCCTTGCAACTTGTCTCTGGTGTCTCTATAAATGGGATACCAGGAGACAAAAGGGCCAGGAAAGAGTATTGTGCATGTGGGATTGTGTGTGTGTAGAGTGAGCTGATTGTGGTGTGGTATTGTAGAATAAAGTCGGTTTTAGTTGTGTTATGTTTGTGGTGTAATGCAATGCATATCTGGCTAGTGGCTGTAGAGAGTGTGTGTGTATAGGGGATGTAGCAAGTGTGGGCATACGGGCTATAGTGTGTGTGTGTGTATAGGTGATGTAGGGGTTGTGGAGAGTGTGTGTTTAGGGAATGTAGTATATGTTTGCTTACAAGGAATCTAGTGTGTATGTTGGGAATATAGTGTGTGTGTAGGTGGTGCAGTCTGATCTAGTGAATGTGTGTATATAGCGGATTCAGAGTGTATATAGGTATCTAGTGTGTGTTTGTGTGTAGATGATCCAGAGTTGGGTAAAAGACCTAGGGTGTGTCTGGAATGTAATGTGTTTTAGGGGTGCAGTATGTGTACTGTCACATCATCCATCTAGACATTTGGTAGAATGCATTATCTCGGGTCTATCAGAAGGATTCCACACAGGTCTCATACACATGCCTTCCGGAATCCTGGAATGTCCTAATTTACAATCCGCACAGCAAAATCCTACAGCGGTTGACACACTCATAGCCAAGGAAGTGGCAGAGGGCTTCCTATTGGGGCCCTTCCAGTCCCCTCCTTTCACCACATGGCGGACAAACCCCATTAGTATTGTCACGGGGAAATCTTCCCACAAACAGAGACTTATCATCTATCTATCGGCACCACACACCTCTGCCACTCCTAGTCTGAACTCCCTCATACCCTCTGAGGAATTTTCACTGCAATATTCCACCATATATAACGCCATTACGGCTATCATGCAGGCTGGGGTCGGAGCATGGCTCAGTAAGACCGATATAACAAATGCTTTCAAGTTACTGCCTATCCACCCTACACTTTGGCACCTACATGGCATCAAGTGGGCCGGAAACTACTACTTTTTCTCACGTTTAACTTTTGGTTCCAAAAGTAGTCCAGCCATTTTCGACGTATTCGCCGAAACCCTATGCTGGTTATTATTAAATATAGCCAGATGCCCTACAGTTATACATTATCTGGATGATTTCTTACTGGTCGAGGAGAATATTTCCCCTCCCAGTAGCCTCAAAGAAACCATCAGTCTATTCAATCAGTTGGGTGTCCCAATCTCCCCCACCAAGACTGAAGGACCAGATACCTTCATCACATTCCTGGGTATCATACTAGACTCAGCCACCATGCAAGCGAGCCTGCCACGCACCAAGGTAGAAAACATTCTTACAAACATAAATCTCTACATACAACTCGGTACTTGCAACCGCAAAGAACTACAGTCTCTGCTGGGGTCACTAAATTTTGCTATGCGCATCATACGTCAAGGCCGTGCTTTCATCTCACGACTCCTTTACATGTTCTCACTTTTTAGACATGATGCACACAGGTTATCCCTGTATACCCAAGCCACGGCAGACCTACTTATGTGGAGAAACTTTTTAACCACCTGGAATGGTAAAAGTATGTTCCTCCCTAAATTGTCTGACTCCTCACCTACCATCTGGTCAGACGCGGCGTCTACCACAGGTTTTGCAGCAATTTATGGGAATGAATGGCTTTGGGGCAGCTGGCCTTCAGAGGTTAAGGACCTGGAGGGTTTTTCCACAACCTCAGCTCTGTTTGAGATATATCCCATAGTGGCGGCTGCCGTGGCATGGGGGCATTTATGGGCAGGTTCGCCAGTACGTTGCTACTCAGACAACCAAGCAACTTGCCACATTATTAACAAAGACCGATCCAAATCACTGACTATTATGAGATTCCTGAGGAAACTCATTTGGTTGGCTGCATGTCATAATTTCTTCTTGTTTTGTGTTCATGTTCCAGGTGTATGTAACACGGCTGCTGACAATTTGTCTCGCTTTAATTTCCAGGCTTTTCGTTAAATACTCCCGTCAGCCGCACTCACAGCCACGACCACTCCACTATTCCACCATCTAGTAATGGACTAGACGCTATCATGCAACATAGCAGAACATTGGCCCAATTAGCACTGTCTACTAATACCCGGAAAACTTACGACAGAGCTTTCATTTTATTTAAAAGATTCCTTTCGGAACACAACATCTTACAACCTTTCATCATGACATCCTAGTTGGGGTTTGCTTCTTTTTGCCACCTCAAACTCAAATTATCATACAACACAATCAAACTATATCTGACAGGCATCCAACATCACATGCTAACTTTACAACCCAACAACTCGAGTTTCATGTCCGCCTACCAAATTAAGAACATCCTTAGGGGTATTCAGAGATCCGAACCTCCACGTACGGCCTAGAGACTACCTATAGATTTCCATATTTTTAAAGACTTATCCAACTTACTAGATTTAAAACCCTTTGCCAACAGCACAAATCTTGTCATTAAAACCGCTATATACGGAGCCGTTTATGGTTTCTTGAGACCAAGAGAATTTACCGCCATCAGCACAACACAGACCACTCACATCCTACTTCATTCACACTTAACAAAACACATGGACTCTTATATCTTGACTTGCCTCATTCCAAAACCAGTCAACATGCACCTCCAGTAGAGGTTAAGTACTATCCTACTCACAACAGGTGGTGCCCCGTCAAACTACTGAATTCATATACCCAGCATAACAACGCATCACCATATCAACCACTTTTCAGTCTACAAGGTTCTGTATTCACTACCACCATCTTTATGACACACGTCAGGTCTTTACTTACACAGCTGGGCCTCAAATCAGCTAACTATTCGGGCCACTCCTTCCGCATAGGAGCGGCCTCCACAGCATCCAGTGCAAACATCCCAGTTCATGTTATCAAGTCACTGGGGCGCTGGAAATCATCCTCTTACTCTAGATACATACCTAACCCGGTACAAGAAGTAAGAAATGCTTTTCAAGACATGTCTGGTAAATGTATGTATATTGCTGGTATGTAATAAATTAGATTTTCTATTTTTGCCCTCTTTATTTACAGGCATACCTCATCGTCGGTTCCGGCACACCACAACCGACTTGCTCTTTTAATACCATCCTACACTTATCAGTGTTTGTTTCTTTTGGTCTGTAATTGTGGGAGGGGCTTATGACACACCCCTTCCCTACTTAAGGGACACCCCTTACCTGGCTCCATACCGTTCGAGGTCAGCGCTGCATCACCCTCCCACCACTCCTCATTATTAACTCCCTTTTCTTTAAATTTCTTCTTGGTGGGCCCTCTTTATTTACAGGCCTACCTCATCGTCGGTTCCAGCACACCACAACCGACTTGCTCTTTTAATACCATCCTACACTTATCAGTGTTTGTTTCTTCTGTACTATCATGAGCCCGTAACACAAATATATATATATATATATATATATATATATATTATAAATATGTTTGGAAGTATTGTGTGTGTGTGGGGGGGGTGTAGTGTGTATGTGAGGGGGCAGTATGTGTGTGTGATGGATGCTGTGAGTGTGAGGGTGATGTGTGTGAGAGTGTTGTGTGTCTGTATATGTTAAGAGGGATTATATTGTGATGGGAGTGAGTGCAGGACTTGTTTTTTTGTATTTGTATTCAGTTTTTGTATCACACAGACATTATTATTATTATTGCCATTTATATAGCGCTAACAGATTCCGTAGCGCTTTACAATATTATGAGAGGGGGATTTAACTATAAATAGGACAATTACAAAAAACTTACGGGAACAATAGGTTGAAGAGGACCCTGCTCAATCGAGCTTACATTCTATAGGAGGTGGGGTGTAAAACACATTAGGACAGGAATTTGCAGTCAAATAAGGTGGGCTGCCCTTTAGGAGAGAGCAAGAGACAGGTATGTGAAGTAGAGGTTAGTCTTGGAGGCCATAAGCTTTCCTAAAGAGATGGGTTTTAAGGCACTTCTTAAAAGATGCAAGACTAGGGGAGAGTCTTATGGAGTAGGTAGGCTATTCCATAGGAAGGGAGCCGACCGCGAGAAGTCCTGCAAGCCTGAGTTGGCCGGACGGGTGCAGACATCGGACAGGAGGTGGTCACGGGAAGAGCGGAGAGACCGAGAAGGGACATACCTATGGATCTGTGAGGAGATATAAGAAGGGCTAGAGTTGTTCAGTGCTTTATAGCTGTGAATTAGTACCTTGAATTGACTCCTATAGCATACAGGAAGCCAATGTAAGGACTGGCAGAGGGGTGAGGTGTGTGAGAACTGACTAGAGAGGAAAATCAGTCTGGCAGCAGCGTTCATTACGGACTGTAGCGCTGCAGTACGGCTTTTGGGAAAACCAATCAGGAGAGGGTTACAATAATCCATGCAGGAAATTACTAGAGCATGGATAAGCTCCTTGGTAGCATCTTGTGTAAGAAAGGGGCAGATGTGGGCTATGTTTTTAAGATGGAATCTACAGGATTTGGCAACATACTGGATGTGAGGCTCAAAGGTAAGGCCAGAATCAAGTATGACGCCAAGACAGCGTGCTTGCAAGGATAGACTGATGTGGGTAAGGGAGAACGAAAGAGGAGGATCAGTATTAGGAGGAGGAAAGACAAGGAGCTCAGTTTTAGAGAGATTGAGTTTCAGAAAGCGGGAGGACATCCAGTCAGAGATGGAAGAAAGGCAAGCAGTGACACATTGCAGGACGGCAGGGGAGACGTCCAGGGAGGAGAGATATAACTGGGTGTCATCAGCGTACAGGTGGTTGTGGAATCCAAAAGAGGTAATAAGTTTGCCAAGAGAGGCAGTATAAAGAGAAAATAGAAGGGGACCAAGGACAGAGCCTTGGGGGACTCCAACCAAGACAGGACGAGGGGAGGAGGTATCATTAGAAAAGAAGACACTGAATGAGCGTTGGGAGAGATAAGAGGAAAACCACGAGAGGACAGAATCACAGAGACCAAGTGATTGAAGATTTTGAAGAAGGAACTGTGTCAAAGGCCGTAGAGAGGTTAAGAAGAATTAGTATGGAGTAGTATGGAGTAGTGGCCTTTCGATTTAGCTGCGATTAGGTCGTTAGTAACTTTGATAAGCGCAGTCTCAGTAGAGTGGAGAGGGCGGAAGCCATATTGAAGAGGGTCAAGGAGAGAGTTGGAATTGAGGAAATGAGACAAAAGACAAGTCTTTCCAAAAGCTTTGAGGAAAAAGGGAGCAGGGAAATGGGACGATAGTTAGAGGGGGTGGACGGATCAAGGGATGTTTCTTTTAGTATAGGTACTACAGTGGCATGTTTAAGGTCAGCAGGGACAATGCCAGAAGAGAGAGAGCAGTTGAAGATGTGCGTTAAGGAAGGCACAAGACTAGTGGAGAGAGATCTAATCAGGTGAGATGGGACAGGATTGAGCGGGCAAGTGGTGGGGCAAGAGGAAAAGAGAAGAGCAGCCACCTCTTGTTCGGTAGCCGGGGAGAATGTCTGAAGGGTAGGAAAGGCATGATCTATGTGTGGTTGTGAAAGAGAATGGCAAGGAGGGAAGAATTCTTTCCTTAGCTGTTCAATCTTGTCAGTAAAGTAACATGCAAAGTTATCAGCTGTAAGGTTAGTGTAGCAAACTCGCCCATTTAAAGGAGTTTGCCATGAGTTTTTGGAGGGGGCTTCTTGCCCGCCTCCTGACCTGTGACTACGGCCCCTGGAATATATTGCCTTTTAAGAACATATTTGGGCATAAGGGATTTTTATTATGCGGCTACTGGCCCTTTGAGCACAGTGTATGGACTTCTATTAGACTGTGTATAGATTGTGTATAGGAAGGTGTACCCCTCCCCCATTTCCTGTCCCATTGTTCTCCAGCAGGGCATTGTCCCAGGCACACTGCCAGACTAGTTGAACTGGTTTGGGCTGGAAAGCCATGCTTCAGTGGTCCTAAAGGGACCTCCACCTAACTTTTTAACCCCTGAACTGATTGACCTAATTTTTGAGCATGTTTATATTTCAAGTATGCTGATTCTGAAAATGTATGTTTTAGGAAGATTGGATGTATATTTTTAAAGTTACAGCATGTGTGTAAAAACTGTATATTTTCTGCCTGTGATAATTAAGTCAGTCTATTGTGTTGAGATAATTGTATCACAGGCAGAGGGGTAGAGATGTGTGGGAGGTAACATGTATCTGATTGGTGACTGTACTAATTATTGTGGGTGTCTCCCTTGCAGTGGGAGAGAGGCATAAAAGCAGGGGTTGTGGAATAAAAGTTAAGTTCTGCTCCTGATACTGTGTGTTGTTCAGTTATTGAGAAAGGTGATGGGATACTATTGGATTTTACTGCTGATTGTGCTTGTTATCCTGCTGGATTATTCTCTCACTGTTGGTACTGTGCCTGGGATTATTGCTTGTTCCTGAGCCACACCTGGACTACCAGCGGAAATAGTCTGTGAGAGACCAGTGTTCCACTACAGTTAGTTTGGGGGGTGGCTACAGCAGGGCGAAGTAGAGAGTTAAAGGTGTCAAAGAGACGCCTGGGATTGCGGGAGCATGAACTAATGAGAGAGGAAAAGTAGGACTGTTTGGCAAGGGCTGCACTGTATGAACACAATATGAATCTATAATGGAGAAAGTCTGACTGGGTGCGAGACTTCCTCCAGGAGCGTTCAGCACAACGGGAGCATCTTTGCAGGTAGCGTGTTGATTTAGTATGCCATGGTTGGGGGTGGGTCCTCCTCGAGGTGCTTGTTTGGAGCGGTGCTGCAGCATTCAAGGCAGAGGTGAGGGTATTGTTATATGCGGAGATGGCCAGTGAAGGACAGGAGAGGGAAGGGATGGACAGCAGTCGTGAATCAATATCAGCTGACAACTGCTGGAGATCAAGAAAATTAAGGTCCCTCCTGAATTGAGGGGGGTTAGACTGAGGTTGCTGGGTGAGGGGGTACACGAGAGCAAATGATAAGCGGTGGTGATCAGAGAGAGGAAATGGAGTGTTGCAGATATTAGATACTGTACATGCATAAGAGAAGATTAGGTCAAGGGTATTGCCAGCTACATGGGTGGGAGAATTAGCCCACTGTGATAGCCCAAGGGAGGAAGTAATTGTAAAGTAGTTTAGAGGCTGCAGAGGTCAAAGGTGGGTTAATAGGATTATTGAAGTCCCTGAGAATTAGGGATGGAATATTAGAAGAGAGGAAATAGGGTAGCCAGGCAGCAAAGTGGTCAAGGAAGAGAAGAGGGGAACCAGGGGGACAATAAATAACAGCAATGTTAGCAGAGAAGGGTTTGAAAAGGCGAATTGAATGTATTTCAAATGATGGGAAAGAGTGGGAAGGGGGGGTGGGTAGAGGTTTAAAGGAGCAGTGAGGGGAGAGGAGAAACCCTACACCACCACCTTTACATTCAGAGTTTCTTGGATTGTGGGTAAGTTAAAGACCACCGAAGGACAAAGATGCAGGGGTAGCAGTGTCAGAGGGGGAAGCCATGTTACAATGCTTCCGCCCATCCCATGTGTTCCCTATTAAGGGTTAATAAGTATATAGGGGTGTATATAAAAAATACCCCTCTCTGTCTCAGTGGAGTTATCTTTGCCAGAAGCTCAAGGACGCAAGGTGAAAGGTCAATGTAGGACCCACCTAAGGGGGTCTGCCTTGACGTTGGCAGGCGGGCATTCCCTCCAATGGACATTGGAGTAACTAAATGACCTCCATTTGTTTAAATATACATAGGGATTTAGGAGAGAACGCAGGAAACTTTTTCTTTGGTATTTACTGAATGTATAGGGGCTGATGTGTACTGTGGTCGTTGCTGCTGCCCAGGAGTCATTGAGCGCAGGACTTGTTTTTTTGTAATTATATCCCCCCCCCTCCCTTCTTACCTTTAGCCTAGGAGGGGGGACCGTCATGGTGGTGGCTGGGAGGGGGGACCGGCACTCTCACACCATCCCTGGTGGTGTTAGTGGTGAGTGAACTCTAGCCTGCGAGACTAGAGTTCACTCTCGCGAGATCTGGGGTGTTGCCATGGCAATGCTCCGTATCTTGCATGAAGAACCTGGCAGAGCTGCAAGATAGAGCTCCGCCGGGTACTCCTCTCCCTCCCCAGCCGCATTTCTGTGCAAGTGGGCCGGTGAGGGAGATCTTTGATCTCCCCACTGGCCCGCTATGGAAAACAGCTGGACCAGCGCTCAGATAGTGCCAGCACTGCATGGACCGGCTGGGGAGATCCTGTGACCTCTCCTGCCGGCCTCGGCCCATGGACATCGCGGACCACCGGGCATTTGCCCGGTGTGCTCGATGGCCAGTCCGGGCCTGCCCCCACGTGTACCTTTTTCAAGGATATGTGGATGTTGAAGGGGAACATTTGAGACTAAGCCATGTCAGTTTTTTCCAAACTTAAAATTCTGACTCTGGGTCCATGTGCACTTTTCGAGCATCTTAGCAGATTTTTAATTCAAACTACCTCACAAAGGCCTACAATTTCTTAAAGTAGACACACCAATAAAATGTATATTTTAAAACCGTAGCGTCTTTTTGCTAGTTTGTACCAAGTCTAGTAGCAATTAGCATTTTTTTCTGCCTTTTTGGCACACACTTGGAGTGGTTACTGTATATTTTGCAATCCTTATGTGTGCTATGGCAGTATAACACCTAATATGTTGCTCAGCTATGTCGTCTTAGTACAACAATACCTGCATGTGTACCTTTTTCAGAGATATGTGGATGTTGAAGAGGCACATTTGAGGCACACCAATTTCACGGATGCTGGGCCTAAGTGTCATTTTAGCAGCTCATGATGGCAAATTACCTCTCAAAGGCCACATCTGTTTTTAAATATAAGCAGCTCATCAATTCAAATTATGAACAAATGCATACTATTTGCTGTGAAAGGGGGAATATTTGGCATAAACATATCAGGGGTAGTACCCAGTCATCTGGGTCACAGGCAACACTGTCACGGATTCCGGATCTAAAACCAACAAATAGACCACAAAAAGAGAGAACATAGCGAGAGAAAATTACATGATTTTGCTATTACATGACGAAAAGTCATGATTTTATTAAAGACACGGAGGCGAGTATTGCATATCCCTTTCTTTACTGTCCACCAATTGTGATGGAATTCCATTAAAATAAAAGTTTAGCAGGCCAAGATTATCACAAGGCATATGTAGGTACATGTGTTTGTAGTATCAGTTAGTTAGTTACACATAGCTAAGATACTGTCATCACTGTACTGAGCATGTGCAGGAATGCAGGAACTGGAATTACGCGTCCCTCTCCTTTGTTTCAGATGAGCCACGTGGTTAGACCGGATGGATGAGTTTAGACTCTATTCATTGATTAGGTTAAGGGTATGTGTGGGCGTAGCTAATTATGGGAGGAGCTACAGTGCTATATAAGGAATGTACTCTATGTATTCAGTGCTCAGATCTTTGCTGTAAGTCCCTCTGAGTCGGTGAATCGAATAAAGATCTCTTCCTTCCTGAAGAAACCTGTGTCCATCTCTCTGTGCTTGGCCTCCGTCAGTTTCCCGGTAACATCTTTGGTGCATTGGCCGGGAAGCTCGTCGTTAACGGTGGCTAGGAAGCAGAGGCGTGAGACGGTCTATCTTTGCCCACGTTCTCTACGGCTGCACCCCTGAACTTCTGCGTGGACCTCCCTTCGTCTCGGCGCCACTGGTCTGTTGTCCAGGAGATCATTGGCCTCTACGTAGTAAGTACTGGGGTGTCCCCGTCGATGAGTGTGAACTCAGGTTCAGGAACGAGGAGGTAAGACGACTACTGTTTTAGACGGTGGACCCACTAGGGGTATTGGATACCGATTGTGCGGTAGGCCCATAAGGGGTTTGAATTGGAATTGTGTATGGAATTGGCCCCCTCCAGGGAGGGAAGGAGCGAAGGCGCACCGCTCATAATTAGACGCCCTGTAGTCAGCCCGTCTAATCTTGGTATGGAGTCAGACTGGGTCTTGGTTGAATGTATATAGCCCAAGCCGGACACCGGTGTCTTGTCTAGACTAGCGTATCTAGGGTGTACATTTCGTTCGCTAGGTCGGAGGGACCGGGAGACTAAGCAGACTCTGGTGTACATTATCGTTTGCTAGTTCTCAACCTATCTTGGCTAAGTGGGAAGGCGTGTAAATTTGGAACCCACTAGACTATTGATAGAGTAGATAGACTAAAAGGGTATTGTTGTAAATTCCGCCCTCTAGTTCGCTATATGTGGTGCTTGGGCAGCGACGGCTAACCAAAACGGATGTAAATAGTTTTAGGTAGTCCCTCGAGGTACTGTCCAATAGATTAGTTGGGAAACTGTAAATGTGTTAAAATTTATTATAGTAGAGTGTATATCTTGCTGGGTAGCGTGAGCTCTGCCATCTAGCGAGAGTGTGAATAGTGTGTAACTGTATCATAGCGCACGGTACCATAACCATGTATTATAATCACTGATACTGTAAATAATCACTAATAACTGTCGTTTATGTTGTATGTTTAACACCATAACTACTATTAACTGACCTGTGACTTTAAAATTGTATTCTAACCAATGCTAACCAATGCTAACCGTACTATAACTACTGTTTGTAAAGACGATGTTACTAGGGTGTGTTATAGACGGGTAATTTAAATACTGAGAATTATAGCGTGGGTAATTGTATAATTTCGCCAAAAAAGGTACAGTAATAGTTATTTAGTGTGTGGTGTAACAGCTGTGTGTGTACGGGAATTCCCTGTATGATTTGTTGTGTGCGTTTGGCCTAGTAACTGTGCCACGTGGTGCTGTTGCCAAGGGAAACGGGTGTGACTGTTGGAAGTGTGTTTTGTTTTGTTTCTATTGGAGACGACGCTCCATTGTTAAGTATGGGTGCATTGGATTCAAAGATCGTTGATCCCTTAGATTGCATGTTAAAGAATTTTAAAAAGGGATATAATGTATGTGATTTTGGGGTAAAGATGTCTCCAACACGTTTGACTACTTTATGTAGCAGGGAATGGCCTGCCTTAGTGGTTGCATGGCCTCCACGTGGTAGTCTTGATCCTAATCTAGTGCAGCATGTACACGTAGCTGTATCTGGTAGGCCGGAACTTTACGACCAGTTTCCATATATTGATTTTTGGAAACAGGCCGTGGATGACTTGCCAAAATGGATCAGGGTGTGCCAAGAGGAGCAATGCCGCCTCCTGTTGGCCAGAACTTGTTTGTCCACCAAGGCCGTGATCACGCCCATTCTGGACACGCCCCCTGAGTCAGAGATTCCTTTACCGCCCCCTTATTCCTCCTCTACAGGAAGAGGAAGAGGAGGTGCGGCTAGTAATGCCACTCCCCTTGCCCCATTGTCTCCTCCTACCCCATCCTCTAGCTCAGAGCCCAGCCCACTTGTTCTAAACCATCCCCTTCCGGTACCTACCCCCACTAACTCCACCTATCCGGATTTGACGTAATTTCTGGTTCCTGGTCAGGCTCCTCCCAGCCAGGCCCGGAATATTCTGCTTACCAACCTCCCCTTCAGTAAAGAAAAAGCATCAGAAGCTGACAAGCTCACTCCTTACTACCCCTCGACCGGAACCCATAACTGACCTTCCTCAACGAAGCCCCATACTAACCCGACAATTGACCGGTACCCTCCAACCCCGACATTATCAAATGCCTCTCCGATTGACACCGGGCCCGACACACGTTAATGGTGAAGGCCAGTTACAACATGCCGACCCCGTATTTGTTTATGTTCCCTTTACCACTACGGATTTATTCAACTGGAAAACCCATAACTCCTCTTACACAGACAAACCTCAAGCCATGACAGATTTGATTACCTCCATAATCCAAACGCACAGTCCCACTTGGGCTGATTGCCAGCAATTGCTTATGACATTGTTTAATAACGAGGAAAGGACTATCAGTAACAAAGGAAGAAGAGTGGCGACTTTATACAGTGATGACAAGTCAAAACCCTAAGAGTGATGAATCCTTGTATAATATACCAGGAGTGTGGGCAGAAAATAACCCACCAGGACTTGCTCGCAATATCCCACCTATACGCATCGAACTAAAGCTTGGGGTTTATCCAGTAAGCCTGCGACAATACCATATACCTCAAAAGGCGAAGAAGAACATACAGTCTTATTTGGATAAGTTCATAAGGTATGGTATCCTAAAATTCTGTACTTCCCCCTGGAATACTCCATTGTTGCCTGTTCAGAAGCCTGGGTCAGATGAGTATCGTCCTGTGTAGGATTTGAGAGCAGTCAGTGATGCGGTAGTAAGTATAAATCCAGTTGTGCCCAATCCTTATAACCTGCTTGCCTTGATTCCGGGTGGGGCTACTTACTTTACAGTCTTTGACCTTAAAGATGCCTTCTTTTGCCTACGAATTGCTACAGAAAGCCAGTGTATCTTTGCATTCCAATGGGAAGATGCTGTAACGGGCTCGAAACGTCAGATGACCTGGACAAGATTGCCCCAAGGGTTTAAAAATGCACCTACCCTATTTGGATCAGCATTAAGTCAGGACTTATTAGCTTTCAAGTCCATCCCAGGAGAATGTGTACTACTACAATACGTGGATGATTTGTTGATAGCGGCAGTTACTAAAGAGATATGCCAGCAAGCAACTTATGATTTACTGCACATTCTTTGGAAGGCAGGATACAAGGTGTTCAGGAAGAAAGCTCAGTTGTGTCAGCCAACTGTCAAGTATCTGGGATTCCATATCTCTGAAGGTCAAAGGATAATGGGGCCTGAATGAAAAGAGGCTGTATGCCAAATACCAACACCTAAGAATAGAAGACAAGTGCAAGAATTCTTAGGGGCAGCAGGCTTCTGTAGGATATGGATTCCCAGTTATGCGATACTGGCGAAACCTCTCTATGCCGCTATTAAAGGCACGGAACATGATTTCTTCCTGTGGACCATCGAACAGCAGAAGGCATTTGAGGATGTTAAGAAGGCATTGATGAGCGCCCCCGCATTAGGTCTACCTGATCATACACGTCCATTCTACTTATATGTACACGAGCAAAGAAGGATGGCTGTGGGAGTACTGACACAGCATCTGGGATCATGGCAACGACCTGTTGCGTATATGTCCAAACAACTGGATGCAGTAGCCAGTGGTCTTCCTCCTTGTCTAAGGGCCGTAGCTGCCGCTGCCCTGTTGGTAGCAGAAGCTGACAAGCTCACTCTGGGTCAGGAACTCTATGTGCGAGTCCCGCACGCAGTACAGACGTTGCTAGACTATAAAGGTAATCATTGGTTTAGCAATAGCCGCATGACTAAGTATCAAGCCATGTTATGCGAGAACCCGAGAGTGCATCTTGAGACTGTTAATACCTTGAACCCAGCTACCCTTTTGCCTGAGAGTCGACATGATTGCCTGGAGGTAATGGATGAAGTGTTCTCAAGTTGACCGGACCTTCATGATTTTCCCATCCAGAACCCCGATGTTCAGTATTACACGGACGGCAGTAGTTACGTGAAAGAAGGGATTCGCTATGCCGGATATGCAGTGACAACTATAGACAAGGTGATAGAAGCGCAGCCATTGTCAAAAGGAACATCAGCACAGAAGGCAGAATTAATCGCACTTACACAGGCTTTGCAATTGGCTGAAGGGTTGAAAGTAAATATCTACACAGACTCAAAGTACGCGTTTTTAACCACACATGCCCATGGAGCTTTGTATAAAGAAAGAGGATTACTGACCTCAGAAGGAAAAGAAATCAAGTACGCAGCTGAGATATTACAACTATTGGAAGCTGTATGGGAGCCAAAGGAAGTTGGTATCATACATTGTCGAGCACATCTGAAAGGTGATGGTGATGTGGTAAAAGGAAATCGGATGGCAGATAGTGCAGCTAAGCGTGCCGCTGAATCCGGACAAAAAGAATATGTGGAGTGTGTAGCAGCTCTTATACCGACCCCTCTGTCCCAGTGGACTCCAGTTTATACAGCTCAAGAAGTAGAGTGGTTAAAGACTGAAGCTGGGAAATATTTGGAGAATAATTGGTATCAGTTAGAAGATGGAAGAATAGTTATTCCAGCATCGCTAGCTATAGAAATTGTCTAGAATTATCATAATGGGACACATTCTGGAAGAGATAGTATGGAAGAATCTCTTAGGAAGCATTTCTGGCTGCGAGGTTTGCATTAAGACTACGAAAACAGGCAATCGTATTTCCCAGACCCTTATTTGGCATTCGCAATATGAGTGCACAGGACATGTATCAAAGTGTAGATACCTAGGTACAGATTATAGTGTATGCCATATAGGAGCAGGAGAACCTAGGTGTTTTAATCCTGAGTATCAGCCCCGTACAATTTGGTTGACTATTCGGAATGAGAACGCACAGGGGAACCTGATAAATAAGACTGTACTAGAAAGCGTACATTCTCCAGGTGTTTTGCTATTTGATGCATGTAAGGCGATATCAGGTAGTAGGAAGCCATGGAATGTATGTGGTGGTCTTAAATGGGAAAGAACGTATGGGTCTAATGATAAGTATATTTGTCCTAGTAATAAGCATAAGTATATAGATCCAAACTGCCTAAATAAAGACTACAATTATTGTCCGTATTGGTCCTGTGTGGGATGGTGTAACGAGAATATACCCCTACACGCAGGATCCAGCTAAACAGAGGCAAATACAGAGGAGAGATACATCTACCGGACCTTAGAATGGCCGGACTCGACGTATATGAGAGGAGACAGAGCCAGGAACAAACCGAGGTCAAGGGCACAGAGAGACAGCGTAAACTAGGACAAGCCAGGGTCTGGTACACGGAAAACAGCAAGCCGGCAAACAGTACAGATAAGGATAAAGCGAAAACGAAGTCAGAATACGAAGCCAAAGTCAATACGAGAAAACACAACTGAACACCACAAGCGCTAAAGGGAACTGAAACAGAAACCACGATAGGGCAACGAGCTAAGGGAAAAAGGTAAGTTAAATAGCTTTTAAACCAAAGTGATTGGCTCCTGTCACTTCCACACCCCCTATAGGTAATTGTATAGGGAGTGTGGTATGACAGGAGCCAATGGGAGCCTTTTGGCAATTAGGCTCCCACTGTCTCTTTAAGAGCGCGCCCGAGACTCGCGGCGCGCTCTTAGTTTCAGGCGGGACACGTGACCGCTTCACGCGGTCACTGCCCGCCTTCCATCAGCAGTCGGATGAGCCGCAGGACCGCGCGCGGCTTGAAGAGAGGACCGCGACCGGCCCCCGGTTAAGGTAAGTAACGCTACAGTACCCCCCCCTGAGGACACGCCCCCCGGGCGGGTAGGACCAGGCCTGGCAGGAAAACGAGAATGGAAAGAGCGCACAAGACGGGGAGCATGGACAGCATCAGCCGAAATCCAACTGTGCTCCTCAGGCCCATAACCCTTCCAATGTACCAAGTACTGAAGTCGACCCCTAAGGAAACGAGAGTCAAGAACAGCAGACACTTCAAACTCCTCATGACCCTCCACCGAGATAGGAGGGGGAGGAGGAGTATGCCGGGTATAGCGGTTGCGTACGAAAGGTTTCAACAATGAGGTGTGAAAAACATTAGGAATACGTAGATTCTTAGGCAGGCCTAAGGCATAAGAAACAGGATTAACCTTATGTATAATACGATAAGGTCCAATGAAGCGGGGAGCCAATTTCATAGAAGGCACCCGGAGACGAATATTCCGCGTGGAAAGCAAAACCCTGTCCCCCACAACATAGGACGGAGCTGCTCTGCGATGCTTGTCAGCCTGAGCCTTCTGGCGAGTAGCAGAGTCCACCAAAGAACGCTGAACCTGCTCCCAAGTATTACGCAAACCAGCCAAATGCTCATCCAGAACTGGCATGCCCTGTGAGGAGAATGCAGCCGGAAGAACAACGGGATGCTGGCCATAGACAACGTAAAAAGGGGTCTTGCCGGAAGAATCATGAGTGGCGTTATTCCGAGCAAATTCAGCCCAAGGAA
Source organism: Pelobates cultripes (assembly GCA_933207985.1). Classification (NCBI taxonomy): domain Eukaryota; kingdom Metazoa; phylum Chordata; class Amphibia; order Anura; family Pelobatidae; genus Pelobates; species Pelobates cultripes. The sequence continues at coordinate 67,220,992 of OW240918.1, read as the reverse complement.
GCAGGTCAGACCAATTGTCCTGATGGTGAGACACAAAACAACGGAGGTATTGCTCCAGAGACTGGTTGGCACGTTCAGCAGCCCCATTAGACTGGGGATGATAAGCGGAAGAAAATGAGAGAGAAATACCCATTTCTGAACAAAAGGCCCTCCAGAACCTGGAAATAAATTGGCTACCCCTATCGGATACAATAGATACGGGAATCCCATGTAATCGAAATACTTCTCTAGCGAAGATATGAGCCAGTTCCTTAGAAGTGGGCAACTTGTGAAGAGACACGAAGTGAGCCATTTTGGAGAACCGATCCACTATCATCAGGATTACTGTGTTACCATTTGAAGGGGGTAATTCAACAATAAAATCCATGGACAGGTTAGACCAAGGTCTCTCGGGAACGGGTAACGGATGCAACAGCCCACAAGGAACTCTACGGGAGGATTTCATACAGGCACAAGTAGTACAAGCACTTATATAGTCAGTGACATCCTTTCGTAAGGAATCCCACCAAAAATACCGAGAAACAGCTGACACCGTTTTGGAAATACCAGGATGTCCAGCAGTCTTAGCATCATGATATAATGACATAATATCCCGTCTCTCAGGAACATCAACGAACAGTTTATCATTAGGCCTCTCGCTAGGTGCCATGCTTTGTTTCGCTTGTATGGCCTGCAAGAGGGACGAGGAAATAGACAAAATAGTAGTAGCTATTATCCTGTCTGGGGGAATGACAGGAGTAACATCAATCTCCTGTTTGTCAGTAGTTTCGAACTGTCTGGACAGAGCGTCTGCTTTAGTGTTGCGATCACCTGGCCTATAGGTGATAATAAAATTGAAACGGGACAAAAATAGTGACCACCTAGCCTGCCTGGAAGACAATCTTTTGGCTTCGCTAAGGTAGGATAGGTTCTTGTGATCCGTAAAAATGAGGATAGGATCCTTAGTTCCTTCTAACAAATGTCTCCACTCTTTAAGTGCTAAAATAATAGCAAGGAGTTCGCGATTACCCACATCATAATTTTTCTCTGCTTTGGACATTTGTTTAGAAAAGAAGCCGCATGGATGCAATGGCTTTTCAGGCGACTCTCTTTGGGATAAGACAGCACCTACCCCAATATCCGAAGCATCAACTTCAAGAATATAGGGCAGTGAGGGGACAGGATGCTGTAAAATAGGTGCAGAGGCGAACGTAGTTTTAAGAAATTCAAAAGCCTGAAGTGCCTCGGTAGACCAAACACGAGTATTGCCATCCTTTTTAGTCATACGGGTAATAGGTGCTACAATGGACGAGAAACCTTTGATAAAACGTCTATAATAATTGGAGAACCCAAGAAAACGCTGAATAGCTTTCAGACCTTGCGGTAGAGGCCATTCTATTACAGCAGCAAGCTTCTGGGGATCCATACGAAAACCTTTAGCGGAAATCAAATACCCCAAGAACTGGACTTCGGTTTGGTCAAACAAACATTTTTCTAGCTTGCAATAAAGACCATTAGCAAGAAGGGTCTTCAAAACTGTCGTAACATGTCTGTGATGAGTGTGTATATCTGTAGAATATATTAAAATGTCGTCCAAGTATACGATAACAAATGTGTGAATAAAATCTCTTAAGACATCATTAATAAATTCTTGGAATACTGCTGGGGCATTGCAAAGCCCAAATGGCATAACAGTATATTCGTAATGACCGGATCTAGTGTTGAATGCAGTCTTCCATTCGTGATTTTCCTTTATACGTATCAAATTGTATGCACTCCTAAGGTCTAATTTAGTGAACACAGTGGCATGTTTCAGCCTGTCAAATAATTCTGTAATTAAAGGTATAGGGTATGCATTTTTGATAGTGATTTTGTTTAGACCTCTATAATCTATACACGGTCTTAAATCACCTTCTTTCTTCGATACAAAGAAGAACCCTGCTCCAGCTGGAGAAGAGGATCTCCTAATAAACCCCTTTTCTAGTGATTCCTTAATATACTCCTCCATGACACGGTTTTCTTGAACCGATAAGGGGTACACCCTGCCCTTTGGAGGTATAGTGCCAGGCAACAAGTCAATAGCGCAATCATAGGGTCTGTGAGGCGGTAATTTCTCAGCCTCCCTTTTATCGAAAACAGTCTTTAGAGATAAATACTGAGGGGGTATAACCGTAGACAAAGGAGGACTGGTAGGTACCTCAATAGAATTCAAAGGTGTGACTTCCAACGTACAAGACTCGTGGCAGGCCTCACTCCATGATTTTATTTGCCCTGTCTCCCAGTCAAAAATGGGATTGTGAGCACGTAACCATGGATACCCTAATACTAACTGTGAAGAGGGAGAGGTGATGACCTGGAATCGAATGGTTTCATAGTGTAAAACCCCTGTGTACATGTGTAATGGTACAGTCTCATGAGTAACAACTGGAGAACTTAATGGTCTACCATCTATGGCCTCAACGGCCAAGGGTATCTCCTTCTCTCTGATGGGAATGTTGTTTCTCTTTATAAAGCCAGAGTCTATAAAATTTTCAGCTGCCCCAGAGTCAACCAGAGCATATATGTTGTCAACTATACAAATCTCTCCCATATATAAAGAAACCGGGAGAAGCAAGCGGTTAGGAGGCAATTTAGGAGACTTAGATATCACACCCAAGGCCAGTCCCCTATAAGGTCTTAGGTGCGAGAGTTTTCCGGGAGTAAAGGACATTCCTTTACCATATGGTCTCTCCTACCACAGTATAGGCAGAGTCCCTCCCTTCTCCTATGTAATTTCTCAGTATCAGAGAGTTTGGCAACCCCTAATTGCATAGGTTCCTCCTCAGACACTTTAACACTCTCTGGTATATTAACTCTGGGGTTAATGGGTGTAACAAAACGTCTATTCCTGTTCTTGGTATAGAGCCTGTCACGAATTCTATTATCTATATCAATGAGGTAATCGATAAGGTCCTCTAAGGCAATAGGAAGCTCCTTAGCTGCTACCTCATCCAATATCGTATCTGACAAACCTTCCATAAAGGCAGTAGTTAACCCATTGTTGGTCCAATCTACCTGCGAAGCAAGAGTGCGAAACTGAATAGCATAATCAGCCACAGACCTAGAACCCTGTTTAATTCTCATTAATGCTCTCGCGGCATTCTTTGACCTTTTCATTGTGTCAAAAGTTCTACGAAAAGCCGTAAGAAAACTGTTGAAATCATGCACCATAGGTCCATTAGCTTCCCAAATAGGATTTGCCCACTCAAGTGCCTTATCGGTGAGTTGGTGCATAAAGAACCCAACCTTAGACCTCTCTGTGGGAAATGAACGTGGATACATTTCGAAGTGGAATTCAATTTGATTAATAAACCCTCTGCAAGTCTTAGAGTCCCCTCCATACCTAGGAGGAGGTGTTAAATGGGCCGAAGTATTAGGCAAAGTAGATACTTCAGGGAGAAGGGGCGTAGGAGGGTTAGGTGTGGTTGCTGGAACGGTTCTAGCTAGGAGCGTCTGGAGAGCCTGAGCTATCTGATCCATACGGTGATCCTGCTCTACAAATCTTGCCTCATGGGACGCCATCTGTTGAGCTAAATCTGCGGGGTCCATGGCCCTATCGTAATGTAACGAGAATATACCCCTACACGCAGGATCCAGCTAAACAGAGGCAAATACAGAGGAGAGATACGTCTACCGGACCTTAGAATGGCCGGACTCGACGTATATGAGAGGAGACAGAGCCAGGAACAAACCGAGGTCAAGGGCACAGAGAGACAGCGTAAACTAGGACAAGCCGGGGTCTGGTACACGGAAAACAGCAAGCCGGCAAACAGTACAGATAAGGATAAAGCGAAAACGAAGTCAGAATACGAAGCCAAAGTCAATACGAGAAAACACAACTGAACACCACAAGCGCTAAAGGGAACTGAAACAGAAACCACGATAGGGCAACGAGCTAAGGGAAAAAGGTAAGTTAAATAGCTTTTAAACCAAAGTGATTGGCTCCTGTCACTTCCACACCCCCTATAGGTAATTGTATAGGGAGTGTGGTATGACAGGAGCCAATGGGAGCCTTTTGGCAATTAGGCTCCCACTGTCTCTTTAAAGCGCGCCCGAGACTCGCGGCGCTCTTAGTTTCAGGCGGGACACGTGACCGCTTCACGCGGTCACTGCCCGCCTTCCATCTGAAGCAGTCGGATGAGCCGCGCGCGGCTCGTGCAGCCGCAGGACCGCGCGCGGCTTGAAGAGAGGACCGCGACCGGCCCCCGGTTAAGGTAAGTAACGCTACAGGTGGGCAACCTGGGGACAGACAGTAGATAAGGATATGATTATCACTAGATTGCCTACCAAGCCATATTGTAAGTCTATGGAGTGTAACCCAGTCCATATACTTATCAAGGACCCAGAGCTATTTATAGATAAGTTTGGGAATCTATTTGGGTTCCAAATATATGGAACAGGTTTGGATCCTGGGACGATATTATACATAGGAATAGAGACAGATACAGTGGCCCCCCAGACTCATCAGGTTTTCCATTCTTTTTATGAGGAGATGAGTGTGGAAGATAAGGTTCCCCATAATGCCAAAAACTTATTCATAGACCTAGCTGAGAGCATTGCTGGTAGTCTTAATGTAACCAACTGCTATGTGTGTGGAGGTACTAATATGGGAGACCAATGGCCTTGGGAAGCAAAGGAGGTAATGTATTCTGGTTCTGAGACAGTTGAACAACTAATATCTTCTCAATCTGATTATCAAGTGAGTGTTAGAGGTAAATCTGAGTGGCGATTAAAGACCTCCATTATAGGTTATGTTTGTATAGCAAGGAAAGGAATAATGTTTAATACATCTGTAGGAGAATTGACTTGTTTAGGGCAGAAAGCCTATAATGACGATACAAAGGATACTATTTGGTGGTCAGCTTCAAATGTCTCAGAACCGTCTAATCCGTTTGCAAATTATACCAATTTAAAGGATGTATGGTTTGACCTATCTGCTACATCTAGTTGGAAAGCCCCAGCAAATTTGTACTGGATTTGTGGTAAGAAAGCATATTCGGAGTTACCACAGGACTGGGAAGGGGCATGTGTATTGGGTATGCTCAAACCATCCTTCTTCTTGTTGCCAATTGAAACAGGAGAGACTTTGGGAGTTAAAGTATATGATGTAAATCATAGGAAGAAAAGGGCACCCCTAGAGATAGGTACCTGGGAAGATGATGAGTGGCCTCCCCAGCGTATTATAGATTATTATGGGCCAGCTACGTGGGCAGAGGATGGTACTTATGGATACAGAACCCCAATATATATGCTTAATCGTATTATAAGATTGCAAGCAGTAGTTGAGATAGTTACCAATGAAACATCACAAGCGCTCAATCTCCTAGCGAAGCATAACACTAGGATGAGGACAGCCATCTACCAGAATAGATTAGCTTTGGATTACCTATTGGCAGTAGAGGGAGGTGTATGTGGGAAGTTTAATCTAAGCAATTGTTGTCTTCAAATAGATGATGAAGGGCAAGCAATAGCTGAGCTTACTAGCCATATGGTTAAGCTAGCACACGTACCTACTCAGGTATGGAAAGGGTATAATCCGAGTAGTTGGTTTGGTAGTTGGTATGAGCAGTTTGGAGGAATCAAGGCATTGGTAGGTGGAGTCATACTGATTTTGATGTTGTGTCTCCTTCTGCCATGTCTGATTCCTTTGGTAATTAGGTCTATGCAGAGCATTCTAGAAAATATAGAAGAAAGAAAGGCCGCAGCACAGGTAATGGCTGTTTGCAGGTATGAAGCTCTAGATCAAGGAGAATACATGCAGGAAGAGGAATGTTGAGGGGTTCGTATCTTTAGAGGATCGCAAAGTCTAGTCTGGTTTATGGCAACTTGAGGTGTAAGCAAACTATGATTGGTGATGCATCTGGAATTATTTTAAATCAGAAGCATCAAAGGGGGGAATGTGATGGAATTCCAGTAAAATAAAAGTTTAGCAGGCCAAGATTGCCACAAGGCATATGTAGGTACATGTGTTTGTAGTATCAGTTAGTTAGTTACACGTAGCTAAGATACTGTCATCACTGTACTGAGCATGTGCAGGAATGCAGGAACTGGAATTACGCGTCCCTCTCCTTTGTTTCAGATGAGCCACGTGGTTAGACCGGATGGATGAGTTTAGACTCAATTCATTGATTAGGTTAAGGGTATGTGTGGGCGTAGCTAATTATGGGAGGAGCTACAGTGCTATATAAGGAATGTACTCTATGTATTCAGTGCTCAGATCTTTGCTGTTTTTGGTGACATAAGTCCCTCTGAGTCCCGGTCGGTGAATCGAATAAAGATCTCTTCCTTCCTGAAGAAACCTGTGTCCATCTCTCTGTGCTTGGCCTCCGTCAGTTTCCCGGTAACACAATAGCAGCAAAGAATACAAACAGAATGAAAAAATACTGAACACGCAGTAACATAGGCCCCTCCCCGCTCAGGTCCCAGTATAACAGGCAGTACTTCCCTTCCATTTCCCTCTTTCTGAAGATGCGACCAAGGTAAAATGTCCAGAATGAGAGTAGTGTGAGAACAAAGTCCCAAGGCAATAACTTAAAACTATAGAGGGTAGAACATCAGTAACTGGGAAGCTTGACCATAGGAGTCATAGGACCATCGGATAACAGCGGGAGGAGTCCTTCTAAGCCGAACAACTGCTTGCCGTCTTGCCGGATTAAGCTGTGAAAACATAAAGGAACAGGAGCCGACAGGTTAAAGTCGATACTTGTAACTAGTTTCAAGGTTACACGGGTGAGAAAATAACTCACATATGCACAGTCCTACAAAACAACTGATATACCCAGCATTACAGAAACATCATTGTCTAAGTATGGACCCACTTACCGTACTGAACCATACTATGTGGTGTATTGTAGTATGAGTAATTCTGGGAGGGAAAATTATTATTATTACAACTGTGTAAGAACGAAAAAGGGTGGGACAATACTCGCCTCCGTGTCTTTAATAAAATCATGACTTTTCGTCATGTAATAGCAAAATCATGTAATTTTATAACAAGACACGGAGGGTCATATTGCAAGTTTAAAGCTGATCCATCACCGCAGCAAATGTATGTGGGGCCGGCCGAAAGTAAAATTCTCGGAATGTAGACTCCCTAGACCAGTCAGCCGTCCTCATAATGTCCTCCAGGCGTGTGCCTGCCGACATCATAGAAGAGGCTGATGCTCCCCGGACCGAATGGGCGCCAAATATCGTGGTGTCAATACCTGCTTGGGACAACAGCCATTTCACCCATCGTGACAAGGTAGTGCTAGAAACCAGGTGAAAAGGAGGACGGAAAGATAAAAACAACTGAGGAGAGATGGTAGAGCGATGTGGGTTGGTGCGAGTCTCGTATTCGCGAAGGCAGGCCACTGGGCATAGTGAAGGAGAGGTAGGGAAAATAGGGTAGGATACCGATTTGATTGAAGTCTTAGTCGCCTGCTGATGTTGAAAGTTACCCCGTCCGGGGTATATGACTTGGCATCGAAGTCCAGTGCTCTGACATCCGAAACCCTCTTGCATGAGACGAGGCAGAGCAGGCAAACCAATTTGGCAGATAGCTGTTTGAGGGAGAGCCCTGAGTTAGCGGGCCAGGATGAGAGGAAAGCCAATATGACCGAGACATCCCAGGTCGTGGAGTAGCGGGGCCTGGGTGATCGTGAAAATCGAGAACCTTTGAGGAGTCGGCACACTAAGGGGTGCTGTCCCGCGGGGCAGCAATCGAAGCCTTGGTGAATCGCCGAGATAGCAGATCAGTAAAGGTTGATAGTCCTGTAAGCCTCGAAGAGGGACGTCATGAACTGCAGGACCATTGTTACAGAGGCCGAAACGGGATCCGCGTTCCTAGCCATGCACCAGCCAGGCCAAGCTCGCCAAGCTGACCCATATGCCCGTCTAGTGCCGGGAGCCCATGCTGCTGCCAATAGGCGTCTAGTCGTGTCCGAAACTCCTTGGATTTCCAGGGTCCACGGAGATCCGCCATGCCAGGAGTGGGAGAGAGCCTTCTAACCGGAGGGGGTGATATCGTCCCGTTGGGTCCTGCAGCAAGTTGTGGTGTCCCGGTAGTAGTTGGGGATAGTCTAACGTCATCTCGAGCATTTGGGGGAACCACGACTGCATTTCCCAAAATGGGGTGACCATGACCACTTCTGCCCGGTGTTTGTGGGTCTGTAGGAGTGAGCACGGGATCATGGAAAACGGGGGAAAGGCATATAGGAGGCCTCCGTTTCAGTCTTGTAGAAAGGCGTCCACTGCCTCCTACATTGGATCTGGCCTCCAGCTGAAGAAGCGTGGGAGTGGGGCATTGAGCCGGGAAGCGAAAAGGTCTATGGTAAACGGTCCCCAGAGAGACGATATATTGGAGAACACCTCCTTGGCCAATCTCCAGTCGCTGGTGTCTGAGAGATAACGTGAACCCCAGTCCGCCTGGACATTGTGCAGACCAGGTAGGTATTCCGCGTAGACCATCAGGTTCTGTTCCAGGCAAAATCCCCAAAAGTCTTTTGCCAATTTGGCCAGGACTGCCGACTGTGTACCACCCAGGTGGTTGACATATCTCACCGCTGAAACATTGTCCATGCGGAGCCGAATACATGATAGGGCTCGGTCCCTGGTGAAGCTGCAAATGGTGAAGGAGCCTGCCAGGACTTCCAGGGCGTTGATGTGCAGTCGGGATTCGAATTCCGACCAACGGCCCCCTGTTGAGACTCCAGTGGGCTCCCCAGCCGTGGAGACTCGCATCTGAGTCGATCGTGAATTCTGGCATTGAGCCGAAGATGGCTTTGCCATTCCATGCGGACAGGTTGAGAATCCACCATCGCAACTCGCCTTTCTTCTCGCTGTCCAATGATACCAGATCCGCGTAGGATGCCCCGGATCTTAGGTGAGCGATCTTTAGGCGCTGTAGCGCTCGATAGTGGAGTGGACCTGGGAACACGGCCTGTATCGAGGAGGCCAGCAGGCCTATAAGTCGTGCAAGTTGGCGTAAAGTGAGCTGGGGCCGGATGAGGGCCCTGCGTAACTCTTTGCGGATGGATCGAATTTTGGATATCGGGAGGCTCAGCGTTGCTTGCTCTGAATCCACCAGGAATCCTAAGAATTCCATGCGAGTGGTGGGGGTCAGGCATGACTTTTCCCAGTTGATTATGAAACCTAAGCGTGAAAGGAGGTTTATGGCCAGCCGTAGATGTGTGAGGAGGGTGGAACGCTCCTGAGCCATGAGGAGAATATCGTCTAGGTAGACGATTAGTCGAACTCCTCGACTGCGTAGCCAGGCCATCACAGGCCGTAATAGCTTCGTGAAGCACCACGGTGCTGAGGAGAGGCCAAAGGGTAGGCAGGTGAACCGCCATGTCTCGTGCCGCCAGTAAAAGCGTAGGAGGTCTCGAGATGCCGCCGCTATTGGCACTGTCAGGTACGCGTCTTTTAGGTCTAGCTTCGCTAGCCAATCTCCGTGGAGGAGGAGATCTCTTAGTTGGTGAATACCTTCCATCTTGAAATGGCGGTACCTGACTATGGCATTGAGGGGGCGCAAATTTATGACGGGTCTCAATTGGCCACCCTTCTTTTCCACCAGGAAGATATTGCTTATGACACCTGCGGGGTTGAGGGGTGCTTGTTCTATAGCCCCTTTGATAAGGAGGGTTGAGAGTTCCTCGTCGATCCGTCTGCGATCCTGGAGGGAAAAGCAGATCGGTCGAGGAGGGGGAATGTGTATGAGATGATTGGTGAGTTCTATACTGAAACCCCGAATAGTGGTCAGTACCCAGGGGTCTGAAGTGATTTGTGACCAGGCTGGGAAAAAATGTTGGAGTCTGCCCCCTACGTAACCCGGAGAAGAAATGTGTGGTATAAGGTAACTCACCGTATGGTCGTCTTGAGCTTGGGTTACCCCGAAAGCCTCTGGATCGCCATGGACGTCCGCGGGATGGAAAAATGTGGGGCGGGAGGTGGAATCCTGGTATTGGTTACGGTACTGGAAGGAGCCTCTTCCCGTGCCACGGGATTGGGGGTAACTGCGGCCGGACAGATGGCTCCTGAATCTGCTGGCCCTGGTAGAGACCCGCCCCTGGAATACTCGCCTCATGGAGGCTTGGGCCTTGTCTAGAGCCGTGAATGCTCCAACGAAGCGCCCAAAATCTTTTATAAAGGAATCTCCGAAGAGAAGTCCTTGGGCGTCTTTACCCGCTTCTGTAAGGGCGAGGTTGGCCAGTTTGGGCTCAATTTTTAATATTATGGCCTTACGCCTTTCTATAGATAGGGAGGTATTTACACTCCCAGCAATGCATATTGCTCTTTGGACCCAACCTCTAAGGTCTTCGGGGTCAACCATGCGGTTCTCCGCTCTGGCGTCCTCCGCCAAGTCAAATAATTTGGCCAAGGGGCCGAATATGTCCAGGTGTTTGTCCTGGCAGGATTTCAATGCCGACTCCAGTCCTTTACGGGGATTCCAGCCCATTTTAGTGAGGAACTGGGTCATCTTGGGGTCTACCTCCGGAGTGTCACACACTTTGTTAGGCACCACAGGCCTAGGACACTCACAATTTGTTGCAGGCCGCTTTACTTAAGGGTCTTCTGACCCAATTTTCCAGGTATGTGGCAACGTGGTCAGCCGGGAGCCACTTTGCCGACCTCGGATGGTGTAGATCATCCTGGTCGAAGAGTGGGACACCCGAAGGATCCACAAGGGTGGACCCCGCAGCCGCGGGGTTTCTGATCCCTATCTCGCCTCCGGGCATCTCTGCCTGAGCAGAGGAAAAGAGGTCAAGACCAGCATCAGCGGCATCCGCATCAGAGTCAGTATCCGACTCGCTCTTAGCCTCCTCATTTGACCCTATTTCTGAGTCGGTGTCGCTCTCTATCTGTGCTCTGGCACATTTCCATAGCCGCGCCCGTTCTGCCTGGTGCGAAAGGCTCTTTTGCGTGGATGGGACACGCTTTCTGGGGTGACCGAAGGTTCGCCAGTCATGGTGTTTCTGGAGGCAGAGGGGTGCTTGGACTTACGGGTAGCCTTTTTAAACACCTCTTTAAACACCTCTCCCTGGGGTTTCACAGAGGGACGCGGTAAAGGCGTCGAGAGGCCGAAAGTTGCTCGTCTGAAGGACGTGGCAAGAGGGCCTGTGAAATGGTGTGGGAGAGGGTGGAGGACATAGACCCCATGGCCGCCATAATGGCATCTGTCACTGAGCGCTGCAGCGCTAGGAACTGTGCCCCATCAGGGTGGGTAGTTCCATCAGCCATAGTAGGCGAGTTGCATGAGGTGACAGGAGCCTCACTCCTAATGAGTGGGGTATCACACTCCCCAGAGGGAGTGGACCCAGCGGATAGTCTGGGTTTAGGCATGCTGAGAAAATTAGCAGGGAATAATAGGTAAGAGAAAAGGTATGGGTTAGTCACCCAAACAGCTAGACAAAGCTAAAAACGCTCTCACCAGAGCCCAGACCAGTGACACACTAAGATGTAGGAGATAGGAAGTCTGAAAATGGCCGCCGGTAATCTCGCGGGATTCGCGGCGCCCGTGAGATTCGCGGCAAAACTACCGAACATTCGGTAAAATAAGGTGAATTCGGGAACCAGATAGGTAAGTATATGGGAATATAGAGTAGGCGAACGTACCGTTCGCATAAAACATTTGAATGCGGTAAACATGCGAACGCTCTGTTCGCCGAATGGGGAATGACATGTGTGTGTGGCGAATCAGCTGAATAGGCTCAATTCGCGCGCATACATGGCCGGGGAGAGAACGTGCGCAAAATGGCGCCAGGGCAGAAAGACAGACAGGAGACAAGACTACATTGACAGGGGAGGTCTGGGCCCTGAGACTAACAGAAAAACAGATAAAGACATAGAGGTACAATGAGACAAATACTAAAGAATTGTAATACAAAATGAAAATACAATAAATACAAACAAATGTAAGATAAATATGGTAGGAAAACTATAGAATGCTACCAGGTTTAAGTGGTAAGCAGACTGACAGAAAATATCAATGAGAAAAAAACAATATAATAAGAAAATATGAAGAGAAAAAATGACATGTACTTATCTTTGTGTCGGAGCAGCAAAGAAAGAGGGAAATGGAAGGGAAGTGCTGCCTGTTATACTGGGACCTGAGCGGGGAGGGGCCTATGTTACTGCATGTTCATTATTTTTTCATTCGGTTTGTATTCTTTGCTGCTATTGGTGGACAGTAAAGAAAGGGATATGCAATATGAGCCTCTGTGTCTTGTTATAAAATTGTAATTCTGGTCCTTAGAATGGCTGGGCTATACAAGCAGAGAATGGTCAAGTTACAAGCCGAGGTCAAAGGAGTAAAGAGAAACGGAACAATGATAGGACAAGCCAAGGTCAAGGTTTAGAGAAGACAGGATAAACGGGAGACAAAGCCAAGATTTGGTATCCAAACAATCAGACAAATGACTAAAATCACACCCCAAAACCGGTCTACTTATTCGGCCTGGGTGTGGAAAATTTTAAAACAGTGGCCAATACATAGGCTGGGCTGAGAGGGGCAATAAGGGCAGTCATTCCCCCATGACTGAATTGATTTCCAAGCCCAAGAAGCTCTTGTAACACACCCTGCACCTTTTCGGGGGGTTTTCTTTTTAGGTGTTGATGGAATCCTGAAGCAGAAGGGACTTCTGCTAGGCTCTATTCTTCTGCTAGGCTCCACTGATGATCCTACTCTCTGGCACTCAAGCAGCCCAGAAATGAGCTGAAACTGAAATGAAAGGAACGTGCATTTTAGCTCAGCATTTGCCTTTTTAAAAATTACAAAGGCATTGTGGATTGCTGTTTGCATTATGTAAATGCCCACTTTTTTCTACCATGCCCTGGTCTTTCACATGATCAAATACGGCTCCATCAGTTAATCGGACAGGTCAACTCCCCCCATATGCCGATTGTAATGTTTTATGCAGACTGGCACCCGTCACTCTCTGAGGCAGTGTATGTCGCCTCTGAGTCGGCCGCTAACAGGGCATAAGCCTCCTCTGCGCTATACTTCCTAAACATTCTATAGCCTGTCAGAGCAATCACAGCTACAAGGACAGCGCGATTGGGTAGTCCCGCTCTGCCTCGAATATCGAGGCAGACCGGAGCAGCGTTAATCCCATGATTGCGGCGATCTGGGGTTAACTTTAGTAAATGACAGAAATTTTCCGTCATGCGTCCTTAAGGGCAGGACAAGCATGAAGGAAAATTTCCGTCTAGCGTCGCAAACACAAAACAGTATATACAGATAATAGTGCAATATGTCAGATTTATGTGAACATGTTTTAAAACTATATAGGTGTTAAACTCACACTTTTCTGAGCTGCTAAGAGCTGTATAGCGCTTGGACGGTACAATCACCGCCTCAGGATATGTGAAGATCTGCTCAGAAGTGTATCTAATAGTGCTCCAGCAGAAAAAACTCCAATGGTGTAGTAGGTACATATAAATATAATAAAAAGAAATCAAGAGGTATCTGGCTTACAATTTTTTTTAACAGTAAATTGCTCTAGTATGTATAGCTTTGGTGTCTACCTTCAGGGCTTTTTCAGATGTCAGAAGTATTTCTGTTTTTTTCTGTTGGAGCACTATTAGATAGACTTCTGAGCAGATCTTCACATGTCCTTCGGAAGGAATTGTACCATCCCAGCACTGTACAGCAGAGATCTTAGCAGCTCAGAAAAGTGTGAGTTTAACACTTATATAGTTTTTTAAAAAACTTTCACGCAGATCTGATATGTTGCACTATTATGTGTATATACAGTTTTGTGTTTTAAGGTCCTGTGCTTTCTGGAATTGACAATCTTTGACTGTTAATGAGTTTATAATAAGATTATAATAAAAGATTATAAACTAATTCTGCACTGTAATGGCACTTTAAATATTATTTTTTGGCACGGTATTTCATTCCTGTTTTTTTCACAATCTTCCCTAACCGTCTCATCATTGAGAAGCCATCTGATCTGTGGACACTGCTCTGAGGGGAGGAGGCTGGCTCACTCAAGAAGCAATCTACCCTGTGGGGTGTTCCTTAATTTAATTATAAAAGTGATGATTTCTCATAGAAATTAGCACTTTCATAAAATGGGGTCAAAATAGGATTCTCCTAATCTGTAAAGCACTCTAGTAAACTGAAGTGCCTCATGGCTTGGAGTGGTCCTTTAAGCCCCGCAATGCGGGGCCAGCTGTTTGGCTGAGAGTGTCACCTCTCATACAGTAAGCTAAGCCCTGCACCACGGGCAGCTTCTGGCTCTCGATATCAAGTAGTGGTAGTTGGAAGGAACATAACATATAAAAGTGGAGAAATCTCACTCTATTAAGACTCCCCTACATGCCAGGTTTCAAAACATCTGGTACTCACTGTTATGAGATTATTTCTCAAATATATTGCAACTGTATATCATTTAAGACTTCGTTTAGTCGCAAAACAAAATCTTGCCCTAAATACAGCATACCTGAAAGATTGTGTTTCTAAAGATCTTTCTATATGCAATGCAAAATATATGAATCAGCACAAACAACACTCCCTTTTTCAGGTTTCAATCTAAGTAATTTCTGTAGGCTATCTTTTTCAATAATTTACAGTTTTATTGTGAAACATGGCTCTGTTAAGTAGTTGATACACTTTGTCCAGAGAGATTGTGGTCACTTAAAGGACCACTATAGTGCCAGGAAAACATACTCGTTTTCCTGGCACTATAGTGCCCTGAGTGTGCCCCCACCCTCAGGGTCCCCCTCCCGCCCGGCTCTAGAGAGAGGAAGGGGTTAAAACTTACCTTTTTTTCCAATGCCGGGCAGGGAGCTCTCCGTCTCCAATCCTCCTCTTCTCCTCCCTTTCGGCTGAATGCGCACGCGCGTCAAGAGCTGCGCACGCATTTAGCCAGTCTCATAGTAAAGCATTCATAATGCTTTCCTATGGACGCTTGCATGTTCTCACTGTGATTTTCACAGTGAGAATCACGCAAGCGCCTCTAGTGGCTGTCAATGAGATCTCTGTATCTCTGAAACTGCTACGTTTATTTAAAAAAGGGTTAATCTTAGCTGGACCTGGCACCTAGACCACTTCATTAAGCTGAAGTGGTCTGGGTGCCTAGAGTGGTCCTCTAAGTCTTGACTGTTGTATCTTCGATATTCGGGCTAAACTTACTATAGTAAATAAAACACGACACCGAATATGGGTATAAAAAAATGCCACAGCTAATTTATAAAAAACATTGTCCTGCAAAACCTGTAATTAAAATAAGTGTGTTAACATGGACAATGATCCAAAACATATTAAAAAAAAACAAAAAGAAAAGGCTTAACCCCCCTAAAAATGCTTGCCAAAGTATAAAAGGTGCCTATCTGAAACCAATTTGGGGAGGGCATACCCTGATGCCTGCCCTTTACCTGAAGTCCAAGCCCAGGCCCGCTAGATGTACCCCGCCCGTATGGTACAGATACGTGCGACTCATTTCCAGAACAAAGTACCTACTCACCAGACGCTTCCTCAGAAAAGCAGCCATCAGCTTATTGATATTCCCTCAGCTATGTTCCATTGCCTCTGTATCCCAGGCTAGTCACCAGCTCATCCGAGGGATTATTTCAGATGAAACCATCTTCATTCCTGGTACCAACTCTAACATACGGCAAAAATCCTTCTTCATTCTCCACACCAACTCATGAGGCAGAGTTACCCCCAGCATGTACCACCAGGATGTGAGGCGACAACATACCCCAAACCACTTTAGCTGGACCATGTCTCTAGAGAAGCCCAGCAGCAAGAATTTGGCTCTAACTGTGGCTCCTGGTCCAGTAGATTCGACAGTGATTGATCATCCATGCCAAGAAGCGCCGTCCTGAAAGAAATCACAAAACAGGGCAAGATATTTAACAGTCCACTAAATCCCTTTTTTTTTGGTAAAGCCCTAGGAACCCAAAGCCCTGTTGCAGTGAGCCCTGCGGTCTGATATACATCCGAATACATGCTGATTCCAAATGACCGATACGGCACACCACATCTTCCCCTAAACCCAGCCTGTGGTCTTGGTGGCCACCCTTATACAAAAGAAGTGCGTCCCGAACGCCGCCGCATCCCACTACCAAACAAGGCAAACCCTAACGTAGGACCTTCAGAAACTGAAAAGGCAACACTGGCAACTCATCCTCATGGACCAAAAATTACTGGCCTAACCTACATATAGTGTGACATGCACTTCATCGGACATAAGGTGTCGCCCGACAAAGGGTACAACATGTCACGATTCTGGAACCTAACATGCTAACAGGTCACAGAGAGGAAGGGTGCTATACCAGTCCTTAGAGTTGCCGGGCTAAGCACACGAAGAATGGTCAGGAGACAAGCCAAGTAAAGGGAGCCAGAAAACTGGAGAACGAGAAACCAGAGAGCAACACGAGAGAACAGCACTACAGGTATCACAAGACCACAACAGGGCACTGAGGGACAGGAAAGGTAAGTATAAATACCCTTGGTTTAATTCTGATTTGATAACTTCCAATCAGAATTAACAATCACACGTGGGGGATATCTATACCTCCCACTATGATTGTGGTACTGTTTCTTTAACGCCGGGTCATTCACGTTTGGATAATTCAGTGACCTCCCAGCGTGCAGCGTTATACATGCTGCCGCTGGGGGGCGTGGAGGACGCAAGCGGCGAGCGGCAGAGAGGAGACGCCGCTCGCCGACAGGTAAGAGGAGGAGGGGGGATCCCTGACATAACCCCCCCCCCCTTTTGGTAACCCCTGGGTGACCAGCCGTTTTGGCGGTGTGAAATAAAGCTAACAATTTCTTTCCATCTTTTTCTTTCACGTATACTCTACCAACAGGTGTCTCAGAGGGTGCTTGGGTTTGGTATGCCTTGATACCATCAAGGAAAAGAGACGAAATAACCAAACGGGTAGCAGCTATTATCTTAGACGTGGGTACAATGGGTTCAGGAGCGGGGGCAATAGACTCCAAAGGTTCGTATTGTCGGGAGATAGCATCAGCCTTGACATTACGGTACCCAGGCCTATATGTGATAATGAACTGAAAGTGTGAAAGAAATAAGGACCATCTAGCTTGACGAGGGGACAACCTTTTAGCATCAGCTATATAGGAGAGATTCTTATGATCAGTTATAACCAGGATTTTGTGTCTAGCTCCTTCTAATAAGTACCTCCACTCTTTAAAAGCCATCACAATAGCTAATAGTTCCCTGTTCCCGACGTCGTAATTCTTTTCTGAATCAGACAGTTTTTTAGAAAAGTAACAACAGGGATGGGGGGGTTCGTTATAGGATAGTCTTTGTGATAATACAGCTCCTATACCTGATTCTGAAGCATCTACTTCCATTATAAAGGGAAGGGAAGGATCAAGATGGTGTAGCACAGGGGCAGTGGCAAATGCCTTTTTGAGAGTTTCGAAGGCTTTAATGGCTTCAGGAGTCCAAACCCTGGGGTGCAAACCCTTTTTAGTTAGTTTTGTGATAGGAGAAATGACTGATGAAAAGTTTTTCATAAACCTGCGATAATAATTGGCAAAGCCTAAAAATCGCTGTATTGCCTTAAGGCTAAGACAATATGGCTTCTAATTTAGAAGGATCCATGCTGAACCCCTGTTCAGAAATGATGTACCCTAGGAATTGTACTGATTTCTGGTCAAATAAACATTTCTCCAATTTACAATAAAGACCGTTCTGTAGCAATCTCTTTAGTACCTTTCTCACATGGGCATGATGTGACTCCAAATCAGGAGAATATACAAGTATATCATCGAGATAAACCACGGCACAGACATGCAGTAAATCTCTAAGGACATCATTTATGAGGTCCTGAAAGACAGCAGGAGCATTACACAGTCCAAAAGGCATGACTAGATACTCGTAATGCCCACTGCGTGTATTGAACGCTGTCTTCCATTCATAATTTTCTTTTATACGAACCAAGTTGTAAGCCCCCCTGAGGTCTAGTTTAGTAAAATATCTAGAACCTTTAACACGGTCAAATAACTCAGTAATGAGAGGGATAGGATAAGCGTTTTTAACTG
The DNA here is from genome assembly GCA_933207985.1 of Pelobates cultripes. Lineage (NCBI taxonomy): Eukaryota > Metazoa > Chordata > Amphibia > Anura > Pelobatidae > Pelobates > Pelobates cultripes. The sequence goes on along the minus strand of OW240918.1, from coordinate 67,202,973 downwards.
TTATATTATTCAGGCCCCTATAGTCTATACATGGCCTCATATCGCCCTCTTTCTTGGCAACAAAAAAGAAACCAGCACCAGCCGGAGAGGAGGACCTTCTGATAAAACCTTTACGTAAGGATTCCTGTATGTACTCCTCCATGACCTGGTTTTCTTTCTCAGAAAGCGGGTAGACCTTACCCCTAGGAGGCATCGTTCCAGGTAACAGGTTTATGGCACAATCATAATCCCGGTGTGGGGGTAGTTTATCAGCTTCCCTCATTTCAAAGACCAATGCGAGGTCTGCATACACAGGAGGGACAGAAACAGAAAGTGGTTTAGCTGTAGGCACATTAAGTAAACAAACGGGATGTAAACGGGCCAAACAGTCTTGTTGACAAGATACCCCCCAGGAGAGTATATCTAGACAACCCCAATCAAGTACCGGGTTATGCTTAACTAACCAGGGGAAGCCCAGAACAATGGAAGCTGTAGGGGAGTCAATTATTTGGAAGGTTATTCTTTCTTTGTGTAAGGCACCCACGACCATAACCATTTCTTGGGTTTCATGGGTCACCAGAGGTTTATCAAGTGGTCTACCATCTATGGCCTCAATGGCCAAGGGTGTGGCCTTTTGGATCAGATTCAAGGCTGCAGTTTTAGCAAAGTTCTCATCCATAAAGTTGTCTGCAGCACCTGAATCGATCAAGGCTTTAGTTGTTATCGTGGTTTTATTGACCAAAAGAGTAACCGTAATAAATGGTCTGGAGATGGACACATGAGGGGAAAAAACCATGACACCCGAGGCCGACCCCTCTCTAGGCCTTAGGTGCTGGAGTTTCCCTGCAAACTAGGACAGTTTCTTTGGAGATGCCCCCTCTTACCACAATAAAGGCACAAACCCTCCCTTCTGCGGTACGTTCTTTCAGCTTCAGATAAGCCTACAGCACCTAATTGCATGGGTTCAGGAGGTGGTTGATTAGGGGGAGGTAATGCTAGTAATGCAGTACTGGGTAAAGCAGGTAACCCCTGTGTATTCATCCTTCTTTGACTACGCCTCTCTCTAATACGGTTGTCAATAAGAATGATATAATCTATTACATCATCCAGAAGAACAGGCAATTCCCTGGATGCTATTTCATCTAATATGTAAGCGGCCAAACCCTCCTGAAAAGCTGTTACGAGAGCGTCGTTATTCTAAACCACTTCAGCTGCCAGAGTGCGGAATTCAATGGTATAATCCGCTACAGATCTATTACCCTGTCGGACCCTAAGCAGAGCTTTGCCAGCAGAAGCAACCCGGCCGGGTTGATCATATGTACGTTTAAAAGCTGTTAAAAAGTCTGCAAAGGACATTGGGGACATATTCTCCCACATGGGATTAGCCCATGCTAGAGCTTTCCCGGACAAATGGTTGATCAAAAAAGAAATTTTGGTTCTGTCAGTGGGGTAGGAATGAGGATTCATCACCAAATGAATATCAATTTGGTTGAGGAAACCACGGCACAATGCTGGATCATCGCTATAGCGCTGAGGTGGCGTCATGTGAACCACGTGAGCAGGAGCGGGTACTGGATCAGGAATGGGTTCTGGCACAGCAGCAACAGCTTCTTGAACGGCAGGTTGCAAGTGGGCAGTACGAGCCAGTATGGTTTGTAAAGCCTGAGCAAACTGATCCATACGGTGGTCTAAACCATCCATTCTAGCCTCCTGATTCACTAACAGCTGTGGAATGTCAGCAGGTTCCATGGTGGCCCTGTTGTAATGTCACAATTCCAGAACCTAACACGCTAACAGGTCACAGAGAGGAAGGGTGCTATACCGGTCCTTAGAGTGGCCGGGCTAAACACACTAAGAATGGTCAGGAGACAAGCCAAGTAAAGGGAGCCAGAAAACGGGAGAACGAGAAACAAGCCGAGGTCAAAGGAGTGGAGAAGACAGGATAATCGGAATAACGAGCCAAATAATCAGAAACCAGAGGACAAAGTACCTACTCACCAGACGCTTCCTCAGAAAAGCAGCCATCAGCTTATTGATATTCCCTCAGCTATGTTCCATTGCCTCTGTATCCCAGGCTAGTCACCAGCTCATCCGAGGGATTATTTCAGACGAAACCATCTTCATTCCTGGTGCCAACTCTAACATACGGCAAAAATCCTTCTTCATTCTCCACACCAACTCATGAGGCAGAGTTACCCCCAGCATGTACCACCAGGATGTGAGGCGACAACATACCCCAAACCACTTTAGCTGGACCATGTCCCTAGAGAAGCCCAGCAGCAAGAATTTGGCTCTAACTGTGGCTCCTGGTCCAGTAGATTCGACAGTGATTGATCATCCATGCCAAGAAGCGCCGTCCTGAAAGAAATCACAAAACAGGGCAAGATATTTAACAGTCCACTAAATCCCTTTTTTTTTGGTAAAGCCCTAGGAACCCAAAGCCCTGTTGCAGTGAGCCCTGCGGTCTGATATACATCCGAATACATGCTGATTCCAAATGACCGATACGGCACACCACATCTTCCCCTAAACCCAGCCTGTGGCCTTGGTGGCCACCCTTATACAAAAGAAGTGCGTCCCGAACGCCGCCGCATCCCACTACCAAACAAGGCAAACCCTAATGTAGGACCTTCAGAAACTGAAAAGGCAACACTGGCAACTCATCCTCATGGACCAAAAATTACTGGCCTAACCTACATATAGTGTGACATGCACTTCATCGGACATAAGGTGTCGCCCGACAAAGGGTACAACATGCCACGATTCTGGAACCTAACATGCTAACAGGTCACAGAGAGGAAGGGTGCTATACCCGTCCTTAGAGTGGCCGTGCTAAGCACACTAAGAATGGTCAGGAGACAAGCCAAGTAAAGGGAGCCAGAAAACGGGAGAACGAGAAACAAGCCGAGGTCAAAGGAGTGGAGAAGACAAGATAATCGGAATAACGAGCCAAATAATCGGAAACCAGAGAGCAACACGAGAGAACAGCACTACAGGTATCACAAGACCACAACAGGGCACTGAGGGACAGGAAAGGTAAGTATAAATACCCTTGGTTTAATTCTGATTTGATAACTTCCAATCAGAATTAACAATCACACGTGGGGGATATCTATACCTCCCACTGTGATTGTGGTACTGTTGCATAATTCAGTGACCTCCCAGCGTGCAGCGTTATCCATGCTGCCGCTGGGGGGCGTGGAGGACGCAAGCGGCGAGCGGCAGAGAGGAGGCGCCGCACGCTGACAGGTAAGAGGAGGGGAGACTGCGGTCGGCGACGGACTGAGGGTGAGTGCTGCAAGTGGCGTGCAGCCTCCCCTCCTAGCCGCCCGCGGATTCCTGACACAACAGAATCTGCTTACCCCATACAAAAATTTTCTTCGTTGATTGGAGCAAAACCATCCCCCCACTGACATTACATACCACATCACCCACCACCAGGCCCCCGTAGAGCAACTTCCTAGGGCTACCCAGCTCTGATAGCTGGAATGCTCCAAAAAAAACCAAGGCATAAGTTGCCTTCTACAAAACCACGTTGAATGCGTTAGCGCATACAGAGGACAGAACATCTAGCAAGTCCCTGAGCAAAACAGCTGATAATGGTCGCCTGGAGTCTGGAAATATGCGCCCTTTCTTAATGCCCTTTAAACACCAAGAAGTGTTTGGTCAAGTCCTCCCAGCCTTGAAGCTTGAAAAAAAAGGCTAATGCTAACATGCACTTGTTTTCACACAAGAGGGATGCCCCACCTAGAGCTAGATTAGTCATGAACCGTAGTAAGTCATTAAGCCAATCCCCCTCCCATTTAATTGATTCGACCCGCGCCGCTAGCTGGTCCCAATCCTGCCATACTCTCTCATATGAAGTTGCCTTAATGTCACTTTACTGGCTGACTGAACCTGCGCTACTGCCTCCCTAAGGGGCTGCAGGTTAGCAGACGGAAACTAGCATTCCCCATGACTGAATTGATTTCCAAGTCCAAGAATATCAGAAACATGAAGGGGCCCTCCGTTTTGTCTTCAGCCAAAGGGTCCCGAAAGACTTGGTCACCCATTGCAGAGAACGCAAAATGTGGCTATACAGATTTGAAGACGCTGGACCAACACACAGGAAGTTGTCGAGGTAGTGAACCATCAAATGACAGCCTGCTTCCTCCAGCACTATCCATTCTATAAAAGTACCGAACCTTTTAAAATAGGTGCAGGAAATGCAGCAGCTCATCGGGAGGCAAAGATCCATGTAGAAAGCTCAGTTGAACCAACGTCCAAGCAGATGGTAACAATTGGGATGAATTGGGCGTAAGCAAAAGGCGGATTCAATGTCCGCCTTCGCCATCATCGCCTCTGATCTGGCCTCCCTTATTTGAAAATAGGGCTTTGTCAATGTCATCTTTGAGTGGATAGGATAGGTGGTGTATGAGTCTGAACTTTTTGGGATTACTCCTAAGGCGGATACCTGCAAACCCTATAGTGGAATTTCTATGAAGGAGCCCGCCATCCTACCCAAATGTACCTCTTTCGCCAGCTTTGTATGAATCACCTTCAGAAAAGATGAGACCGACTTCAGATTGCACAAGAATAAACGTGTGTCCTGTCTATGAATTTAATTCAAAACCAGTGCGCAAACCTATCGGCCAAAAACTCGGCATCTGCTCGCCTACTGTAGCGGCTTAGCCACAGCAGACTTGCGTCGCAGATTATAGGTTTTGTCCAACTCATCTATGTTGATGCAGCCAGCAGAAGGAATCTAAAAATCGAAAACAATATAGAAGAAAAACCATACAAAAATGGAGAAGGGACAAAGATAGGGGGATTAAAGATGACCAGTTAACCCAATGAAAATCTTCACACTGGGAGAAAAAAATAAAAACAATGTGAGATTATTGTCCCCTGTACTAACTTATGTCAGATAAAAATTTAATATATTGGTATGTCATAATAATACTAGATATCTAGAATGAACAGTACCGTCTAGACGTAAAATATGTAGTAACAAAACAATATAAAAAGAATGAGATTGTATTATAGAGACAAAAAACAAAACAAAAAAACCAAAGGATAATGCAGTCAAACGTTAAGCACTGACAATCATAAATAATCAAGGGGATATATAAAATACGAAGAAAATATAATAGAGGGAAAATATTCACCTCCTGTCTTTAATAAAATTTTGATTATTCGGCCACTTAAGCTAAAATGATCCCTAATTTTATGGCATGGCAGGAGGTTTATATTTGCTGTTTAAATGCCTGGAAGCAAACAAAAAAGAAACATGAGAAAAGGGTAGAAAAGAAAACGTGTGGAAAGTAGATTCCCTAGACCAGTCGGCAGATGATAAATGTCTGACAGTGAACTGCTAACTTTAGTCAATTCACGTAGTCAGTACCAGGGAACAGTTGTAAACATCCTTATTTTATAGACAGTTAATGTGTAGGGCGCAGTTGGACGGAGTCTGAAGGCTTTCTGTTTAGAAACTGGAGCAGCAACTTAGGAGGCTGGTATCTGACTCTAGGACCAAGTCAGGTTCAGAACCAAAATCGCCTTCCCATTCCATAGAGCCACTAGTTCAATTCCAGTCGGACTTTGTCCGTCAGAGAAGTTAGTTGGTCGTACAAGCGGTGTAGGTAATGTGTCTTCAGGCATTGCATTGACCCGATAGGGTAAGAGCCTAGGGAATATGGCCTGATTGGTCAAGGACAGGAGGATATTCATGTGTGCCAAATCATGAAGATAAATGCGAGGGGACGTCGGTAACCTCCGAATGTCCTTCTTGATGGCTTTTTTCTTGGTCAACAGAAGTTGTAATACCTCTGGTATACCAGAGGTAATACCTCTGGAACTGTTTGAGTTTTTTACAAAGCTGAGATTATGTGTCTGGATCCAGAGCCATGAGAAGGATATCGTCCGGGTAAGTCATGAATCTGACTTCTTGAGAAGGAAACAGTGCCATAACTGGTTTCATCAAGTTGGCGCAGCACCAAGGCGCAGAAAGGAGGCTGAAAGTTCCAAAGTTCCTTTTTTTATCAGAATTGGAGGAAATGGCAAAAGGGATGTGCTATAGGCACTGTGAGGTAGGCATCCTTGAGGTTGAGGCGTGAGAACCAGTCTCCTTCGCAGTGTAGGTCATGTAAGAGGTGGATGCCCTCCATCTTGAAATGGTGATATATTATGAACTGATTCTCGCATACTGATAACTGGTGGTAAAAGCGATCATTCACCCGATTCTGGAGGGGAGACCACGGACCCCCATGATTACCCTGCGATACCTGCAGCTGAAACACTACTACACGAAGCTGCCACACAGAGAACGTCTCCATAGGGAATCGACGTGGTTCGAAGACCTGTGCGAACGAGGCACCGCCATAGAGCATGCCATCTCCACAATCTACCAACGACTAATAACGAACGATCGGCCAACCGTGGCCACCTTCAAAAGGCGTTGGGAGGAGTCCCTGAATAAGACATTCACCACACCACAATGGGATAGGGCCCTGATATGGCAACACAAGAGCTCCATCAGCTCCTATTACCAGGAGGTTGGATACAAACTGATCTCATTTTGGTACCGAACGCCAATGGTGCTCCATCGAATGTTCCCGGCAGTGCTGCCGACATGCTGGAGATGTCGTGAGGAAAGAGGCACGCTGATCCACCTGTGGTGGGAGTGCCGGGACATACTCCCGTACTGGGACATGGTGAAAACGGAGACGACGCTCGTGCTGGGAGATGTGCCGGATTGGTCAGCGGAACTGGCTCTCCTGCTCGTCCTTCAGCAAACGATTTCGAGCTACAAGAGGTCAATCCTCCGGCACCTACTGAACGCTGCTAAGGCAGCCATTCTGGCGTATTGGAAACAAACTACCACCCTGACAAAGTCGGAGTGGATACAGCGGGTGGAAGACATACAAAGCGCGGAGGCGCTCCATGCCTCCCTAACGGGTAAGGAACTCAAACATGCAGAATTGTGGATCCCATGGTTCATGTTCATTGCTCGATGCCCTTGGGCGGGGGGGGGCTTCTGGGCCCGTGGCGGGGACGGGCGCAGGTCCTTCGTAGTGCGGACCACCCCGCCTTAACTACCCCCCTCTTTTGTTCTCCTTAAGCTTCAACCATACCCAGACATGCGGGAGGAATCTCGAGGCGGAACATGTGGGACATGACAGGGGTGCGCACACACTGACACACCATCAAAAGCTGAGACACAATACACACACTACAGTCACACAACCAACAAGTAATTACATACGTCAGCAGACCTCAGAAAAGTAGAAGCAAACTACCCAAAGGTTACCTGTAACGGGACAGCCTTCATGAACACAAATGTTACCCAACATACACTGACAAAGACCTGCTCCTTCCCGCTAGAGAACAGTGACAAGAGTCATATGCTATAACGCTTGATAAAGCTCATCTGCCCAGGCACAGGAAAAACCGTGCTACAAGTTATAGCTGTACAATCATGGTTGGTCAGGAGGCAGAACGCTACATCCCCTGTCAGATCACAGAAGAGACCGGGGGCGACAGGACGATAGCTGACTTATCCACTGTTGGGAAACCTGAGAATTACAACCAGCCTAGGAACATAAAGGCACCTAAACACATCACGTTCACTCCTACTGCATGTGTTTTACATTCGTGGTTTTCTTCTTTTCCTTTTTTTTTTCTCTTGCTCTACTTACTACTGGGGACCTGCGAGTCCCATATGTACAACTGTCCTGCCTCTTTGTACTTTTGTTTACAAAAACATTAATAAAAAGAGATTTACAAAAAATAAAAGCGATCATTCGCTCACATCTGTGGTTTCGAGACTGCAGAATTTGATGTGGAGGCTTGTTGTGTCCGTCTCGTTCATCCACAATGGAGCCAGAGTAGCGTCATGTAGAGGATTGATTGTGAAATCAATCTGAAACCCTGATCCTGCTTAAAGAATCCAGAGGTGCTGTGTGAGAGCAGACTACTGTTAGAAAAAATGGGTTAGCAGGCCTGCAATAGGAACTTGAGAAAATAAAAATTTGGTTACCTAAAACAGTTCATCTGCATAGTAAAGCAGAACCACCTCCTCTAAGGGATCCTCTAGGGAATAATTGCCTGTGGTACTCATGAGAGGTTCCTGAGTTCTAAGTATTAGAGGGGCGATGCCTGATGCCAGTGAAGGCTACTCTTTACCAGCTGAAGTGCTGGTTACCTAAAACAGTTCATCTTAAAAGTGAAGCAGAACCACCTCCTCTAAGGGATCCTCTAGGGAATAATTGCCTGTGGTACTCATGAGAGGTTCCTGAGTTCTAAGTATTAGAGGGGCGATGCCTGATGCCGGTGAAGGCTTCTCTTTACCAGCTGAAGCGCAGTTCCCTTTCCAGGGGTGTTTGCAGGAGACACCCTTGTACTCAGACTGGTGAGATTCATCTGAATTTGATATATGTGAGTTGGTGGAGGGGGTGCAGAAGGAGTAGGTTGTGGAACTTGCAATGCTGCTAATGCTTTGGGAATATATTTAGCAATGGTGGAATAAAGTTAGGCCTTGAGTTCAACAAAAAAATACATTTATGTTAACAAAATATTGCAGTGGGTTCACCACACAATATTGTTGTGCATTTACCACAAAGCTGTGGAGTATAAATATGGCACAGACTGGAGAGTAGCCGGTTCCAGTGATTACATGTTTTATTGAAAAGTATAAAGAGATTATAAAATTGTGAGAAAAAGACTGCAAAATTATGCGACGAAACCATATCAGTGTAGACACAATATTGCATAATTGGAATAGACTAACCTGGGAGACTAGCAACCAAATTGCATTGTTGGGAGGAGTTTCACAGCACTATAGTGTATCTGTTATGTATTCTGATTGGTTGATTTTGTTCATGTACATTTACCTATTTCTTTGCTCCTGGGGTGTTTCAGTAAAGAAAATAAGCAAATTTTAACCTCCTCTCTTGCCATAAAACTCCCACTTCAGTGGTCTTTTCTGTAGTGTAATGTACATTTTAGCTGATAAGCCATCTGTTAACCATGTGGACCACATACATTCTGTATCACTGATCATGGAAAGTGAGAGAGGACTCACTGAAAGGTGTTGTCCTGTATCCTTTTACAAATGGGGAACGTTCATCAACCTTGCAGCTTTTGAAAATATGTATGATATTCTACATAATTATGAAACCTACCATTATACCCTATGAAAGTATTGATTTAGAAATGAATCACAGATTATATGGGCAAGTTTAAGAATTTGGTGATCTAACCATTGAAAAATGAAAAAAGCCTTAATGTAAATGTCACACAGAATCAACCTATAGCAAGAACATAAATCCACGGATGTGACTTCATATTGTAAACATGGTTTCAATTAGCATTTATGTTTCTGGCAAAGTTGAAGAATTCAAACAATATTGCAATACCATGATGTGATCAGGCCTGGGGGAATATGATGACCTTCTAGTTGTTTGTCAGACATAAGCTTCCACAGTAGCAGAGGTTTTTATTGTCTTTGGTACAACACAGTTTAAACTTTTATTCTATCAATCATGCATATCAAAAAGTAAGCATTGTGAAGCTTTTGAAATCTCTTCTTCTCTTCATCAAAGCATACCTTGACTTTAATGTGATGTAGTCAAGAGGGAGCAACACAAATGTAACTTAAGTATTTTCTGAGGATTCTCCTGGGCCAATACCAATATGTGTGCCTGGATTAACCAGCCTGCACATTTATCTTCACTGCACCCATAGGGTCCTGGTGCGAAAATTGCCTGGCTCTTTGGCATCAACTCAACTCGCCATGTTTGGAGGAGGAGTAATGCTGCCTATGACCCCAAGAACACCATCCCCACTGTCAAACATAGAGCTGGAAACATTATCTTTGGCTGTGTTTTTCTGCTAAGGGCACATGACAACTGCACAGCATCAAAGGGTGAGATCCTCCTTCCCTCAGCCAGGGCCGCAACACATGGCAGTGGTACACCCGGTCGCAGGGGTCCACAGGGCAGCCGGGCCCCCTGGAGTGGAGGCAACTCCTGCTACCGCGGTATTTCCGCCACTGACTGTACCCATAGAAATCAGTAGCACTATTAAATGCACAAATATCTTTATACTCTCGACTGGGTGCCTCCATCTTAGCTCCCTGACCATCGTTGGTGTCTGTCATTTGCACCCAGCAGTCAGCATAGACAAAACAGAAAAGTGATTTTAAAGTGTCATTCACTTCCAACTTACCTTTCTACTATTGTTTCCTTTCCTCTTTCAGAATCAGTTCTTTTCAAAACTATTTTTCTTTAAAACATAAGGGACTACTTTGTTTTATGTATTTTTACTACACTTGACAATCTTGACATAGTGTGGAGCTTAAGGCATTTGTCAAGGTAGTGGAGCTTGTCTTAAGCTCCACCCTTTGTCAAGCTTTAAAAAACAACAATAAGTTGTATACTTGCACTCTCTTTAGGAGATAGGTCTCAGTGATCTAAAATACATTAGCAACAAAACAAAACTAGTGCCAGAAAAAAAAATATATATATTAAAATTGGTGCTGTTTACGAACTACACTCACAATTGTGGAGTGGTTATAGTACCACTCCGGACTCTCAGGCACAGGGAGGATCAGACCCTTGAGAATGTTGGATCCAAATATGGGTATTCGAAACGAACTCACCCCCAGCCGGAACCGTGAAGTTAGATGCTTTATTCCACATAAAAACAGTAATACTAAAAAATGAATAAAATCTTACTGCACTCAGAGAAGATCAAAGTCCTGGGTATCGTAAATAATAATGTCCGAGCGTCCTCCCAAAGATAAGGAGGCTGGGGAGGGGGTTAAAAAAAATACATGCGTTAATGTGAGTGAGTGTGTGTGTGCCTGTTAGTGTGTGTGTCTGTTAGTCAATGGTGTGAATTTTAGAGAAGCGACAGTTCCCCTTTAAATCTTTTTATTTTATCTGTGTTATTTACATGTTTTCCTTCTATTTGTTAGTTAGTGCTAATGAATTACATTTTGAGACAGCTAGAGAATCTTGGGAAACCTTCATGAGGCACATTAGTTTTAAGTGAACCTATTCATTTCCATATGTACCGCTGTCCTGTGAATAGCATAAACAGCTGCTTGGGGGTCCGAATAATCGAAATGGGGTGAATCGGAAAGATGTTAAAATGTTATAAATGTGTAATATTTTGTATTACTAGAACATTTTTTGAAACACAAATGTGAACTTGAGAAATTCCAATTTTTAGTTCTTTATTACTACATCTACAAAATGTTTAGAGATGTAGCCCAAAAATCTTTCCCACTTAAGACTTTATATAAAGCAGCAACTTTGTATAATTGTACATATTGGAGTTAAAGGACCACTCTAGGCACCCAGACCACTTCAGCTTAATGAAGTGGTCTGGGTGCCTGGTCCAGCTAGGGTTAACCCATTTTTTTAATAAACATAGCAGTTTCATACAAACTGCTATGTTTATGAATGGGTTAAGCCTTCCCCTATTTCGTCTAGTGGCTGTCTCATTGACAGCCGCTAGAGGCGCTTGCGTGATTCTCACTGTGAAAATCACAGTGAGAGCACGCAAGCGTCCATAGGAAAGCATTATGAATGCTTTCCTATGTGACCGGCTGAAAGCGTGCGCAGCTCTTGCCGCGTGTGTGCATTCAGCCGACGGGGAGGAACGGAGGAGGATTGGAGGAGGAGAGCTCCCCGTCCAGCGCTGGAAAAAGGTAAGATTTAACCCCTTTTCCCCTTTCCAGAGCCGGGCGGGAGGGGTACCCTGAGGGTGGGGGCACCCTCAGGGCACTATAGTGCCAGGAAAACGAGTATGTTTTCCTGGCACTATAGTGGTCCTTTAAGTGGAATTAGTAGCTCTTAGGCAAAAGAGGACAATATGTTATATTATTTATATTTAGCAAATGTGCATTTGGGAGATTAAAAAAAAGAGAAATTTACAAATCCACACATCTTAATGCCACAACTGAGTGTTTCCATTTTGGCTCCCTGTTAATCATTGTTCTAAGTGCTGACTTTTGTACCAGGCAGTCAATGTGAAGAAAGCACACAGAGAATATGACGTTTTTTGTTTGTTTGTTTGGGGGGTTTTTTTCCTCTTCATTTGCAATGTCTGCCTTGGCTTTACCTGTCAGAAAAGTAGATAATGTAATTTGCTAAATCTTTAATATAAATTTAAAGGAAAACAGAGTTAAAGGGACACTATAGTCACCAGAACTATAGCTTAACATGGTTGTTCTGGTATGTATAGTATGTCCCTGCATGTTTTTTTATATTACTTCCTAGGAACACCACTAATGGCAATCACTCAGACCGTCACTAGAAGTGATTCTTGGATCAGTGCTGCACAGGGCAAGCCGCGAGGAGTACCATGTGGCACTGGAAATAAGGTGTGTAATCTCACCTTTTTAAAGGCAGGAGCGGGGACCAGCGACTTAAATAGTGATATTAAAACTATAGTGTCGGGAACTATAGAGTTTTCTTTTAACACAGATTATAGGTGATTTCCAATGTCTTATTCAATGGTGTAAATCCCAGAGAAGGGATAGTTCCTTTTAAAAACTTTGTTAAAGAACTGTTTTTGTTTTTTATATAATAAAGTCAGATCTTGTAAAGTGAGAGCAAAGCAGGTCATATTGCTGGTTTGTCTGAATGTATAACAGAGCTCCACAGTTGTAATACTCCCAAGTAATATTTCTTTAACACCTTAAGGACCAAACTTCTGGAATAAAAGGGAATCATGACATGTCACACATGTCATGTGTCCTTAAGAGGTTAAACTGCCATAAATGTGTTTAGAAGTCAGGGGCGTTTTAGCCGCGAGTCAAACAAGGTATTTGCCTTGGGCGGCATTTTCCAGGGGGCGGCAAAAAAAGCCGCCCCCCAAATGCCCAGGGCAAATGCCTTGTTAGCCTTGCGGCTAACAGACATGCTGGGCGCTGGGTGGGCGGCTGGCGAGAGAGCACTTCCTCTGAGCGGTCTGCTCATCTCCCTCGTGCGCCACAGAGTGAGGCTGGGAGCCGGAATATGACATCATCTTCCGGCTCCCAGCCTCACTCTGCGGCGCACGAGGGAGCTGAGCAGACAGCTCAGAGGAAGTGCTCCCTTGCCAGCCGCCCGCCCAGCCCGGCAACCACTGGACCCCGAGGGAAATAGAGAACCCCTCCAGCATTCCCAAACGTAAGGAGGCTGGAGGGGGGGGGGTGCCTAGGGCAGCACAAAACCAGGATACACCACTGTTAGAAGTCAGTCTGTGCAAGTATGATGCATTGTTCTTGTTCTAAATTACATTCTATGTTCATAAATTGTTATTAGTAGGTTATCTAAACTTTTAATCAACAGCCTGCCCCTGGCCACACCCATACCATTTAGGTGTCCCTATTTGTCTATTTGAAATGTTGGGAGGTATGCCAAACTCTTATGAAAAACTAATGGTGCCGTGATGTGAGAAACAGCATCTGTGCTAAAAAAAATAAAAAAATCTTTCTTAATATTTATTCATAATCTTGGTCACTCATTGAGAATATTAAATATTTCATATCTTGCCCTACATAACAAGGGCGTCCCTTCATCCTGGCAAACATAGTCATGTTATGTAATATTTACAACACTTAATCTTTTAGCCTTGACAACTCTGTCTTTAAAAGAAAATGTTTGTTTGTATTGTAGGAATGTTCTCATATTCATCCCAGTCCCTATTTTTTTTCTGGATTGTTCTTGCCATCTTCTTTAACCCCTTAAGGACCGAGGACGGTTCAGGACCGTCATCGGCATTTTTGCGTTGCCGACCGATGACGGTCCTGAACCGTCCTAACGGTCAGAGCTACTTACCTGATCGCCGCCGTTCCCCCGGCGGCGATCAGCGTGGCTCCGGTTGTGGGGAGACTGCCTGCAGCCCAGACAGTCTCCCCACGGCAGATTAGGACCCCTGTGGCTATGTGACGCTAACATTGAAGCATCAAGCATGGTCACAATAGGTGTCCATAGGTACAGTTTCGTAGGTAAAGACCGCTCCGTGCTGACAGGCAGTCTCCCCGCATGCGTAAAATCAAAAAAAAAAATTGTTAGTGTTACTAAAAAAATAAAATAATTATATATGTGTATATATGATATATGACATATATTGGTACCTATATAATATATGTCTATATATCATATATATATAATAAATATATTTAAGTGTATTTTTATATTAATATGTACTTATATTAATATAAAATACACTTATAATTAAATTACACACGTATATATATAATATATATAATAACTATATATATTGTATATATATATTATTATAAAATATAAATAATAAGTAATTTAAATTAAATAAAATTTTTTTTAAATAATAATAAAAAATTTAAAAAAAATTATATAGTTATATGAAATTTTATTCTAACTGTATTTTAAAATTAATATATATATATTTATATCAAAATACACTTAGAATGAATTTGTATATATATTTATGTATATAAAAATAAATAAAAATAATAAGAAATATACATACGTCCATATACAAAATTACATAAATAATTATATAAATATACACGTAGACTTCAAATATAAAAATATGCATATATATTTAAATTCTACGTGCGTATTTATGTAATATTTTTACATAATTCAGTAATTTTATTGATTGCAATTTGAGGGACCTGCCTGCCAACCCGGGCCAAAATTCCAGAGAATTTAATTTGCTAACACTGTATTTTACCCTGTAACGTTCTACGACACCCTAAAACCTGTACATGGGGGGTACTGTTTTACTCGGGAGACTTCGCTGAACACAAATATTAGTGATTCAAAACGGTAAAACATATCACAGCGATGATATTGTCAGTGAAAGTGACTTTTTTTGCATTTTTCACACACAAACAGCACTTTTACTGATGATATAATTGTTGTGATACGTTTTCCAGTTTTAAACACTGTTGTACCAGTGATGTCTCCCGAGTAAAACAGTACCCCCATGTACAGGTTTTCATAGCATTTCTTTTGAAAGCAAGCAAGGTCAAATATATGGGTCAAATATTAATATTTTACATTGAAATGGCTGTGCTAGAGTTACATTGCCTTTGAGAGCCGCATGGCAGCCCAGGAAATGAGAATTCACTCTTATGATGTGGTATACCATTTGTAAAAGAAGAGCAACCTTATGGTATTGTAATGGGGTATGTCCATTTTTTAGTAAACCACTTGGTCAAGCAAACACTGGCTAAAATACAAGCCACTTATGGCTTTTTACTTTTTTCACTCACAAACAATGAATGCTTACTTTGGCCAGTGTTTTCGACTAAGTGGTTAATAAAAGACTGACATACCCTATATTGAATAAACACCCTGGTTGTCTACTTTAAAAAATATGTACATGTGGGTGTTATTCATAGAGATTTACATTGATAATAGTGTTACAATGTCACTATTGATAAATTTTAAAATGTATGTTTTGAAACCGCAATATCCTACTTGTACCTATAGCCCTATAACATGCAAAAAAAAGCAAAAAAGCACGTAAACACTAGGTATTTTTAAACTCAGGACAAAATTTGGAATCTATTTAGCAGTTTTTTTCATTCGCTTTTGTAGATGAGTAAAAGATTATTCAAGTAAAAGTAAAAAAACATGTATTTTTTTCAATTTTTCATCAGATTTTTGTATTTTTTTTAAATTAAAATACATGAGATTATATAAATAATGGTATGTAAAGAAAGCCCCTTTTGTCCTGAAAAAAACAATATATAATTTGTATGGGAACAGTGAATGAGAAAGCGGAAAATTACAGCCAAACACAAACACCACAAAAGTGTAAAAATATGCCTGGTCGCAAATGTACAACATCGCAAAAACAGTCCAGTCCTTAAGGGGTTAAATAAGTTGTCAATGACTTTCTGCTACTGGGTAATGCAAACGTGGATTTGCTCTGCTCAATGGCCATCATATAAACTACTGCATACAGTAATGTCGCACTACAGTTCATATTATAGGTATTGAACAGATACTTGAGAATTGAAAAACCTATTGTCTAAACATTCCTAAACATATGTTTAAATAGTTAAAACTCCGACAGGGAGGAACTATTGGGCTGAAAACCCCACACATTCACTATAGATGCCCCTTTGGAAGTGACCACAGGAAAGCATAAATTGAGTAGAGTCTCTGGAAGCAGTTTTGCAGTTATCATGTTAATCTCCCATACATCAAGGCGGTTTTAAAGGCTTTTGGTTTCCAAGGGAATATCAGCCAAGCAACTATCATGCTATATTCAGCTCCTTCGGGCAGAATTATAGGACGCGAGATTCATTCTGACTGGTTTAATGTGGGTAATGGAACCCGCCAGGGATGTCCTCTCTCACCTCTCTTATATATATTATCAGCTGAACCTCTAATAATAGATATCCGCTCTAATCAAAAAACCAAGGGCTACAAATTTAAAAATGGAGAAATAAAGATAAGTCAATATGAAATTTGGCAATGTATCTAATTATAAGTTAAATGTGGCAAAGACGGGCATTGCCACTATATATGAATGAGCAACAAATTAAAAAATTAGATAGAGAATACGGATTCAGATGGGAAAAAAAGAGCTATAAATATTTCGGGGTTAATATTACAGCATATCCCAATAAGATAGTTGAAGTAAATTTCTGGACGCTATTAAGGGGTACTTATCATTGGTTAAAATTATGGAGAACACTAGAGATCTCATGGTGGGGTATGGTTAAAATACTGAAATCATATATTCTACCAACAGTACCCTATGCCCTGGTTAAAAATGCTTAATACAGCTTTCTCTAAATTCGTATGGCTCGGAAGAAAGGTTAAGATAAGCTCAAATCTTTAATCCCTGAATAAAAAACATGGAGGAATATTTGTTTATATCAGAGGGCAGCCTTATTGGCACATATTATGCATATGCATTTAGGGAATCATAAATCTCAGGCATGGTATGCGTTGGAAGAAGCTTACTTAAAATCTCTGTTTAAGTTGATTAATATTTTCTAGGACATAAAAATAAATTCATAGAGAGAGAATACAGTGTAATTCTTAATAATCTTATGAGTTTCTGGTGCACGTTTAAAAGACAAGTGAACTTGACAAACAAAATACTTCCCTCCTTTCCATCACAATTTCAAATGTATTTGATAGATAATATAGATCTAAATGTATGGATAAATAATGGTATTGCAAATATATTCCATATATTGGATGGAATCAAACCTAGAACATTTTGAGATCTCCAACCATCATATAATCTCCCAAAGGAACAAATATTTAGTTACATTACAGTTAGAAGCTTTGTTATGGCAACACTGACAAATGAACCCTATGCAGACTCCTTCAAGAAACCCAGTGATATTATGAAGATAGGAAAGGGCTGCGCCTGCAAACTGTTAGCGAGATGTGCAGAAGTATTAAAGGCAATCAAAAGGCCGATAAGCCCTAGGCGTCTTGGAAGCTAGGGGAAAGATCTTCAAACCGACATCTGAATGATTGGTATGCCTCTCTCCAGGATGTATACTCTATGGTACACTGCTTAAATTTAGTGGAAATACAATATAAACGGTGTCATGCCAAAAGCATGAATTGGTGTTTGATGTGTGTTTATATATGTTAAGAGTTGTTTTTTTGTAAACCTTGGGATGACATTTATTGTGGTCTTTGATCTTGCACCAGGCCTAGACCATAAAACATCTAGATAGCCATCACCAGAGCTGGACACAAGGAATTTCATAGAGTGGGCAATAGACTGCCAGACCAACCCCCTCTGATCCCCCCGCCCCCCAGGGGTCTGCCCACTGAGAAACAACTAGTTTAGATATATGAGGGTGTTGGACTATCCAGGGAGTTCAGTTATTCATTTTTCTTTTGTCAGTAACTTCTAGGAGACCTATACCATCTAAGACTCCCACAAGAATTCTATATGGGGTAAATATATGTAAGGAATTTCTTGTGTTTTCTCCTATTTTATTTTATGTACTGTTTTGCAATTTGTTATCTGTATGTCATTTATTTCTGTATTTTGTACTCAGCACTGTGAATCCTTTTGTCAGATTAAATGTTTACTTAATCAGCTTGTGTCTCTGTTCTCTATGAGCTTCACTCTCCAGAGGAAAGCTCAGGTAAACACGTTACCAAAAAGGGTTAACTATATATGTTTTATCAGTAAAAGTAGAACTGTGATACTATAATTCTCCTGTGTGTGGGGTAACCTAAGACGCCCGGGTTTAAAAGTCTTGGTGGTGGCAGTAAAGTGTGTACTAAGGGGGTTAGTGTAGAAGGGATTGCAGGGGTTAATTGAGTGGTTGCTGGGACTAGCAACAGGTAACCAGGGGTCTGGTGTCATTAACCATGTCACTTCCACACTCTCCCCACTGTCTCGGCTGGGCCTATAGCCCACGCACGTGACAAACGATCTAATAGATGGTATTTGACCCCTGCTCGAATGGCAAAAATGCATCATGAAGAGATTTTTTTCTGCTGGAGGCGAATGAAAGACACATTTGGTGGGATTGCCCAATAATCCAATCTGGCAACAAATACTTTTTTTTTTTAATTCTTTATTTTACACTCGATAGGTGTGACAAGTGCACAGAAACGTTCGGGCTTACGCAGAAGCCAACATGAATATCGTAAGTGGTAACATAATCCAATTTGAGTAAGCAATGCAAGTCCATCCTGTATCCCAGCACAATTTGTCTCCCATCGAAGGATTTTTATTTTTATTCAGGCATGTGGGCGGCATAAGGGGGCAACAAATACTTTTAAATATCAATAGGCTCCTTGACATACGACAGAGATGGTCATGGATATGGTGTTGTTACATCTTAATATACCATTTCTGTCTCGTAATAAAATATGTCTACTGTTGTATATACTGCTAGCATTTAAATTATCTATAGCCAGAAACTGAAAAACTCCACGGGTAGAAACATGGCAATATATAAAAGAAGTTGTTCCACAACAATGCAAAATGGAGAGAGGTATTGCCTCTATATTTTGTATTAACCCCCAAAAAATATAAAATGTGGGATGTATGGATCAAAAAGTTAGATAATGCATCTTAAAAATATACCACTAAACTTAAATTTTTATCCAATTACTGTGAAATGAAGAGTAGATACAGCCTAGCCTTTTAGTCTCCTTTACAGAGTTGTATAGATGATTTTTGTTCGAAAACATAGTGTACTGACGATACACGCGAGCAGTCTATAGAACCTGCAACCCTTTGCTTCCTAGGTCCATGCAACTGATTAGGTTACTTGTTTGTAATGTTAGTTAAGCCATTACGTTTTTGTAATTTGATAATTGCTAAGCAACTAAGATTATTATGGTGATTATGTGTAATGTATGTATGTAATTTATTCTGAAATTTAAAATAAAATAAATAAAACGAGATTCAGTTACACCATATAGTCACATTGTGTAGGACCCACTGATATTGGGTACTGTGGTGTAGTGGTGAGCTTAACATAATGTGACCATAGGGTGTAACTGAATCTCCATATTTATTCGCTAAGATATGTGATTTTAAGTAGCCTTGTAAAATGTAAAACTGTATTTTGTGTGTGTGCTGTTTCTTAATCTGTATTTTGTATATATGTTGGTCTTTGTGGTAGCACCACTACTTATAAATGCATGTTCCAGGTGTGCCCCCAATTCCCTTTTCTGTGTAGATTTGGAATCCAGATCAGATTCCTATTGGGCTGAGCATCCCACCCATCCATTATAGGAGCCTCTTTTGAGGAGAACACAGGAAGGCAAACATTGAGGAGAGTGTCTGGAAGCAGTTTGAGCAGTAAGTATTGCAGTTAACATGTTCATCTACCATGTTAAAATGGGACACATCGATATTGGGGTACTGTGACGCACTGGTGGACTTAATACAACATGGCCATATGGTGTAAGATAGGTGATTTAAAAGGGAAATTATAGTGCCAGGAAAACAAACTTGTTTTCCTGACACTATAGATTTCCCCTCTTTCAAGGACCCTCCCGCGGCGCTGATGTCCCTCGGTGCTGGCTCAGCTCCACCCACAGTAGACAGCCACTAGAGGAGGAGATAACCCTCAGAGGTAATTATTGCATTTTATAAAAACTGCAATTATTATTATTATTGCCATTTATATAGCGCCAACAGATTCCGTTGCGCTTTACAATATTATGAGAGGGGGGATGTAACTATAAATAGGACAATAACAAGAAAACTTACAGGAACAATAGGTTGAAGAGGACACTGCTCAAACGAGCTTACAGTCTATAGGGGGTGGGGTATAAGACACGTTATGACGGAAATATCATTTAAATAGGGTGGGAGTGAAGCAGAGCTGGAGGAGATAGTAAAGCACGGTCCTATAGGAGAGAGCAAGAGACAGGTATGTAAGGTAGAGGTTACTCTGGGATGCCATAAGCTTTCCTGAAGAGATGGGTTTTAAGGCCTTTCTTAAATGATTAAAGACTAGGGGAGAGTCTGAGGGCGATAGGCAGGCTATTCCATAGGTAAGGAGAAGTCCTGCAAGTGCGAGATGGCTGTACGGGTACGAGCAGCGGTCAGGAGGTGGTCGTGGGCAGAGCGGAGGGAACGAGGAGGGGCATACCTATGGATCAGTGAAGAGATATGAGAGGCTAGAATTGTTCAGTGCTTTAAATGTATGGGTTAGCACTTTGAATTGACTCCTATAGGATACAGGAAGCACTGGCAGAGGGGTGAGGTGTGAGATGACCGACTAGAGAGGAAAATCAGTCTAGCTGCAGCATTCATTACAGACTCTAGGGGGGCAATACAGCTTTTGGGGAGACCAATCAGGAGAGGGTTACAGTAATCCATGCAGGAAATTACTAGAGCATGGACAAGCTCCTTGGTAGCATCTTGTGTAAGAAAGGGGCAGATGCGGGCTATGTTTTTAAGTTGGAACCTACAGGATTTGGCAGTAAACTGGATGTGAGGCTCAAAGGTGAGGCCAGAGTCAAGTATGACGCCAAGACAGCGTGCTTGCAAGGATGGACGTATGTGGATATCACTGACTTGAATGGAGAGCGAGAGAGGAGGATCAGTATTAGGAGGAGGAAAGACAAGGAGTTCAGTTTTAGAGAGATTGAGTTTCAGAAAGCGTGAGGACATCCAGTCAGAGATGGAAGAAAGGCAAGCAGTGACAAGTTGCAGGATGGCAGGGAAGAGGTCTGGGGGAGAGATATATCTGAGTGTCATCAGCGTACAGGTGGTAGTGGAATTCAAAAGAGGCAATAAGTTTGCCAAGAGAGGAAGTATAAAGAGAAAATAGAAGGGGACCAAGGACAGAGCTTTGGGGAACTCCAACTGAGACAGGACGAGGGGAGGAGGTATCCTTGGAAAAGGAGACACTGAATGAGCATTGGGAGAGATAGGAGGAAAACCAAGAGAGGACAGAGTCACAGAGACCGAGCGATTGAAGAGTTTGAAGGAGGAGAGCATGATCAACGGTGTCAAAGGCAGCAGAGAGGTCAAGGAGAATTAATATGGAGTAGTGACCTTTGGATTTAGCTATTAGGTCATTAGTGACTTTGAAGAGCAGTCTCAGTAGAGTGGAGAGGGCGGAAGCCAGACTGAAGAGGGTCAAGGAGAGAGTTGGAATTGAGGAAGTGAGACACACGGGTAAAGACAAGTCTTTCCAAAAGCTTTGATGAGAAAGGGAGCAGGGATATGGGACGATAGTTAGAGGGGGAGGATAGGTCAAGAGATTTTTTTTCAGGATAGGTACTACAGTGGCATGTTTAAGGTCAGCAGGAACAGTGCCAGAAGAGAGAGAGCAATAATTACTACTGTATGGTTAAGGGTGATGGGAGTTTGCACCCAGACCACTTCAACGAGCTGAAGTTGTCTGGGTGCATACAGTGTCCCTTTAAGTAGCCGAGTACAATTTAAAAAATTTTTTTTTTTGTGTGTGTGTGCGCACTGTTCCCCAGCCCAGTCCTCAGGGACCACCAACAGTCCAGCTTTTGTCAGTATCTCCATTGGAATAAAACAGGGAAATACATAAATCCTGGACTGTTGGTTGTCCCTGAGGACTGGGTTGGGAAACACTGCTGTATTTTCTATAACAGAGCTTCACAATAGTAATACTCACATGTAACATTTCTTTAAACTGCAATAAATGTGTTTAGAAATAAGTATGTACAAGTAAGATGCATTGATTTTTTTTTCTAGATTACATTGTATGAGCATAAATTGTTAAAAGTAAGTAACATATAATTTTTTATGACCACACCCCTAACATTTAAGTATCAGGTGTTATGCCAAGCTCATATGAAAAATCTTATGGTACTGTGATGTGAGGCAAATTATATGTGCTAATATATTCATTTGGAATATAAATCAAACATTTTATATCTTATCCTACATAGCAAGCACGTCCCTTCATCCTGGCAAAAATAATCATGTTATGTAATATTTACATTTAATCATTTAGGCATGACAATGGTCTTTAAAAGTTTTTATTGTAGGATTGTTCTCATATTTATAACAGTCCCTATTTTTTTCAGGTTTGTTCTTGCCAACTTCTTTAAACGTGTTCTCAGTGTTTCCCCACTGCCGGGTAGTGCAGCTTTGATTTGCTCTGCTCAACGGCTAGTAAAGTAATTGATGTATACAGTAATGTTGCAATATAATGCATATTAGGTATTAAACAGATACTAGTGAATTGTACAACCTATTGCCCTTACAATAAACATATGCTTAAAGGAACACTATAGTCACCAAAACAACTTTAGCTTAATGAAGCAGTTTTTGTGTGTAGATCATGCTTCTCGGGTTTCACTCAATTCACTGCCATTTAGGAGTTAAATCACTTTGTTTCTGTTTATGTAGCCCTTGTCACACCTCCCCGGGCTCTGATTGATACAGCCTACATGAAAATAAAACTGGTTTCACTTTCAATCAGATGTAATTTACCTTAAACAATTGTATCTCTTTCTCTGTAAATTGAACTTTAATCACATACAGGAGGCTCTTGCAGAGTCTAGCAAGCTATTAACATAGCAGGGGATAGGAAAATCTAAATTAAACAAAACTTGCAATAAAGGAAGGATAAATTGTAGATGACTCTTTACAGGAAGTGTTTAGGGAGGCTGTGCAAGTCACAGAGTTCATAAATAAAGTGATTTAACTCCTAAATGGCAGAGAATTGAGCAGTGAGACTGCAGGGGCATTATCGATACACCAAAACTGCTTCATTAAGCAAAAGTTGTTTTGGTGACTATAGTGTCCCTTTAAATATTTAACACTCAGATAGGAAGGCACAGAAAAGGGAGATCAAATCGAGACATGGTTCTGGCACATTCTTAGATAATCAAACAGGTAAACATTTAATCATACCATAATTTTCTTCTCCAGGTCATGCGCCATGTAGCTATGCAGCTATCAAAACAAATGCATATAGGCTATCAAGAGCATGGAACCTTGTTATGACCAGGAAAAGAAAACTATGGGGGGGTATAGCCTGACCTTCAAGCTGACTAGATGTGTGGCAGTGGAGCTCCTGCAGAATTGCTTGAAAATCGAGTACATACCCCAGTTTTACCACCTCCATCCTGCGCCCATATTAGGTCAGGGGATCTCGGGCAAGCTATACCTCCTGTAGGTTTGCACTGCTGGGAGAAATCTAGCTGTGGCCTACCGGGGACAGAGACTAGGAGAGGCAGCCAATCTCCTTGCCCCCGAGTCTGTGGATCAGACCAGCAGCATCTGGAGACTCACCCCACTGGAAAAGCCACAACACCGGCGAACTGCACAATATCGGAGATGCAGACTCCACCAGACACCCCAGCCTGCATGCTCTCTCCCGTACGGAAAGATTAAGGCGTCTGGAGCTCTGCTAGCAGGCGAAACCAAGAGGCATACTGTTCCCCTAATGTGGGACCGGGAGGAAGAAGCTCACTTATGGTACAGCAGAGGCAATCAATCAAGCAGACTGCACGAATGTGCGAAAAGCCTACCTAGCCTGGGAACAGGATGAGTCTGCCCAAATGTGTGGACACTGTGCCACTGGCACTGTAGATCTGCTCTAACAGAGTTTACACTACTCTCCTCCTCATGATTAAAACAGCTCCTGTATACTCTTATTCTCCACACCCCGACACCGCATCATACCTAATCTAATGCTAGCTTTCTGACTCATTCTCCTGTACGCTTTCGGGTCTTAAGATCAGATCTATGTCTCAGCCTGTTTCCTAAATATATAAAAATGTGCAACTTCTTCTTATGCCATGACACTGTATATGTTTCTGAGTTTGCAATAAGCTTGTCATTGCTGTTGTGGCATAACAAGCTTGTATGTCATTCCTTGTACTATGGAAATAAAGATAAAAAAAACAAAAACAATAGTAAGTATGATGGCGGTTGACTGAGGCCTGAGGCCTGAGGCCTGAGGAGTCATGTTTAGGCCAAAATCTATGAAAAGCCCACATTACGATCTCGCCTTCTTGTAGCCTTGGGTGTCAGGAACAGAATTTTTATTTTTTTATCTAAGCGGAAAAGAGACTTGGGTCCATCAAGTCAATCAGCCTTCCTCACATATGTTTTTGCTGTTGATTCAAAAGAAGGCAAAAACCCTAGTCTGAAGCACTTCCAATTTTGCAACAAACTAGGAAAAAAATTCTTCTTGACCCCAAAATAGCAGTCAGATATATCCTTGGATCAAGCAGCTATTACCCCACTAATTAGAAATTATATCCCTGTATGTTATGTTTTTGGAAGTATTTATCCAATTGCTGTTTAAACATCTGTATGGACTCTGACAAAACCACCTCTTCAGGCAGAGAATTCCATATCCTTATAGTTCTTACTGTAAAAAAACCTTTTCTTTGCCTTAGATTAAATTTCCTTTCTTCCAGCCTAAATGCGTGACTTCGTGTCCTATGTATAGCCCTGTTTATGAATAGATTTCCAGATAATGGTTTGTACTGGCCCCAAATATATTTGTATAATGTATCATGTCCACACTGTAACTAAAGAAATTTAAATTTTTTAAATTGTTAAGAAAAAACTTATCCGACATGGAAATGCTTGCATCCTTATTAGGAGGTGGTTCAAAGTGTTGCACACATTACCTGTCTCATTACCTGTCTAGACGTGAGAACGTATAGCATTAAAATATGTATATCTTTCTTGGCTGGTTCATTTTCCCTCCTTCATCCTAACATGTATTTATTTACTCTCCCCCCTCACCCGCCAAACTCCTTTTTTTCTCTTCTCCCTTTCTTCTCCTCTCCCATCACATCCATGGTCTCACATTTTCTGATTGGGACAGAGATTCTTGTCTCCAGTTGGATAGCCTATGCGGGCTGACGAAGGGATCGTAAGGTGGACCTTGACAGGAGACGTTTAGTGGACTGGGGATATGCTCTCCACAATGCTATTGTTCATGCGATGTCCCACTGTCATAATATTGCTGTTTGTATGCTTCTGTCATATTACCTGAACTACTGGAAGACGTGTGCTGGATGTAATATGCTCATTATGTACTGTACGTTATACAGGTCCTAATGATTTTGATCACTTGCTATGTTCCTTATTGTTTCTTGTTTATTTTTGTTCAAATGACAAAAACCAAAATAAAGATTGTCAAAAAAAAATTGAAAATATCTAGGGCTGCTCTTTGTTTCTCATTTCCCTGGCCGTTGTGTGACCTGAAAACTGTCTCTTACCCTACAAAGGTAATTATTTTTTTAAATAAACTGCAATAATTACCTTTTTTTTAAATAAACTGCAATAATTACCTTTGAGGGTTAACTCCATCTCTAGTGACTGTCTACCAGACAGACACTACAGGGACATCCGGTAGGGATGTGCATGGGCAGAAAATTCAGTTCGGCATTCCCGGAATTCAGGAATTCGGCACTTGGGGAATTCGGGACTTCGGCAATTCCCTAACCCTACCCCTAACCCTACCTCTAACCCTACCCCATAACCCTAACACTAACCCTACCCCTAACCCTACTTCTACCCCTAACCCTAACAATAACCCTAGCCCTAACCGTATCCCTATTAGGGTTAGGGGTAGGGTTAGAGGAAGGTTGGGGTAAGGGGTAGGGGTCGGGTTAAGGGTAGGGGTAGGGTTAGAGGAAGGTTGTGGTAAGGGTTAGGAGTAGGGGTAGGGTCAGGGCTAAGGTTAGGAGTAGGGTTAGGGGTAGGGTTAGATTCCTGTCATCATTCCCTTAAAATGAAGTTGAAAATACTGTGTAACTTAGGCACACTCACACTTTTTAGAGCTTTTAGTGTGGATGGTATAATCCCCATCTTGGAATATATGTTCAGCAGTGGTGATGGTGCTTCTCCAGAAAGTGCAATATGTAAAGACAAGAATGAAGATATGAAATGGTACAGTATGTATAGTAGAAAGGTAAGTAATCTACTCACATGGAACAGAGCATGGACCTGCTCTGGTATTGTAGAGTGTTGGTGGTACAATCCCCACATGGGATATGTAGAACTAGGAAGTAGGAGTAACCAGCAAGCCAAAGTATAGAAAGTAAAATTCCAAATTAATTCAAAGTAATTTAAATTTAAAATGATAAACTTTATTCCAATTATAAAATCAATAAACAAACAAAACAATAAAGGGTAGTATTTAAAAGCAAACTAAATAGGATATAAAACCACACTTTACATGTTTCACCTTGGGATTTCATCTGAAGTGTATCTGTATGTGTGTCAGTGTGTGTATCTGTGTATCTGCATGTGTGTCAGTGCGTGCATCTGTGTGTCAATGTTTGTATCTATGTGTCTTTGTATCTGCCTGGGTCAGTGTTTGTATTTGTGTATATGTGTGTGTTGGTGTGTATCTCTGTATCTGCATGTGTGTCAGCGTGTGTCTGTGTATCTGTATGTGTATCCGTGTGTGTGTGTAGCAGTATATGTATACGTGCATACATCTCAGCATTCATACTCCAACGCTACAAACAAATATACCTCTGCATTCAAACATCAACACTGCATACAAACACACCACTGTATTAAAACACCAACACTACATACAAACACACCCTTACATTCAAATGCAAACATTACACATAGGTACACCACTGCTTTCAAATGACAACAGTACATAAAATATACAACTTCATTCAAATGTCAACAGTACACACAAATACACCCTTACATTCACACACACATACTCCATACAAAAACAAGCTTACATTCAAATACACAAACACTGCTCACTGCTAACTACAACCCTACAAGAATGGGCAAATGGTAGATTCCCAGCTGGCAAAGCATTGTGGAAGTTGTATGATGTTGGGATCTACCTTTTGGCCGCCCTGGAGATACAGGGGGTGGGCAGAAAAAAATCTTGCACCAGGACACCTTCTATGTTAGTTTCACCAATAGGGGGGCCCAAAAGAATTCTTACATCAGAGCCCTCAGTACATTAGTTCTGCCACTGTGTGCATGCTTACTAAAGACAATTCATCAAGAAAATAGTTAATGCAGTGAGTTTCAAGGGAAACTGGCCAAGATTATTTGAATAAATAAACAGGTGACTGGGAATTCCAAAAATAAGTGATAAATTAATTTACCACAACTTTAATTAAATAATCGCTCGCCTGTCTTCTCCATTAGGCTCAGAGTGCCAGCTGAACGCTCTCAGCCAATGTACACGGTGTTGAATCAGCTAGAATTAACTTGCAGGAGAAGAGCCGCCGGGGGACACAGGTAAGGTGTGCTACAATAGTTTAAATACTACTGTGGGGTGGCACCAGAGCACCCCTGTTATCACAACCACTACTAGATATAGTAATTATGGTTCTTGGAGTGTTCCCTTAAATAAAAAATATTAAGGGGGTAAATTAAAATTTTAGGGTTAGGATTAGAACTATCAAGGGAATCTCTATGATGATATGATCATTTTCTTTGGTATTCGAAATTTGGTACATCCTTGGAGTATAATAGTTGGCCTTTAGTAACCACCCAACCCACCCACCCACAAATCCTAATGGAATAGACCACTGATTAACTGGGCATGCTCATATTCAATTTACTATTACTAATTTTGAGTAGTTTATTTACTAAACAAATGTAGTGAACTGAAATACAATTTACAGAATTTAGGCAAACATAACTGATACCGAAAATTTCTCCAGTTCAGCTATAGTCACCGTTTCATTATTTTTGCTTAAATTGTGCAATCCAGTTTTCAATTCACTACAATCTGGAGTTTAATTATTGTTAACTTTTTTAATCTTGAACCATCTTGGACAATTGGGTGTCAATAAAAATGTGCTGACAGTAGGTATTTTTTCATCACTGCGCCCTGTGAGAAGGGAGCAGGCCCAGACAATGACAAACATACCCCCATTTCAAAGTGAATGTGACTAGTGGCTCTAGAGAGTGAGAGTGTATGTGCAGATTGGTTCTGCAGTGTGTGTATAGGTGGCATAGTGTGTGTAAGGTGTAAGGGTGTTTATTGTGTGGGGGGCTAGATAGGGAGCAAACATATATATTTTGTATTATTTCTATTAAAAAAAAAACAGCTTTATATCCCCTTTCCTGTTTCTTACTTTTGGCTAGGGATAGGGGACATTGCAAACCACGGTGGTCCAGTGGTCGTGGGTAACTCTAGCATCCAGCTCTTCCTGGTGCAGGCTGAGTTCACTCCACCTCGTGAGATCCGGCATTGTGCTGGCCGAAGCAATGCCGCGGTAATGTGTCAAAACTCCAAGCTAATGAGAGGAATATTCAGAACTCAGCAGGGCTGCAGGCTGGAGCCCTTGGTTCTCCTTCTCTCACAGTAAAGTGTCAGTCAGCTGGGGAGGGAAATATTTGATATCCCTACCATGAAGACACACAGCAAGGCCAGCACTTGGATAACGCTAACCGTGTCTGGGCCGGCACTGGAGATCCTTTGATCTCCCATGTCGGCCTCAGCTATTGTGGCCCACCGGGCATTTGCCTGGTTTGCCTGATGGCCAGTCTAAGCCTGGATGACAGTACCTTGGTAGCAAATTTATCACATCACCTGCAGTCGCAACAGCAAGCAAAAAAAATAAAAAATAATATACCTTTGCTCATTAATGATCACCCGCTACATAATAAACAGCTTTCCACATCTGCTGCTGTTTAATGGCTGACAGCCATAGATGGGAATGCAGTGTTTCTGGAGGAGGATTAGCAAATCCAGATAACATAGTCAAAACTGTTCCTTCACCAATAACTTTTTGAGACTTCCCAGAAATAAACACTGATACAGAAAAGTTCTGTTTCAATGCCAGCTATCTGTTCAATATAATAAGTTGCTTATTTTCTGCAAAAAACAAACAAACCATGGAGGCAGATGATACCTAATCATCAGTGTTTTTTTTCTATTTACACAAAAATGAAAATGTGCTATCAACCACATTGCTTTAATGCATAGAATTTTATAGGTACAATTCCACTTGGACAAATCTTCAAGGCTAAGCAAATTAAGTTGTGTTCGTCATTTCTACTCTGTCTTCACATATAACCAAATTAGTGTACTTAGTTAGTACGCATTCTTCCTTCTCCTGCATGGAGATATTACTACAAGTCCGTATTATTTATTAGAACATCTCTCACATCTCTCACAGCAGGATCACCTAGAGAAATGCCAGTTAGAGATTAAGACTGATTTGGTTATTGAGGATTTTGTTTTAGAAAATAAGTAAAATTTTTGGACAAAATTCTGAGTTTAGTGAATAAGTAATGTGTTTAGTGGATCACCCTGTTAATATGCAATCATGTTACCCCCACCCCACCCTGGGAGTAGGGGTGGGAGGTGGGGTAACATGATTGCATATTATAAATGATACACTGCTTTAAAAAAAAAATAATAAAAAAAATGTTTTGAACCTGGGCATTTGTCATTTTACTGTGTTGACCTGTCCAATAAGCCTAGTAGTGTTTCTGAAACTGATTTGAATTGGTCATGCCATTCACATGCATGGATGTCTCAATGGGTATGCTAGACTTAAAGTGACACTATAGGTACCCAGACCACTTCCTCTCATTGAAGGGGTCTGTGTGCACTGTCCTTGTCCCCTTATCTCTGCAGCTGCAGACCTTCTTATCTCATGCGCCATTGATTGAACTTTATCACACACAGGAGGATTAGCAGAGCAGGAGATTAGAATTTCTGAAATAAACACACTGTGCTATAAGGAATGCTAAAACCTTACACTCGTTTTAAGGAAGTGTGTAGGGAGACTTTGTGAATCTCAGCCAGGGGAGGCGTGACTCTTAAATGGCAGAGTGCTTAGAGAGTCCCTTTAACAGAAAATCTTGTATTCTTTTTGTTTTAATTAACAAAGGATTATAAAAAAAAGTCATACTTTTTTTAGTTCCACTTAATTTGGAGATATATATATAATGAAGATATTTAAATTCACATTTATGAAGGAGGGTCATGATTTTCTGTGTGCTAATTAAATTAAATATGTACTTTATTTACTTATTTTCATTCTGTTTCTTGATCCATTTACATGGATCATCAAAAAAAGTTTGACCCTAAAAAAAAGAGGTGGGGAAGTTTTAGCCTAATTAACTATGAAAAATTCTTAGTCACATGACCACTTGTGACCTCATATAACAGGTATGACAGGTTGATGACATCACAATAGGATAGTTATCTCCAGTGTTCTTGCTCATCTTTGTTTCTTCATTCAGTGCAGGGGACGAACAAAACAGGCTGTTTTACATCCATACAGAATTACGCATGGCGCTCAAACCTCCACTTCTCCTGGGAGCCAGCAATGGCTATAGTATACATCAGCCCCAATACACTGCCGCCCAGTAATTTAAATGTTCATAGGGATTTGGAATAGTGCGAAAGTAACTTTATTTCTTTTGTTTTAAATCCAGTTTTTCTAATATGAATTGTTAAGAATGCAAATGTCCATCAAAAATATCAATTGGAAGGTAAGAAAGGAAGAAATTAAGATTCACATCAATATTTGTGTACTAATACTAATATGAAAGCTCTTTAAGCAAATATCTTTCTTTCTGTTTTACCATTCATCTTTCTCTATATTGTACCAATCATAGTAATATGAAAGGTATGTGAGCAAACATATATCTTTAGAGTGCACAAATGAAAGCTTCTAGAGTGATGACCGTTCTCTGTTTTGTGATTGTGTCCATCATATTACCTGTAAGATGTTTGAGCAGCAACATCCATCCTCTGTATTGTAATGTTTATATTAGATTGTAAGCTCTGTGAGCAGGGACCTCTTTCTCTGTATTGTACCATTTATATTAGACTGTAAGCTCTGTGAGCAGGGACCTCCTCTTTATTGTACCATTCATATTAGACTGTAAGCTGTGTGAGCAGGGACTTCCTCTGTATTGTACCATTCATATTAGCGTGTAAGCTCTGTGAGCAGGGACCTCCTCTGTATTGTACCATTCATATTAGAATATGAGCTCTGTGAGTAGGGACCTACTCTGTATTGTACCATTCATATTAGCGTGTAAGCTCTGTGAGCAGGGACCTCCTCTGTATTGTACCATTTATATTAGACTGTAAGCTCTGTGAGCAGGGACCTCCTCTGTATTGTACCATTCGTATTAGAATATAAGCTCTGTGAGTAGGGACCTACTCTGTATTGTACCATTCATATTAGCGTGTAAGCTCTGTGAGCAGGGACCTCCTCTGTATTGTACCATTAATTTTAGAGTGTAAGCTCTGTGAGCAGGGACCTCCTACCCTGTACAGAAAAAAGGCAGGTGTAGGCACTCACTATAATGTGAACTGGCAGCAGTAAATCTACAAGGATTCCCAAACCTTGAGTAAGATACAGAAATGTAACAAAACAACAGGTGATAAACCTCACCAAACAGAAATGAAAAAATCACACGGGTATACTCAATCTTAACAATAACCAAATAATGTGTAATAAATTATGTATTCACCAGTAGAGGGTGTGTCCTGCGCCAAGGTCTTAAAGGCTGCCTACCTCTGGGAGGCGGACTTCACTGAGAGCAAGGATATCAACATTGAACCTTGAGAATTCATGGGCGATTACAGTCGATGGATGTTCAGGACGAACCATACTCTGCTGTATCGATCATAGTTCTGATGTTCCAACATGTAAGTTTTAGTCCTAGCTCACCTTGTGAGGCACATGTGTGCCTTTTACTCGTTTTGTTTGTTAGACCATATTAGAAGATGTCCATTGAACCTGGTTAGCCAATCGGGGTGGAAATCGAGACAAGCTTTGTTTAGGGCACCTTTTCTATGCCCCTCTCTAAATGGAACAAGCAATGCTATCTCTAGATATAGCTGCTTGGTCGGTCAGGGTGCTGGTCTGCCTACATGCAAGATCGGAACTGCTGCTTCCAGTATCATCTTCCACCTACTGGTTCAACCTTCTTCCATCGCTGCAGTGCTTGAAGTTTATATTAACCATAGATGTGGGCATGCCCTTTGGGCCTGCAAAATTTAGTTTTTAGGTGGGTACTGGCCCACCCTTTACACCTGGAAGTCATCTGCCATGGGCTAGTTAACTGGGGCAGTGACAGCAAGATACACAGATCATAAGTTTTACATTGGAGTGTCCTTCTCCAAGATGAATGGCCTGACAGGGCTATGAGCTTCATCTGCAAGAGTTTGGCCCATCCATCCTCTGTATTGTAATGTTTATATTAGACTGTAAGCTCTGTGACCAGGGACCTTCCTCTGTGTATTTTCCAATATTATTATAGTGTACGCTCTGTGAGCAGGGACCTCCTTTTCTTTATTTCACTGTTCATATTAGAGTGTAAGCTCTGTGAGCAGTGATCATCTTCTCTGTATTTTCCAATGATATTAGAATGTAAGCTCTGTGAGCAAGGACCTCATTCACTGTATTATGCTATTCATATTAGACTGTACGTTCTGTGACCAGGGGCTTCTGCATTTCCAATGATGTTTTCCAATAATATTAGAGTGTAAGCTCTGTGAACTGGGACCACCTTATTTGCATTGTACCATTCATATTAGAGTGTAAGCTCTGTGACCAGAGAACTCTTTCTCTGTATTGTACTGTTTATGTTACAGTGCAAGATCTTTACGCAGGACCTCTTTCTCTGTATTGTATCATTCATATCTGTGAGCAAGGACTTCCTTCTCTGCATTGCACTGTTCATATTAGACTGTAGGCTCTGTGAGCAGTGATTTCCTTCTATGTATTGTGCTGTTCATACTAGACTGTAAGCTCTGTGAGCAAGGACCTCCGTATCTGTATTGAAACATTCATATTAGAGTGTAAGCTCTGTGAGCAGGAATCTCCTTCTGCTCTCAGTATTTTCCAAAAATATTAGAATGTAAGCTCTGTGAGCAGGGACCTCATTCTCTGTATTATGCTATTCATATTAGACTGTAAGTTCTGTGACCAGGGACTTCTGTATTTCCAATGATATTTTCCCTTAATGTTAGACTGCAAGCTCTGTTAGCAGGGACCACCTTCTCTGTATTGAACCATTCATATTATAGTGTAAGCGCTATATTGTACCATTCATATTAGAGTGTAAGCTCTGTGACCAGGGACCTCCATGTCTGTATTTTTCAACAATATTTGTGTGTAAGCTCTGTGAGCAGGGACCTCACTCTCTGTATTGTAACATTCATATTAGAGTGCAAGCTCTGTGAGCAATGATCTTCTTCTCTGTATTTTCCAATGATATTAGAATGTAAGCTCTGTGAGCAGGGACCTCATTCTCTGTGTTATACAATTCATATTAGAATGTAATTTTTGTGACCAGGGATCGCCCCCTATATGTATTTTCCAATAATATTAGAGTGTAAGCTCTGTGAGCAGGGACCTTCTTCTCTGTATTATACTGTTCATATTAGAGTATAAACTCTATGAGTAGGACCTCCTCTGTATTACACCATTCATATTCCAGTGTAAGCTCTGTGAGCAAGGACCTCCTTCTCTGTATTGCATTGTTCAAATTAGAGTGTAAGCTCTGTGAGCAGGGGCCTCCTTCTTTGTATTGTACCATTCATATTACGGTGTAAGCTCTGTGAGCACGGACCTCCTTCTCTGTATTGCATTGTTCATATTAGAGTGTAAGCTCTGTGAGCAGAGACCTCTTTTTCTGTATTGTAACATTCATATTAGAGTGCAAGCTCTGTGAGCAATGATCTCCTTATTTGTATTTTCCAATGATATTAGAATGTAAGCTCTGTGAGCAGGGACCTCATTCTCTGTGTTATACAATTCATATTAGACTGGAATTTTTGTGACCAGGGATCGCCCTCTCTGTATTTTCCAATAATATTAGAGTGTAAGCTCTGTGAGCAGGAATCTTCTTCTCTGTATTGTACCATTCATATTCAAGTGTAAGCTCTGTGAGCAAGGACCTTCTTCTCTGTATTGCATTGTTCAAATTAGAGTGTAAGCTCTGTGAGCAGAGACCGTTTTTTCTGTATTGTAACATTCATATTAGAGTCTAAGCTCTGTGAGCAGTGATCTCCTTCTCTGTATTTTCCAATGATATTAGAATGTAAGCTCTGTGAGCAGGGACCTCATTCTCTGTATTATGCTATTCATATTAGACTTGACATTTGCACAGTCGTTATTCGGCATGTGCTACCCCCTTATACTTAAATAAGACACTGACACCGATAATTCTGTTGGAGTACAAAGTCCACAGCTTTATTAATTAATTATAATAAATTAACATAATTTAGGGTCATTGTCCTTCTAGACATTGTGTTACTACACCCTCACACAGTACCCCTGACAATGACCCTACCAGTTGAACAATAAATAACAACAAATAACATATAACTTGAAACACACGGCCTACCAAAGAGGCCCCATATCATCCAGTTAACTGTAGGGGTATACCTCGGACACACCTACACCCCCAGGTTCGTAGCCACCGAAGAGCTAGAACCAACCAATCCTTAACTCCATCCGGCCTAAACCTCGGCCTGTCCAGTTCAAATTCCACGCAAAATTCCAATATTTACAACGCCCTGTTCCGCCACAGCACATGGCTTGACCCCGTTAAGCGACCCCCACCACATCTAAACAGGGCCTGTGCTACACCATCTTGAAAACCCAGGTTTAGCAAATCATTCCCCACGTCTGATAGGTGTATACCGTCCCTCCTAAAATATCCCGGCAACATACCCTCTAATTCCCTGTGCCTCACCACTACGCCCCCTGACCGTCTAATAAAGACTGCCATAATCTTGTTGACCTTACCCCTACATCGTGCTATTGCAGCTGGATCCCTGGCGTGCTTCCACGTAAAGCGAGGCACCATCTCAGACCAAACTACAACCACGCCAGGGACCAGCTCCCTCAGCCGATCCATATCCCTCTTCATCTTCCGAACCAGCAATCTTTGGGGAATCAAACCCAGATCGTTCCCCCCTCCGTGAACCAATACCACATCTGGGACAACTTTCTAAATAATGTGCTGCAGAGACCCTGCCAGCTAGCGCCCCTCAAACCAAGCCATGATAACTCCACCCGTTCCAAAGGAAAGCCCAGCTGCGATCCACATCTACGAACTGCGGTTCTCTTCTGTGCCCAGTACACATACGAGTGTCCCATCAACCAAACTTTCAAACCTGAAAAGAAACAAAATTAGTTGCAAAGGAGACAACTTCCCCCCATTCCCAAGTTCCTACACAACGCTTACTCACACCAGCCTGTCAGGCCTTACATACGTGCGGAACCGCATGGATTCCCACCTCCCGATCTGTTTAATCCGCTCGTCCCCCAAACCTAACCGTGCTGCCTCCGTCGCCGCGCCTATGCGGAACGAGTGCGTCCCAAATTGCTTGGGCTCCAAGCCCAGCCTCTGTAAACCCGCGCGAAAAACTCATATAAATTGGAAACGGGACAAAGCCGTGCCATCAGCGTGCAGGAAAAAACAACCAGCAATCCCGGGACGGACATTCAAGTACCGCGCACCGCAAGCCACCGGGCATGCCCTTGAACTCGGTAACTCATACAACACCACTGAGCACCCTTTACCGAACACGTCCGTTTTAGAGCGGCGCAACCTGATCTGCACCCTGTCGTTGCATAAATCCACGTTCTCGAGCAGCAATTCGCCGACCCCCTTCTTGTTGGTGCTAACCAGCTCACCAATTCGGAAGGCTCCGAAAAACGCCGATACAAACGCTCCCAAAAATAGCGCCACCTCAAAAGGAGAATGACACAACCCAGCCAACGTTCCTAACAGCCCCTGCAACACCGAGAACGACACCGGTCTTCTCGTGTCCCCGAACTTCTTACCCTTCCGAGAACCTCGAATCGCCTGTCGTATCACGAAATTCTTCGTGATGTCATCCCAACCATTGAACTTAAATAAAAAGGCCAGGGCAGACATATACCTGTCTACCATGGCCGGTGAAGCCTGCCTCGAGAACAACCGACACAGCAGCCATAGAAGCACATCTACCCGCTGCCCCGCCGAACAAACGCCTCCTACCTGCTGAACTGTCTCCTCCCATTCCTTCCAAACCTTAACGTAAGACAACCACGTGCTAGGCGCTAACGAGTTCCTTATATACTCCCCAAGCATGACGTCCCGAGCCGCCACATCTCGTCTGGGCAAGCCTGCCCCATCTCCTGGGCGTCCGGCGCCGCTTCCCGGAATCGTTCCCACTGAAAACGAGAAAGCGCATCAGCCACCACATTCAACAAACCAGGGATGTGCTTAGCCCTAAATACCAAGTTGAAGGACATACAGAGAAGTACAAACCGCCGCAACAAACATAAGACCGGGGGGAAGATGCAGACAAACTGTTGATCGCCTGCACCACCGCCATGTTATCCGAGTGGAACACGATTTGCCTGTTCGCTAACGCCGGCCCCCATAATCCCACCGCCACTACGACCGGAAATAATTCCAGAAACGCCAAATTTCTTATTAGCGGGCTTTCTTTCCACGCTGCAGGCCACTCCTCAGCACACCAATTACCCGCCAGATAAGCCCCAAAACCGACACTGCCCGAAGCGTCGGTGTATAGCCCCACCTCTGCCACCGCCGCCGGTTCCCTGAAAAACACCTTCCCATTAAAATCCCGTAAGAACCGGTCCCACACCCTTAAGTCCGCCTTCATATCCGCTGAGACCTTGATGTAGTGCGACGGCCTACGCACCCCGCTTGTCGCTCGTGCCAGCCGCCTACAAAAACCCTCCCCATTGGTATAACCCGGCACGCGAAGTTAAGGTTCCCCACTAAAGATTGAAGCCCCCGCAGTGTCACTTTCTTAGCCCTCCCTACCGTGGCCACCCGCTCCTTCAGATCCACTAGTTTGTCTGAAGGTAACCGACATTCCCCTCTTTCGGAATCGATTTCCAAACCCAAAAAGCTAAGGCACGTCGTGGGCCCAACCGTCTTGTCTCTCGCCAAGGGAACCCCGAAAGAGTGTGCGACCCATTGAAACACTTCCAATACTTGCCTACACTGGCCCGATCCCCGCGGGCCGACGCAGAGGAAGTCGTCAAGATAGTGCACCACCGCACCCCCTGCCGATTCCTTCCGTACCACCCATTCCAAAAACGTACTAAATTTTTCAAAATAGGCGCACGTGTTATACAATTCATATTAGAATGTAATTTTTGTGACCAGGGATCGCCCCCTATATGTATTTTCCAATAATATTAGAGTGTAAGCTCTGTGAGCAGGGACCTTCTTCTCTGTATTATACTGTTCATATTA
This sequence comes from Pelobates cultripes, assembly GCA_933207985.1. Taxonomy (NCBI): domain Eukaryota; kingdom Metazoa; phylum Chordata; class Amphibia; order Anura; family Pelobatidae; genus Pelobates; species Pelobates cultripes. The sequence goes on along the minus strand of OW240918.1, from coordinate 67,165,353 downwards.
GAGTATAAACTCTATGAGTAGGACCTCCTCTGTATTATACCATTCATATTCCAGTGTAAGCTCTGTGAGCAAGGACCTCCTTCTCTGTATTGCATTGTTCAAATTAGAGTGTAAGCTCTGTGAGCAGGGGCCTCCTTCTTTGTATTGTACCATTCATATTACGGTGTAAGCTCTGTGAGCACGGACCTCCTTCTCTGTATTGCATTGTTCATATTAGAGTGTAAGCTCTGTGAGCAGAGACCTCTTTTTCTGTATTGTAACATTCATATTAGAGTGCAAGCTCTGTGAGCAATGATCTCCTTATTTGTATTTTCCAATGATATTAGAATGTAAGCTCTGTGAGCAGGGACCTCATTCTCTGTGTTATACAATTCATATTAGACTGGAATTTTTGTGACCAGGGATCGCCCTCTCTGTATTTTCCAATAATATTAGAGTGTAAGCTCTGTGAGCAGGAATCTTCTTCTCTGTATTGTACCATTCATATTCAAGTGTAAGCTCTGTGAGCAAGGACCTTCTTCTCTGTATTGCATTGTTCAAATTAGAGTGTAAGCTCTGTGAGCAGAGACCGTTTTTTCTGTATTGTAACATTCATATTAGAGTCTAAGCTCTGTGAGCAGTGATCTCCTTCTCTGTATTTTCCAATGATATTAGAATGTAAGCTCTGTGAGCAGGGACCTCATTCTCTGTATTATGCTATTCATATTAGACTTGACATTTGCACAGTCGTTATTCGGCATGTGCTACCCCCTTATACTTAAATAAGACACTGACACCGATAATTCTGTTGGAGTACAAAGTCCACAGCTTTATTAATTAATTATAATAAATTAACATAATTTAGGGTCATTGTCCTTCTAGACATTGTGTTACTACACCCTCACACAGTACCCCTGACAATGACCCTACCAGTTGAACAATAAATAACAACAAATAACATATAACTTGAAACACACGGCCTACCAAAGAGGCCCCATATCATCCAGTTAACTGTAGGGGTATACCTCGGACACACCTACACCCCCAGGTTCGTAGCCACCGAAGAGCTAGAACCAACCAATCCTTAACTCCATCCGGCCTAAACCTCGGCCTGTCCAGTTCAAATTCCACGCAAAATTCCAATATTTACAACGCCCTGTTCCGCCACAGCACATGGCTTGACCCCGTTAAGCGACCCCCACCACATCTAAACAGGGCCTGTGCTACACCATCTTGAAAACCCAGGTTTAGCAAATCATTCCCCACGTCTGATAGGTGTATACCGTCCCTCCTAAAATATCCCGGCAACATACCCTCTAATTCCCTGTGCCTCACCACTACGCCCCCTGACCGTCTAATAAAGACTGCCATAATCTTGTTGACCTTACCCCTACATCGTGCTATTGCAGCTGGATCCCTGGCGTGCTTCCACGTAAAGCGAGGCACCATCTCAGACCAAACTACAACCACGCCAGGGACCAGCTCCCTCAGCCGATCCATATCCCTCTTCATCTTCCGAACCAGCAATCTTTGGGGAATCAAACCCAGATCGTTCCCCCCTCCGTGAACCAATACCACATCTGGGACAACTTTCTAAATAATGTGCTGCAGAGACCCTGCCAGCTAGCGCCCCTCAAACCAAGCCATGATAACTCCACCCGTTCCAAAGGAAAGCCCAGCTGCGATCCACATCTACGAACTGCGGCTCTCTTCTGTGCCCAGTACACATACGAGTGTCCCATCAACCAAACTTTCAAACCTGAAAAGAAACAAAATTAGTTGCAAAGGAGACAACTTCCCCCCATTCCCAAGTTCCTACACAACGCTTACTCACACCAGCCTGTCAGGCCTTACATACGTGCGGAACCGCATGGATTCCCACCTCCCGATCTGTTTAATCCGCTCGTCCCCCAAACCTAACCGTGCTGCCTCCGTCGCCGCGCCTATGCGGAACGAGTGCGTCCCAAATTGCTTGGGCTCCAAGCCCAGCCTCTGTAAACCCGCGCGAAAAACTCATATAAATTGGAAACGGGACAAAGCCGTGCCATCAGCGTGCAGGAAAAAACAACCAGCAATCCCGGGACGGACATTCAAGTACCGCGCACCGCAAGCCACCGGGCATGCCCTTGAACTCGGTAACTCATACAACACCACTGAGCACCCTTTACCGAACACGTCCGTTTTAGAGCGGCGCAACCTGATCTGCACCCTGTCGTTGCATAAATCCACGTTCTCGAGCAGCAATTCGCCGACCCCCTTCTTGTTGGTGCTAACCAGCTCACCAATTCGGAAGGCTCCGAAAAACGCCGATACAAACGCTCCCAAAAATAGCGCCACCTCAAAAGGAGAATGACACAACCCAGCCAACGTTCCTAACAGCCCCTGCAACACCGAGAACGACACCGGTCTTCTCGTGTCCCCGAACTTCTTACCCTTCCGAGAACCTCGAATCGCCTGTCGTATCACGAAATTCTTCGTGATGTCATCCCAACCATTGAACTTAAATAAAAAGGCCAGGGCAGACATATACCTGTCTACCATGGCCGGTGAAGCCTGCCTCGAGAACAACCGACACAGCAGCCATAGAAGCACATCTACCCGCTGCCCCGCCGAACAAACGCCTCCTACCTGCTGAACTGTCTCCTCCCATTCCTTCCAAACCTTAACGTAAGACAACCACGTGCTAGGCGCTAACGAGTTCCTTATATACTCCCCAAGCATGACGTCCCGAGCCGCCACATCTCGTCTGGGCAAGCCTGCCCCATCTCCTGGGCGTCCGGCGCCGCTTCCCGGAATCGTTCCCACTGAAAACGAGAAAGCGCATCAGCCACCACATTCAACAAACCAGGGATGTGCTTAGCCCTAAATACCAAGTTGAAGGACATACAGAGAAGTACAAACCGCCGCAACAAACATAAGACCGGGGGGGAAGATGCAGACAAACTGTTGATCGCCTGCACCACCGCCATGTTATCCGAGTGGAACACGATTTGCCTGTTCGCTAACGCCGGCCCCCATAATCCCACCGCCACTACGACCGGAAATAATTCCAGAAACGCCAAATTTCTTATTAGCGGGCTTTCTTTCCACGCTGCAGGCCACTCCTCAGCACACCAATTACCCGCCAGATAAGCCCCAAAACCGACACTGCCCGAAGCGTCGGTGTATAGCCCCACCTCTGCCACCGCCGCCGGTTCCCTGAAAAACACCTTCCCATTAAAATCCCGTAAGAACCGGTCCCACACCCTTAAGTCCGCCTTCATATCCGCTGAGACCCTGATGTAGTGCGACGGCCTACGCACCCCGCTTGTCGCTCGTGCCAGCCGCCTACAAAAACCCTCCCCATTGGTATAACCCGGCACGCGAAGTTAAGGTTCCCCACTAAAGATTGAAGCCCCCGCAGTGTCACTTTCTTAGCCCTCCCTACCGTGGCCACCCGCTCCTTCAGATCCACTAGTTTGTCTGAAGGTAACCGACATTCCCCTCTTTCGGAATCGATTTCCAAACCCAAAAAGCTAAGGCACGTCGTGGGCCCAACCGTCTTGTCTCTCGCCAAGGGAACCCCGAAAGAGTGTGCGACCCATTGAAACACTTCCAATACTTGCCTACACTGGCCCGATCCCCGCGGGCCGACGCAGAGGAAGTCGTCAAGATAGTGCACCACCGCACCCCCTGCCGATTCCTTCCGTACCACCCATTCCAAAAACGTACTACATTTTTCAAAATAGGCGCACGATATGGAACAACCCATTGGTAAACACAGATCCACTAAATAATCCCCATCGAGACAGCACCCGAGCAAGTGATGGCATTTTGGGTGTATAGGGAACAGCCGGAAGGCTGCTTCCACATCCACCTTCGCCATCAGCGCACCATGCCCCATTCTCCGGACCAACTCGACAGCCTTGTCGAATGACGTATAAGAGACAGAGCTGAGGGCCGCGTCAATGTCATCATTTACCGATGCCCCTTTTACCCGCCTCCTTATTCGGAACCACACCGAGTGGGGATATCCGTAGATCGGCCAATGGTGGCTCCAAGAATGGGCCCGCCATCTTCCCCAGCTGCACTTCTTTGCTCAACTTATCCCGCGCTACCCCTGGGTGCTCCCGAACTGACTTGAGATTACCACACATCGTACCCGGTCCCCTAACCACGAAGGGAATAACAAATTCTTCTCTAAATCCCTGCCACAGAAAGGCTGCATCCGCCCTATTAGCGTACTGCCTTAGCCAAGGTAACATCACGTCTATTTTCACAGGGGACGCCCCCAGCTGTAGCAGCGGGGGGCGCTGCCCCCCCGGATCCCCCTCCCCCTCCAAGCTTACCTTTCTTGAAGCATCGGCTGGCGCCATGAGCCCCCCCGCAGCCGGAACACTCATGTCTGAACCTGCAGCAATTCCCCCACTTGCAGTGTCCCTCGTTGTACATCCAGCAGAAGCCTTTCTTTTGCCCAGCCGACACAGCACCCCCTGCGGCCGTGCCGGCTGTCCCAAGAAAGGGCGCAGCCTTTTGCGCCATCATAAGGCGCATCCATAACGGCAGATCCATTTGATCCCACCGCATGCTCGCATTCACCGCTAGCCGTTGGCGAAATTGCTCATCATACCTCCACCACGCCAATCCTCCGTAGGTTCGATATGCATCACCTATCCCATCCAAGTAGCAAAAAAGTTCCGAACAACGACCCGGGTTCTTTTCCCCTATAACGCTTGCCAGAATACAGAAGGCCCGTTGCCAATTCCCAAAAGTTTTCGGTATCTTGCGATACCTCCGCCTTTTTTCCTCCTCCTCTTTCTTGGCATCTTTTTTATCCTCCTCTTTCAAGTCCAAGAATTCCTCGAGGGGGAGAAGGGAAAAGATCTCTACAAACTCACCTTTCCAAATCTTATCTTTTACGTCTGCTTTTAAGTGGCATCCCAGGGGGCCCGCGAAGGACACGTGCACGTTTTGCCGCGCCGCATCTGGGATATCACTACCCCCTTCCGTGTGCTCCCCCCCGCCGTCGACCATCCCCGACGACCCCGTTGCGTCGCCGGCCTCACCTCTGTATGACACTGCCGGTAACGCCCCCGCGCGCTCAACCGCCTTGTCCCGACTACCTTCCCGCGACCATACCTGCCCGAATTCCAGGGGCGACCCACCCTTATCCGACCAAGAATCCAAAAATGTTTTTAAATCACTTAATAACTGTCCAGAGTGTCATGCATGTGTGGACTCACCGCTCAAGCCCCTGGCCGCAGCGTCGTCCTTCCGTCCACCTCTACAGGTACCGGAGTGTCTTGTTGTCGCCGACTCCCATCCGCCTGGTCCCGCCTCGAGACCGTAGGGGTATTGCTCCGTGACCTGTAGGGAGAAGAAATCCTGGGTAGTCTGTTCAGCGTAGGGTCTACCCGCCCTTCCTCCCCACGTTCCATTTGCCTCGCAAAACGACTCCCCCTGTAATCAGCTCCCCTTGCTTGAACCTTGAATCTCCTGTCTGGCGAACCAGACGTGCTACGCTGACTCCTCCGCGTTCTATCCATAGACGTGGACCTCCCGCAGTCTTCCCTGCAACAGGACCTAGCTGCGCTGCATCTGCTCCGCGCTGGTGACCTCTCCCCGCTTCCTTGACTCCCTGCTCTGCTCCTCGTGCTACTGCGCCTGACGCTCGCACAGCGCTGCTCTGCTCTCCTCTCACTCCTTGCGTCCTCCCCGTCCGTATGCTGACCCAGGGAGCAGCCAGAAGGACTCTTCCGTCTGCTGCCACCGCCCCTGTCACCTCCAACCAGGGTGGCTCTTCGCCTGTCTCCCGCCACTGCTGTGCCTGGCTTCCCTCCAGCCGCCCTTCCTGCCGATGAACCCTTTCCCTGGCTGATCGCCGTGCGCCCTGATCCAGCCGTCTCCTGTGCACTCAGGCCACCACTGCCACCCTCCCTCCTGACCCCTGCCTGGGCCATCCCTGCGCTGACCTCGCCATCCCAGCCTCCCCCAGACACATGGGGGGCTGTTCTTGTCCCCATTCCTCCAATATTAACCTTTCCCTGCCCCACAGCGGTGCCAACAGTGGCTGACTCACCGGGACGTTCAGGCCCCTCACTCCCGCTCACGTGGCCGTCCTCTGCCCTGGCCGCCGACCCGGCCGCATCATTTGAAGCCGCCGCTCCATCTCCCCTGCCTGCCACAGACCCGCGCGGCGTGCGGCGTCCGGCCGCCGGGTGCTTTACGGCCGTCCTCACCAGCCCGAGCCGTACTCCTTCCCGGCTCCACGACCGGGACCTCTCCTGCCCCCGTGGACGCTCCTCCTCCCGCTGAAGGGCTTCTTCGGCGTCTCGCCGCGGGCCCTGCGCCCGGGCTCAGCCGCTGCGGCGGCCTTGTCCTCCGGGCTGGTCAGCGCGCCGGTACCGTTGGGGAAGGCCCGGCTGCCCCCAGCTGTTGATGCAGCCACTCGAGTCCACGGTCCCTCACAGCCGCCCGGACTCCCTCCAGGAGCTCTTCCAACGCCGCCATAGACCTACAGAAAGACAAAAGAAAAAAGGAACCTCGCTGACCTGCAACAATCTACAGGTAAGAGAGGCTCCAGTTAAAATGGCCCCTTTTCTAATATGGCTGCTCTTTATACTCCTATTCTCCACCCCCCCAAACTCCACACCCTAAACCCGGCCCACAAACCTAAGCCCATGCCCACTCCCTGGCTCTGTCAAGGCCCACTCCCCACACTGCGTTGCTCCATGGGCTTCAGTATGTTCTGTGACCAGGGGCTTCTGTATTTCCAATTATGTTTTCCAATAATATTAGAGTGTAAGCTATGTGAGCAGGGACCACCTTCTCTGTATTGCATTGTTCAAATTAGAGTGTAAGCTCTGTGAGCAGAGACCATTTTTTCTGTATTGTAACATTCATATTAGAGTGTAAGCTCTGTGACCAAAGACCTCTTTCTCTATATTGTACTGTTTATGTTACAGTGCAAGATCTTTAAGAAGGGCCTCTTTCTCTGTATTGTATCATTCATATTTGGGTGTAAGCTCTGTGAGCAATGACCTCCTTCTCTGTATTGTGCTGTTTATATAAGACTGTAAGCTCTGTGAGCAAGGACCTCCGTGTCTGTATTGTAACATTCATATTAGAGTGTAAGCTCTGTGAGCAGGGACCTCATTCTCTGTATTATGCTATTCATATTAGACTGTAAGTTCTGTGACCAGGGACTTCAGTATTTTCAGTGATATTTTCCCTTAATATTAGACTGCAAGCTCTGTTAGCAGGGACCACCTTCTCTGTATTGTACCATTCATATTATAGTGTAAGCGCTATATTGTACCATTCATACTAGAGTGTAAGCTCTGTGACCAGGGACCTCTGTGTCTGTATTTTTCAACAATATTTGTGTGTAAGCTCTGTGAGCAGGGACCTTCTTCTCTGTATTATACCATTCATATTAGACTGTAAGCTATGTGAGCAGAGACCTCCTTCTCGGTGTGATACAATTCATATTAGACTGTAATTTTTGTGACTAGTGATCGCCCTCTCTGTATTTTCCAAAAATATTAGAGTGTAAGCTCTGTGAGCAGGGGCCTCCTTCATTGTATTGTACTATTCATATTACAGTGCAAGCTCTGTGAGCAAGGACCTCCTTCTCTGTATTGCATTGTTCATATTAGAGTGTAAGCTCTGTGAGCAGAGACCTCTTTTTCTGTATTGTAACATTCATATTAGAGTGCAAGCTCTGTGAGCAATGATCTCCTTCTCTGTATTTTCCAATGATATTAAAATGTAAGCTCTGTGAGCAGGGACCTCATTCTCTGTGTTATACAATTCATATTAGACTGGAATTTTTGTGACCAGGGATCGCCCTCTATGTATTTTCCAATAATATTAGAGTGTAAGCTCTGAGCAGGAATCTTCTTCTCTGTATTAAACTGTTCATATCAGAGTATAAACTCTATGAGTAGGACCTCCTCTGTATTGTACCATTCATATCCGAGTGTAAGCTCTGTGAGCAAGGACCTCCTACTCTGTATTGTGTTGTTCATATTAGACTGTAAGCTCCTTGAGCAGGGACCTCCCTCTCTGTATTTACCTATAATATTAGACAATAAGTTCTGTTACCAAGAACCTCCCATTCTGTATTTTTCAATAATATTAGAGTTGTAAGCACTATGAGCAGGGACCTCCCCTCTCTGTATTGTAACATGTATATTATAGTGTAAGCTTTGTGAGCAGGGACCTTCTTCTCTGTATTATACTGTTCATATTAGAGTATAAACTCTGTGAGTAGGACCTCCTTCTCTGTATTGTACTATTCATATTCAAGTGTAAGCTCTGTGAGCAATGACCTCCTTCTCTGTATTGCATTGTTCAAATTAGAGTGTAAGCTCTGTGAGCAGAGACCGTTTTTTCTGTATTGTAACATTCATATTAGAGTGTAAGCTCTGTGAGCAGTGATCTTCTCTGAATTTTCAAATGATATTAGAATGTAAGCTCTGTGAGCAGGGACCTCATTCTCCATATTATGCTATTCATATTAGACTGTATGTTCTGTGACCAGGGGCTTCTGTATTTCCAATTATGTTTTCCAATAATATTAGAGTGTAAGCTATGTGAACAGGGACCACCTTATTTACATTGTATCATTCATATTTGAGTGTAAGCTCTGTGAGCAAGGACCTCCTTCTCTGCATTGCACAATTCATATTAGACGGTAAGCTCTGTGAGCAGAGACCATTTTTTCTGTATTGTAACATTCATATTAGAGTGTAAGCTCTGTGACCAAAGACCTCTTTCTCTGTATTGTACTGTTTATGTTAGAGTGCAAGATCTTTAAGCAGTAACTCTTTCTCTGTATTGTATCATTCATATTAGGCTGTAAGCTCTGTGAGCAGTGATTTCCTTCTGTGTATTGTACCATTCATATTAGAGTGTAAGCTCTGTGAGCAGGGACCTCATTATCTGTATTATGCTATTCATATTAGACTGTATGTTCTGTGACCAGGGGCTTCTGCATTTCCAATTATGTTTTCCCAATAATATTAGAGTGTAAGCTCTGTGAACAGGGACCACCTTATTTACATTGTATCATTCATATTAGAGTGTAAGCTCTGTGACCAGAGACCTCTTTCTCTGTATTGTACTGTTTATGTTACAGTGCAAGATCTTTAAGCATTGCCTCTTTCTCTGTATTGTATCATTCATATTTGAGTGTAAGCTCTGTGAGCAATGACCTCCTTCTCTGTATTGTGCTGTTCATATAAGACTGTAAGCTCTGTGAGGAAGGACCTCCGTGTCTGTATTGTAACATTCATATTAGAGTGTAAGCTCTGTGAGCAGGGACCTCATTCTCTGTATTATGCTATTCATATTAGACTGTAAGTTCTGTGACCAGGGACTTCTGTATTTTCAGTGATATTTTCCCTTAATATTAGACTGCAAGCTCTGTTAGCAGGGACCACCTTCTCTGTATTGTACCATTCATATTATAGTGTAAGCACTATATTGTATCATTCATATTAGAGTGTAAGCTCTGTGACCAGGGACCTCCGTGTCTGTATTTTTCAACAATATTTGTGTGTAAGCTCTGTGAGCAGGGACCTTCTTCTCTGTATTATACCATTCATATTAGATTGTAAGCTATGTGACGAGGGACCTCCGTGTCTGTATTTTTCAATAATATTTGAGTGTAAGCTCTGTGAGCAGGGACCTCCCTCTCTGTATTGTAACATTCATATTAGAGTGTAAGCTTTGTGAGCAGAGATCTCCTTCTCGGTGTGATACAATTCATATTAGACTGTAATTTTTGTGACCAGGGATCGCCCTCTCTGTATTTTCCAATAATATAAGAGTGTAAGCTCTGTGAGCTGGGACCTCCTTCTTTGTATTGTACCATTCATATTACAGTGTAAGCTCTGTGAGCAAGGACCTCCTTCTCTGTATTGCATCGTTCATATTAGAGTGTAAGCTCTGTGAGCAGAGATCTCTTTATCTGTATTGTAACATTCATATTAGAGTGCAAGCTCTGTGAGCAATGATCTCCTTCTCTGTATTTTCCAATGATATTAGAATGTAAGCTCTGTGAGCAGGGACCTCCTACTCTGTATTGTGTTGTTCATATTAGACTGTAAGCTCCTTGAGCAGGGACTTCCCTCTCTGCATTTACCTATAATATTAGACTATAAGTTCTGTTACCAAGAACCTCCCATTCTGGATTTTTCAATAATATTAGAGTTGTAAGCTCTATGAGCAGGGACCTCCCCTTTCTGTATTGTAAAATGTAAAATGTATATTATAGTGTAAGCTCTGTATAGTGTAAGCTTCTTCTCTGTATTATACTGTTCATATTAGAGTATAAACTCTGTGAGTAGGACCTCCTTCTCTGTATTGTACCATTCATAGTCGAGTGTAAGCTCTGTGAGCAAGGACCTCCTTCTTTGTATTGCATCGTTCATTTTAGAGTGTAAGCTCTGTGAGCAGAGACCTCTTTTTCTGTATTGTAACATTCATATTAGAGTGCAAGCTCTGTGAGCAATGATCTCCTTCTCTGTATTTTCCAATGATATTAGAATGTAAGCTCTGTGAGCAGGGACCTCATTCTCTGTGTTATACAATTCATATTAGAATGTAATTTTTGTGACCAGGGATCGCCCTCTATGTATTTTCCAATAAAATTAGAGTGTAAGCTCTGTGTGCAGGGACCTTCTTCTCTGTATTATACTGTTCATATTAGAGTATAAACTCTATGAGTAGGACCTCCTCTGTATTATACCATTCATATTCGAGTGTAAGCTCTGTGAGCAAGGACCTCCTTCTCTGTATTGCATTGTTCAAATTAGAGTGTAAGCTCTGTGAGCAGAGACCATTTTTTCTGTATTGTAACATTCATATTAGAGTGTAAGCTCTGTGACCAAAGACCTCTTTCTCTGTATTGTACTGTTTATGTTAGAGTGCAAGATCTTTAAGCAGTAACTCTTTCTCTGTATTGTATCATTCATATTAGGCTGTAAGCTCTGTGAGCAGTGATTTCCTTCTGTGTATTGTACCATTCATATTAGAGTGCAAGCTCTGTGAGCAGGGACCTCATTCTCTGTATTATGCTATTCATATTAGACTGTATGTTCTGTGACCAGGGGCTTCTGCATTTCCAATGATGTTTTCCAATAATATTAGAGTGTAAGCTCTGTGAACAGGGACCACCTTATTTACATTGTATATTAGAGTGTAAGCTCTGTGACCAGAGACCTCTTTCTCTGTATTGTACTGTTTATGTTAGAGTGCAAGATCTTTAAGCAGGACCTCTTTCTCAGTATTGTATCATTCATATTTGAGTGTAAGCTCTGTGAGCAAGGACTTCCTTCTCTTCATTGCACTGTTCATATTAGACTGAAGGGCTGTGAGCAGTGATTTCCTTCTATGTATTGTACCATTCATATTAGAGTGTAAGCTCTGTGAGCAATGACCTCCTTCTCTGTATTGTGCTGTTCATATAAGACTGTAAGCTCTGTGAGCAAGGACCTCCGTGTCTGTATTGTAACATTCATATTAGAGTGTAAGCTCTGTGACCAAAGACCTCTTTCTCTGTATTGTACTGTTTATGTTAGAGTGCAAGATCTTTAAGCAGTAACTCTTTCTCTGCCTTGCACCGTTCATTTTAGGCTGTAAGCTCTGTGAGCAGTGATTTCCTTCTGTGTATTATGCTATTCATATTAGACTGTATGTTCTGTGACCAGGGGCTTCTGCATTTCCAATGATGTTTTCCAATAATATTAGAGTGTAAGCTCTGTGACCAGAGACATCTTTCTCTGTATTGTACTGTTTATGTTAGAGTGCAAGATCTTTAAGCAGAACCTCTTTCTCAGTATTGTATCATTCATATTTGAGTGTAAGCTCTGTGAGCAAGGACTTCCTTCTCTGCATTGCACTGTTCATATTAGACTGTAGGCTCTGTGAGCAGTGATTTCCTTCTATGTATTGTACCATTCATATTAGAGTGTAAGCTCTGTGAGCAATGACCTCCTTCTCTGTATTGTGCTGTTCATATAAGACTGTAAGCTCTGTGAGCAAGGATCTCCGTGTCTGTATTGTAACATTCATATTAGAGTGTACGCTCTGTGTGCAGGGACCTCATTCTCTGTATTATGCTATTCATATTAGAATGTAAGTTCTGTGACCAGGGACTTCTGTATTTTCAGTGATATTTTCCCTTAATATTAGACTGCAAGCTCTGTTAGCAGGGACCACCTTCTCTGTATTGAACCATTCATATTATAGTGTAAGCGCTATGTTGTACCATTCATATTAGAGTATAAGCTCTGTGACCAGGGACCTCCGTGTCTGTTTTTTTCAACAATATTTGTGTGTAAGCTTTGTGAGCAGTGACCTTCTTCTTTGCATTATACCATTCATATTAGACTGTAAGCTCTGTGACGAGGGACCTCCGTGTCTGTATTTTTCAATAATATTTGAGTGTAAGCTCTGTGAGCAGGGACCTCCCTCTCTGTATTGTAACATTCACATTATAGTGTAAGCTTTGTGAGCAGAGACCTCTTCTCAGTGTGATACAATTCATATTAGACTGTAATTTTTGTGACCAGGGATCACCCTCTCTGTATTTTCCAATAATATAAGAGTGTAAGCTCTGTGAGCTGGGACCTCCTTCTTTGTATTGTACCATTCATATTACAGTGTAAGCTCTGTGACCAGAGATCTCTTTCTCTGTATTGTACTGTTTATATTACAGTTTAAGCTCTGTGAGCAGTGATTTTCTTTTTTGTATTGTACCATTCATATTAGAGTGTAAGCTTTGTGAGCAATGATCTCCTTCTCTGTATTTTCCAATGATATTAGAATGTAAGCTCTGTGAGCAGGGACCTCATTCTCTGTGTTATACAATTCATATTAGAATGTAATTTTTGTGACCAGGGATCGCCCTCTATGTATTTTCCAATAATATTAGAGTGTAAGCTCTGTGAGCAGGGACCTTCTTCTCTGTATTATACTGTTCATATTAGAGTATAAACTCTATGAGTAGGACGTCCTCTGTATTGTACCATTTATATTAGAGTGCAAGCTCTGTGAGCAAGGACCTCCTACTCTGTATTGTGTTGTTCATATTAGACTGTAAGCTCCTTGAGCAGGGACATCCCTCTCTGTATTTACCTATAATATTAGACTATAAGTTCTGTTACCAAGGACCTCCCTCTCTCTATTGTAACAGTCATATTAGAGTGTAAGATTTGTGAGCAGAGACCTCCTTCTCTGTGTGATACAATTCATATTAGACTGTAATTTTTGTGACCAGGGATCGCCCTCTTTGTGTTTTCCAATAATATAAGAGTGTAAGCTCCTTGAGCAGGGACCTCCCTCTCTGTATTTACCTCTAATATTAGACTATAAGTTCTGTTACCAAGGACCTCCCTTTCTGTATTTTTCAATAATATTAGAGTTGTAAGCTCTATGAGCAGGACCTCCCCTCTCTGTATTGTAACATGTATATTATAGTGTAAGTTCTGTGAGCAGGGTCCTTCTTCTCTGTATTATACTGTTCAAATTAGAGTATAAACTCTGTGAGTAGGACCTCCTTCTCTGTATTGTACCATTCATGGTCGAGTGTAAGCTCTGTGAGCAAGGACCTCCTTCTCTGTATTGCGTCGTTCATATTAGAGTGTAAGCTCTTTGAGCAGAGACCATTTTTTCTGTATTGTAACATTCAAATTAGAGTGTAAGCTCTGTGACCAAAGACCTCTTTCTCTGTATTGTACTGTTTATGTTAGAGTGCAAGATCTTTAAGCAGGACCTCTTTCTCTGCATTGCACCGTTCATATTAGACTGTAGGCTCTGTGAGCAGTGATTTCCTTCTATGTATTGTTCCATTCATATTAGAGTGTAAGCTCTGTGAGCAATGACCTCCTTCTCTGTGTTGTGTTGTTCATATTAGACTGTAAGCTCTGTGAGCAAGGACCTCCGTGTCTGTATTGTAACATTCATATTAGAGTGTAAGCTCTGTGGGCAGGAATCTCCTTCTGCTCTCAGTATTTTCCAAAAATATTAGAATGTAAGCTCTGTGAGCAGGGACCTGTAAGCTCTGTGAGCAGGGACCTCATTCTCTGTATTATGCTATTCATATTAGACTGTACGTTCTGTGACCAGAGGCTTCTGCATTTCCAATGATGTTTTCCAATAATATTAGAGTGTAAGCTCTGTGAAAAGGGACCACCTTATTTGCATTGTACCATTCATATTAGAGTGTAAGCTCTGTGACCAGAGACCTCTTTCTCTGTATTGTACTGTTTATGTTAGAGTGCAAGATCTTTAAGCAGGGCCTCTTTCTCTGTATTGTATCATTCATATTTGAGTGTAAGCTCTGTGAGCAAGGACTTCCTTTCTGCATTGCACTGTTCATATTAGAATGTAGGCTCTGTGAGCAGTGATTTCCTTCTATGTATTGTACCATTCATATTAGAGTGTAAGCTCTGTGAGCAATGACCTCCTTCTCTGTGTTGTGCTGTTCATATTAGACTGTAAGCTCTGTGAGCAAGGACCTCCGTGTCTGTATTGTAACATTTATATTAGAGTGTAAGCTTTGTGAGCAGGCATCTCCTTCTGCTCTCAGTATTTTCCAAAAATATTAGAATGTAAGCTCTGTGAGCAGGGACCTCATTCTCTGTATTATGCTATTCATATTAGACTGTAAGTTCTGTGACCAGGGACTTCTGTATTTTCAATGATATTTACCCTTAATATTAGACTGCAAGCTCTGTTAGCAGAGACCACCTTCTCTGTATTGTACCATTCATATTATAGTGTAAGTGCTATATTGTACCATTCGTATTAGAGTGTAAGCTCTGTGACCAGGGACCCCCGTGTCTGTATTTTTCAACAATATTTGTGTGTAAGCTCTGTGAGCAGGGACCTTCTTCTCTGTATTGTACCATTCATATTAGACTGTAAGCTCTGTGAGCAGTGATTTCCTTCTGTGTATTGTACCATTCATATTAGAGTGCAAGCTCTGTGAGCAGGGACCTCATTCTCTGTATTATGCTATTCATATTAGACTGTATGTTCTGTGACCAGGGGCTTCTGCATTTCCAATGATGTTTTCCAATAATATTAGAGTGTAAGCTCTGTGAACAGGGACCACCTTATTTACATTGTACCATTCATATTAGAGTATAAACTCTATGAGTAGGACCTCCTCTGTATTATACCATTCATATTCGAGTGTAAGCTCTGTGAGCAAGGACCTCCTTCTCTGTATTGCATTGTTCAAATTAGAGTGTAAGCTCTGTGAGCAGAGACCATTTTTTCTGTATTGTAACATTCATATTAGAGTGTAAGCTCTGTGACCAAAGACCTCTTTCTCTGTATTGTACTGTTTATGTTAGAGTGCAAGATCTTTAAGCAGGAACTCTTTCTCTGCATTGCACCATTCATATTAGGCTGTAAGCTCTGTGAGCAGTGATTTCCTTCTGTGTATTGTACCATTCATATTAGAGTGCAAGCTCTGTGAGCAGGGACCTCATTCTCTGTATTATGCTATTCATATTAGACTGTATGTTCTGTGACCAGGGGCTTCTGCATTTCCAATGATGTTTTCCAATAATATTAGAGTGTAAGCTCTGTGACCAGAGACTTCTTTCTCTGTATTGTACTGTTTATGTTAGAGTGCAAGATCTTTAAGCAGGACCTCTTTCTCAGTATTGTATCATTCATATTTGAGTGTAAGCTCTGTGAGCAAGGACTTCCTTCTCTTCATTGCACTGTTCATATTAGACTGAAGGGCTGTGAGCAGTGATTTCCTTCTATGTATTGTACCATTCATATTAGAGTGTAAGCTCTGTGAGCAATGACCTCCTTCTCTGTATTGTGCTGTTCATATAAGACTGTAAGCTCTGTGAGCAAGGACCTCCGTGTCTGTATTGTAACATTCATATTAGAGTGTAAGCTCTGTGAGCAGGGACCTCATTCTCTGTATTATGCTATTCATATTAGACTGTAAGTTCTGTGACCAGGGGCTTCTGTATTTTCAGTGATATTTTCCCTTAATATTAGACTGCAAGCTCTGTTAGCAGGGACCACCTTCTCTGTATTGAACCATTCATATTATAGTGTAAGCGCTATGTTGTACCATTCATATTAGAGTATAAGCTCTGTGACCAGGGACCTCCGTGTCTGTTTTTTGCAACAATATTTGTGTGTAAGCTCTGTGAGCAGGGACCTTCTTCTTTGTATTATACCATTCATATTAGACTGTAAGCTATGTGACGAGGGACCTCCGTGTCTGTATTTTTCAATAATATTTGAGTGTAAGCTCTGTGAGCAGGGACCTCCCTCTCTGTATTGTAACATTCACATTATAGTGTAAGCTTTGTGAGCAGAGACCTCCTTCTCGGTGTGATACAATTCATATTAGACTGTAATTTTTGTGACCAGGGATCACCCTCTCTGTATTTTCCAATAATATAAGAGTGTAAGCTCTGTGAGCTGGGACCTCCTTCTTTGTATTGTACCATTCATATTACAGTGACCAGAGATCTCTTTCTCTGTATTGTACTGTTTATATTACAGTTTAAGCTCTGTGAGCAATGATCTCCTTCTCTGTATTTTCCAATGATATTAGAATGTAAGCTCTGTGAGCAGGGACCTCATTCTCTGTGTTAAACAATTCATATTAGACTGTAATTTTTGTGACCAGGGATCACCCTCTCTGTATTGTCACAGTCATATTAGAGTGTAAGCTTTGTGAGCAGAGACCTCCTTCTCGGTGTGATACAATTCATATTAGACTGTAATTTTTGTGACCAGGGATCACCCTCTCTGTATTTTCCAATAATATAAGAGTGTAAGCTCTGTGAGCTGGGACCTCCTTCTTTGTATTGTACCATTCATATTACAGTGTAAGCTCTGTGACCAGAGATCTCTTTCTCTGTATTGTACTGTTTATATTACAGTTTAAGCTCTGTGAGCAATGATCTCCTTCTCTGTATTTTCCAATGATATTAGAATGTAAGCTCTGTGAGCAGGGACCTCATTCTCTGTGTTAAACAATTCATATTAGAATGTAATTTTTGTGACCAGGGACCCCCGTGTCTGTATTTTTCAACAATATTTGTGTGTAAGCTCTGTGAGCAGGGACCTTCTTCTCTGTATTGTACCATTCATATTATACTGTAAGCTCTGTGACGAGGGACCTCCGTTTCTGTATTTTTCAATAATATTTAAGTGTAAGCTCTCTGAGCAGGGACCTTTCTTTGTATTGTACCATTCATATTACAGTGTAAGCTCTGTGACCAGAGACCTCTTTCTCTGTATTGTAGTATTCATATTAGTATTGTACTGTTTATATTAAACTGTACAATTCATATTTGACTGTGAACTCTGTGAGCAAGGACCTCCTTCTCTGTATTGTGATGTCCATATTATACTGTAAGCTCTGTGACCAGGGACCTCCATCTGTATTTTCCAATTATATTAGAGTGTAAACTCTGTGAACAGGACCTCCTTATCTGCGTTGCAGAATTCATATTAGACTGTAGACATGTGCATTCATTTTCGGACAATTACGATTTCGTCTGAAAATTCTGTTTTTTTCGTATTCGTTTACTAAAACGTAAACGAAAGCCCTACATACGAAATATAAATTAAACGAAAGGGCAAATGCCGAATGGATTACCTTTTTGTTTAGTTTCTTTTGTTTAATCGACTCCGTGCTGCAGGGGAATTAACCCCACAGAACGGAGAAAATAGCAGTGTGCATGCAAGGAAAAAAAGCATGGAGGGAGCCGGCAGTGCTACCATATAAATATTAATTCCTTCCCCCCCAGCCACTGGCTGCTCGCTGTTTAGGCGACATTCCCCTACCTGCCGCATGCCACGAGTAGGGGCACGTGGAAGAATTTAACTCTATGAGCACTGATCTTCTTATTATTATTATTGTACCATTTACATTAGAGTGTAAGCTCTGTGAGCAGAGACCTCTTTTTCTGTATTGTACCATTCATATTAGAGTGTAATCTCTGTGAGCAGGGACCTCCTTCTCTGTATTTCACCATTCATATTAGAGTGTAAGCTCTCTGAGCAGGGACCTCTGTTTCTGTATTTTCCATTAATATTAGAATGTAAGCTCTTTGAGCGCAGTCCTCCCTCTCAGTATTGTACCATTCATATTAGAGTGTAAGCTCTGTGAAAAGGGACCACCTTATTTGCATTGTACCATTCATATTAGACTGTAAGCTCTGTGACCAGAGACCTCTTTCTCTGTATTGTACTGTTTATGTTACAGTGCAAGATCTTTAAGCAGGGCCTCTTTCTCTTTATTGTATCATTCATATTTGAGTGTAAGCTCTGTGAGCAAGGACTTCCTTTCTGCATTGCACTGTTCATATTAGACTGTAGGCTCTGTGAGCAGTGATTTCCTTCTATGTATTGTACCATTCATATTAGAGTGTAAGTTCTGTGAGCAATGACCTCCTTCTCTGTGTTGTGTTGTTCATATTAGACTGTAAGCTCTGTGAGCAAGGACCTCCGTGTCTGTATTGTAACATTTATATTAGAGTGTAAGCTCTGTGAGCAGGAATCTCCTTCTGCTCTCAGTATTTTCCAAAAATATTAGAATGTAAGCTCGGTGAGCAGGGACCTCATTCTCTGTATTATGCTATTCATATTAGACTGTACGTTCTGTGACCAGAGGCTTCTGCATTTCCAATGATGTTTTCCAATAATATTAGAGTGTAAGCTCTGTGAAAAGGGACCACCTTATTTGCATTGTACCATTCATATTAGAGTGTAAGCTCTGTGACCAGAGACCTCTTTCTCTGTATTGTACTGTTTATGTTACAGTGCAAGATCTTTAAACAGGGCCTCTTTCTCTGTATTGTATCATTCATATTTGAGTGTAAGCTCTGTGAGCAAGGACTTCCTTTCTGCATTGCACTGTTCATATTAGACTGTAGGCTCTGTGAGCAGTGATTTCCTTCTATGTATTGTACCATTCATATTAGAGTGTAAGTTCTGTGAGCAATGACCTCCTTCTCTGTGTTGTGTTGTTCATATTAGACTGTAAGCTCTGTGAGCAAGGACCTCCGTGTCTGTATTGTAACATTTATATTAGAGTGTAAGCTCTGTGAGCAGGAATCTCCTTCTGCTCTCAGTATTTTCCAACAATATTTGTGTGTAAGCTCTGTGAGCAGGGACCTTCTTCTCTGTATTGTACCATTCATATTAGACTGTAAGCTCTGTGACGAGGGACCTCCGTTTCTGTATTTTTCAATAATATTTAAGTGTAAGCTCTGTGAGCAGGGACCTCCCTCTCAGTATTGTAACATTCATATTAGAGTTTAAGCTCTGTGAGCAGGGACCTTTCTTTGTATTGTATCATTCATATTACAGTGTAAGCTCTGTGACCAGAGACCTCTTTCTCTGTATTGTAGTATTCATATTAGTATTGTACTGTTTATATTAAACTGTACAATTCATATTTGACTGTGAACTCTGTGAGCAAGGATCTCCTTCTCTGTATTGTGATGTCCATATTATACTGTAAGCTCTGTGACCAGGGACCTCCATCTGTATTTTCCAATTATATTAGAGTGTAAACTCTGTGAACAGGACCTCCTTATCTGCGTTGCAGAATTCATATTAGACTGTAGACATGTGCATTCATTTTCGGACAATTACGATTTCGTCTGAAAATTCTGTTTTTTTCGTATTCGTTTACTAAAACGTAAACGAAAGCCCTACATACGAAATATAAATTAAACGAAAGGGCAAATGCCGAATGGATTACCTTTTTGTTTAGTTTCTTTTGTTTAATCGACTCCGTGCTGCAGGGGAATTAACCCCACAGAACGGAGAAAATAGCAGTGTGCATGCAAGGAAAAAAAGCATGGAGGGAGCCGGCAGTGCTACCATATAAATATTAATTCCTTCCCCCCCAGCCACTGGCTGCTCGCTGTTTAGGCGACATTCCCCTACCTGCCGCATGCCACGAGTAGGGGCACGTGGAAGAATTTAACTCTATGAGCACTGATCTTCTTATTATTATTATTGTACCATTTACATTAGAGTGTAAGCTCTGTGAGCAGAGACCTCTTTTTCTGTATTGTACCATTCATATTAGAGTGTAATCTCTGTGAGCAGGGACCTCCTTCTCTGTATTTCACCATTCATATTAGAGTGTAAGCTCTCTGAGCAGGGACCTCTGTTTCTGTATTTTCCATTAATATTAGAATGTAAGCTCTTTGAGCGCAGTCCTCCCTCTCAGTATTGTACCATTCATATTAGAGTGTAAGCTCTGTGAAAAGGGACCACCTTATTTGCATTGTACCATTCATATTAGACTGTAAGCTCTGTGACCAGAGACCTCTTTCTCTGTATTGTACTGTTTATGTTACAGTGCAAGATCTTTAAGCAGGGCCTCTTTCTCTGTATTGTATCATTCATATTTGAGTGTAAGCTCTGTGAGCAAGGACTTCCTTTCTGCATTGCACTGTTCATATTAGACTGTAGGCTCTGTGAGCAGTGATTTCCTTCTATGTATTGTACCATTCATATTAGAGTGTAAGTTCTGTGAGCAATGACCTCCTTCTCTGTGTTGTGTTGTTCATATTAGACTGTAAGCTCTGTGAGCAAGGACCTCCGTGTCTGTATTGTAACATTTATATTAGAGTGTAAGCTCTGTGAGCAGGAATCTCCTACTGCTCTCAGTATTTTCCAAAAATATTAGAATGTAAGCTCGGTGAGCAGGGACCTCATTCTCTGTATTATGCTATTCATATTAGACTGTACGTTCTGTGACCAGAGGCTTCTGCATTTCCAATGATGTTTTCCAATAATATTAGAGTGTAAACTCTGTGAAAAGGGACCACCTTATTTGCATTGTACCATTCATATTAGAGTGTAAGCTCTGTGACCAGAGACCTCTTTCTCTGTATTGTACTGTTTATGTTACAGTGCAAGATCTTTAAGCAGGGCCTCTTTCTCTGTATTGTATCATTCATATTAGAGTGTAAGCTCTGTGAGCAAGGACTTCCTTCTCTGCATTGCAGTGTTCATATTAGACTGTAGGCTCTGTGATCAGTGATTTCCTTCTATGTATTGTACCATTCATATTAGAGTGTAAGCTCTGTGAGCAATGACCTCCTTCTCTGTGTTGTGCTGTTCATATTAGACTGTAAGCTCTGTGAGCAAGGACCTCCGTGTCTGTATTGTAACATTTATATTAGAGTGTAAGCTCTGTGAGCAGGCATCTCCTTCTGCTCTCAGTATTTTCCAAAAATATTAGAATGTAAGCTCTGTGAGCAGGGACCTCATTCTCTGTATTATGCTATTCATATTAGACTGTAAGTTCTGTGACCAGGGACTTCTGTATTTTCAATGATATTTTCCCTTAATATTAGACTGCAAGCTCTGTTAGCAGGGACCACCTTCTCTGTATTGTACCATTCATATTATAGTGTAAGTGCTATATTGTACCATTCATATTAGAATGTAAACTCTGTGACCAGGGACCTCCGTGTCTTTAATTTTCAACAATATTTGTGTGTAAGCTCTGTGAGCAGGGACCTTCTTCTCTGTATTGTACCATTCATATTAGACTGTAAGCTCTGTGACGAGGGACCTCCGTTTCTGTATTTTTCAATAATATTTAAGTGTAAGCTCTGTGAGCAGGGACCTCCCTCTCAGTATTGTAACATTCATATTAGAGTTTAAGCTCTGTGAGCAGGGACCTTTCTTTGTATTGTATCATTCATATTACAGTGTAAGCTCTGTGACCAGAGACCTCTTTCTCTGTATTGTAGTATTCATATTAGTATTGTACTGTTTATATTAAACTGTACAATTCATATTTGACTGTGAACTCTGTGAGCAAGGACCTCCTTCTCTGTATTGTGATGTCCATATTATACTGTAAGCTCTGTGACCAGGGACCTCCGTCTGTATTTTCCAATTATATTAGAGTGTAAACTCTGTGAACAGGACCTCCTTATCTGCGTTGCACAGTTCATATTAGACTGTAGACATGTGCATTCATTTTCGGACAATTACGATTTCGTCTGAAAATTCAGTTTTTTTTGTATTCGTTTACTAAAACGTAAACGAAAGCCCTACATACGAAATATAAATTAAACGAAAGGGCAAATGCCGAATGGATTACATTTTTGCTTAGTTTCTTTTGTTTAATCGACTCCGTGCTGCAGGGGAATTAACCCCACAGAACGGAGAAAATAGCAGTGTGCATGCAAGGAAAAAAAGCATGGAGGGAGCCGGCAGTGCTACCATATAAATATTAATTCCTTCCCCCCCAGCCACTGGCTGCTCGCTGTTTAGGCACATTCCCCTACCTGCCGAATGCCACGAGTAGGGGCACGTAGAAGAATTTAACTCTATGAGCTCTGATCTTCTTCTTATTATTATTGTACCATTTACATTAGAGTGTAAGCTCTGTGAGCAGAGACCTCTTTTTCTGTATTGTACCATTCATATTAGAGTGTAATCTCTGTGAGCAGGGACCTCCTTCTCTGTATTTCACCATTCATATTAGAGTGTAAGCTCTCTGAGCAGGGACCTCTGTTTCTGTATTTTCCATTAATATTAGAATGTAAGCTCTGTGACCAGGGACCTCCGTCTCTCTATTTTACAATAATATTTGAGTGTAAGCTCAGTGAGCAGCAACTTCCCTCTCTGTGTTGCACCATTCATATTAGACTGTAAGCTCTGTGAGCAAAAACCTACTCTCTGTATTATAGTATTTATACTAGAGTGTAAGCTCTCTGAGCAGATACCTCCGTCTCTGTATTTTCCAATAATATTAGAGTGTAAGCTCTCTGAGTAGGGACCTCCTTTTCTGTATTGCAACATTCATATTAGAGTTTTAGCTTTTCTCTGTATTGTATTGTACTGTTTATGTTACAGTGCAAGATCTTTAAGCAGGGCCTCTTTCTCTGTATTGTATCATTCATATTTGAGTGTAAGCTCTGTGAGCAAGGATTTCCTTTCTGCATTGCACTGTTCATATTAGACTGTAGGCTCTGTGATCAGTGATTTCCTTCTATGTATTGTACCATTCATATTAGAGTGCAAGCTCTGTGAGCAAGAGGTCTCTGGTCACAGAGCTTACACTCTAATATGAATGGTACAATGCAAATAAGGTGGTCCCTTTTCACAGAGCTTACACTCTAATATTATTGGAAAACATCATTGGAAATGCAGAAGCCTCTGGTCACAGAACGTACAGTCTAATATGAATAGCATAATACAGAGAATGAGGTCCCTGCTCACCGAGCTTACATTCTAATATTTTTGGAAAATACTGAGAGCAGAAGGAGATTCCTGCTCACAGAGCTTACACTCTAATATAAATGTTACAATACAGACACGGAGGTCCTTGCTCACAGAGCTTACAGTCTAATATGAACAGCACAACACAGAGAAGGAGGTCATTGCTCACAGAGCTTACACTCTAATATGAATGGTACAATACATAGAAGGAAATCACTGCTCACAGAGCCTACAGTCTAATATGAACAGTGCAATGCAGAAAGGAAGTCCTTGCTCACAGAGCTTACACTCAAATATGAATGATACAATACAGAGAAAGAGGCCCTGTTTAAAGATCTTGCACTGTAACATAAACAGTACAATACAGAGAAAGAGGTCTCTGGTCACAGAGCTTACACTCTAATATGAATGGTACAATGCAAATAAGGTGGTCCCTTTTCACAGAGCTTACACTCTAATATTATTGGAAAACATCATTGGAAATGCAGAAGCCTCTGGTCACAGAATGTACAGTCTAATATGAATAGCATAATACAGAGAATGAGGTCCCTGCTCACCGAGCTTACATTCTAATATTTTTGGAAAATACTGAGAGCAGAAGGAGATTCCTGCTCACAGAGCTTACACTCTAATATAAATGTTACAATACAGACACGGAGGTCCTTGCTCACAGAGCTTACAGTCTAATATGAACAACACAACACAGAGAAGGAGGTCATTGCTCACAGAACTTACACTCTAATATGAATGGTACAATACATAGAAGGAAATCACTGCTCACAGAGCCTACAGTCTAATATGAACAGTGCAATGCAGAAAGGAAGTCCTTGCTCACAGAGCTTACACTCAAATATGAATGATACAATACAGAGAAAGAGGCCCTGCTTAAAGATCTTGCACTGTAACATAAACAGTACAATACAGAGAAAGAGGTCTCTGGTCACAGAGCTTACAGTCTAATATGAATGGTACAATGCAAATAAGGTGGTCCCTTTTCACAGAGCTTACACTCTAATATGAATGGTACAATACTGAGAGGGAGGACTGCGCTCAAAGAGCTTACATTCTAATATTAATGGAAAATACAGAAACAGAGGTCCCTGCTCAGAGAGCTTACACTCTAATATGAATGGTGAAATACAGAGAAGGAGGTCCCTGCTCACAGAGATTACACTCTAATATGAATGGTACAATACAGAAAAAGAGGTCTCTGCTCACAGAGCTTACACTCTAATGTAAATGGTACAATAATAATAATAAGAAGATCAGTGCTCATAGAGTTAAATTCTTCCACGTGCCCCTACTCGTGGCATGCGGCAGGTAGGGGAATGTCGCCTAAACAGCGAGCAGCCAGTGGCTGGGGGGGAAGGAATTAATATTTATATGGTAGCACTGCCTGCTCCCTCCATGCTTTTTTTCCTTGCATGCACACTGCTATTTTTTCCGTTCTGTGGGGTTAATTCCCCTGCAGCACGGAGTCGATTAAACAAAAGAAACTAAACAAAAAGGTAATCCATTCGGCATTTGCCCTTTTGTTTAATTTATATTTCGTATGTAGGGCTTTCGTTTACGTTTTAGTAAACGTATACAAAAAAAACAGATTTTTCAGACGAAATCGTAATTGTCCGAAAATGAATGCACATGTCTACAGTCTAATATGAATTGTGCAACGCAGATAAGGAGGTCCTGTTCACAGAGTTTACACTCTAATATAATTGGAAAATACAGATGGAGGTCCCTGGTCACAGAGCTTACAGTATAATATGGACATCACAATACAGAGAAGGAGGTCCTTGCTCACAGAGTTCACAGTCAAATATGAATTGTACAGTTTAATATAAACAGTACAATACTAATATGAATACTACAATACAGAGAAAGAGGTCTCTGGTCACAGAGCTTACACTGTAATATGAATGGTACAATACAAAGAAAGGTCCCTGCTCAGAGAGCTTACACTTAAATATTATTGAAAAATACAGAAACGGAGGTCCCTCGTCACAGAGCTTACAGTATAATATGAATGGTACAATACAGAGAAGAAGGTCCCTGCTCACAGAGCTTACACACAAATATTGTTGAAAAATACAGACACGGGGGTCCCTGGTCACAAAAATTACATTCTAATATGAATTGTTTAACACAGAGAATGAGGTCCCTGCTCACGGAGCTTACATTCTAATATCATTGGAAAATACAGAGAAGGAGATCATTGCTCACAGAGCTTAAACTGTAATATAAACAGTACAATACAGAGAAAGAGATCTCTGGTCACAGAGCTTACACTGTAATATGAATGGTACAATACAAAGAAGGAGGTCCCAGCTCACAGAGCTTACACTCTTAAATACTGGAAAATACAGAGAGGGTGATCCCTGGTCACAAAAATTACAGTCTAATATGAATTGTATCACACCGAGAAGGAGGTCTCTGCTCACAAAGCTTGCACTCTAATATGACTGTTACAATACAGAGAGGGTGATCCCTGGTCACAAAAATTACAGTCTAATATGAATTGTATCACACTGAGAAGAGGTCTCTGCTCACAAAGCTTACACTGTAATGTGAATGTTACAATACAGAGAGGGAGGTCCCTGCTCACAGAGCTTACACTCAAATATTATTGAAAAATACAGACACGGAGGTCCCTCGTCACATAGCTTACAGTCTAATATGAATGGTATAATACAAAGAAGAAGGTCCCTGCTCACAGAGCTTACACACAAATATTGTTGCAAAAAACAGACACGGAGGTCCCTGGTCACAGAGCTTATACTCTATTGTGAGCGCTTACACTATAATATGAATGGTTCAATACAGAGAAGGTGGTCCCTGCTAACAGAGCTTGCAGTCTAATATTAAGGGAAAATATCACTGAAAATACAGAAGCCCCTGGTCACAGAACTTACAGTCTAATATGAATAGCATAATACAGAGAATGAGGTCCCTGCTCACAGAGCTTACACTCTAATATGAATGTTACAATACAGACACGGAGGTCCTTGCTCACAGAGCTTACAGTCTTATATGAACAGCACAATACAGAGAAGGAGGTCATTGCTCACAGAGCTTACACTCTAATATGAATGGTACAATACATAGAAGGAAATCACTGCTCACAGCCCTTCAGTCTAATATGAACAGTGCAATGAAGAGAAGGAAGTCCTTGCTCACAGAGCTTACACTCAAATATGAATGATACAATACTGAGAAAGAGGTCCTGCTTAAAGATCTTGCACTCTAACATAAACAGTACAATACAGAGAAAGAGGTCTTTGGTCACAGAGCTTACACTCTAATATGAATGTTACAATACAGAAAAAATGGTCTCTGCTCACAGAGCTTACACTCTAATTTGAACAATGCAATACAGAGAAGGAGGTCCTTGCTCACAGAGCTTACACTCGAATATGAATGGTATAATACAGAGGAGGTCCTACTCATAGAGTTTATACTCTAATATGAATGGTACAATGTAAATAAGGTGGTCCCTGTTCACAGAGCTTACACTCTAATATTATTGGAAAACATCATTGGAAATGCAGAAGCCCCTGGTCACAGAACATACAGTCTAATATGAATAGCATAATACAGAGAATGAGGTCCCTGCTCACAGAGCTTGCACTCTAATATGAATGGTACAATACACAGAAGGAAATCACTGCTCACAGAGCTTACAGTCTAATATGAATCGTACAATACAGAGAAGAAGGTCCCTGCTCACAGAGCTTACACACAAATATTGTTGAAAAATACAGACACGGGGGTCCCTGGTCACAGAGCTTACACTCTAATATGAATGGTACAATATAGCACTTACACTATAATATGAATGGTACAATACAGAGAAGGAGGTCCCTGCTAACAGAGCTTGCAGTCTAATATTAAGGGAAAATATCATTGAAAATACAGAAGTCCCTGGTCACAGAACTTACAGTCTAATATGAATAGCATAATACAGAGAATGAGGTCCCTGCTCACAGAGCTTACATTCTAATATTTTTGGAAAATACTGAGAGCAGAAGGAGATGCCTGCTCACAAAGCTTACACTCTAATATAAATGTTACAATACAGACACGGAGGTCCTTGCTCACAGAGCTTACAGTCTAATATGAACAGCACAACACAGAGAAGGAGGTCATTGCTCACAGAGCTTACACTCTAATATGAATGGTACAATACATAGAAGGAAATCACTGATCACAGAGCCTACAGTCTAATATGAACAGTGCAATGCAGAAAGGAAGTCCTTGCTCACAGAGCTTACACTCAAATATGAATGATACAATACAGAGAAAGAGGCCCTGCTTAAAGATCTTGCACTGTAACATAAACAGTACAATACAGAGAAAGAGGTCTCTGGTCACAGAGCTTACACTCTAATATGAATGGAACAATGCAAATAAGGTGGTCCCTTTTCACAGAGCTTACACTCTAATATTATTGGAAAACATCATTGGAAATGCAGAAGCCTCTGGTCACAGAACGTACAGTCTAATATGAATAGCATAATACTGAGAATGAGGTCCCTGCTCACAGAGCTTACAGGTCCCTGCTCACAGAGCTTACATTCTAATATTTTTGGAAAATACTGAGAGCAGAAGGAGATTCCTGCTCACAGAGCTTACACTCTAATATGAATGTTACAATACAGACACGGAGGTCCTTGCTCACAGAGCTTACAGTCTAATATGAACAACACAACACAGAGAAGGAGGTCATTGCTCACAGAGCTTACACTCTAATATGAATGGAACAATACATAGAAGGAAATCACTGCTCACAGAGCCTACAGTCTAATATGAACGGTGCAATGCAGAGAAAGAGGTCCTGCTTAAAGATCTTGCACTCTAACATAAACAGTACAATACAGAGAAAGAGGTCTTTGGTCACAGAGCTTACACTCTAATTTGAATGTTACAATACAGAAAAAATGGTCTCTGCTCAAAGAGCTTACACTCTAATATGAACGACGCAATACAGGGAAGGAGGTCCTTGCTCACAGAGCTTACTCTCGACCATGAATGGTACAATACAGAGAAGGAGGTCTTACTCACAGAGTTTATACTCTAATATGAACAGTATAATACAGAGAAGAAGGACCCTGCTCACAGAACTTACACTATAATATACATGTTACAATACAGAGAGGGGAGGTCCTGCTCATAGAGCTTACAACTCTAATATTATTGAAAAATACAGAAAGGGAGGTCCTTGGTAACAGAACTTATAGTCTAATATTAGAGGTAAATACAGAGAGGGAGGTCCCTGCTCAAGGAGCTTACACTCTTATATTATTGGAAAACACAAAGAGGGCGATCCCTGGTCACAAAAATTACAGTCTAATATGAATTGTATCACACAGAGAAGGAGGTCTCTGCTCACAAATCTTACACTTTAATATGACTGTTACAATACAGAGAGGGAGGTCCTTGGTAACAGAACTTATAGTCTAATATTATAGGTAAATACAGAGAGGGATGTCCCTGCTCAAGGAGCTTACAGTCTAATATGAACAACACAATACAGAGTAGGAGGTCCTTGCTCACAGAGCTTGCACTCTAATATAAATGGTACAATACAGAGGACGTCCTACTCATAGAGTTTATACTCTAATATGAACAGTATAATACAGAGAAGAAGGTCCCTGCTCACAGAGCTTACACTCTAATATTATTGGAAAATACATAGAGGGCGATCCCTGGTCACAAAAATTACATTCTAATATGAATTGTATAACACAGAGAATGAGGTCCCTGCTCACAGAGCTTACATTCTAATATCATTGGAAAATACAGAGAAGGAGATCATTGCTCACAAAGCTTACACTCTAATATGAATGGTACAATACAAAAAAGAAAATCACTGCTCACAGAGCTTAAACTGTAATATAAACAGTACAATACAGAGAAAGAGATCTCTGGTCACAGAGCTTACACTGTAATATGAATGGTACAATACAAAGAAGGAGGTCCCAGCTCACAGAGCTTACACTCTTATATTATTGGAGAATACAGAGAGGGTGATACCTAGTCACAAAAATTACAGTCTAATGTGAATTGTATCACACCGAGAAGGAGGTCTCTGCTCACAAAGCTTACACTATAATGTGAATGTTACAATACAGAGAGGGAGGTCCCTGCTCACAGAGCTTACACTCAAATATTATTGAAAAATACAGACACGGAGGTCCCTCGTCACAGAGCTTACAGTCTAATATGAATGGTATAATACAAAGAAGAAGGTCACTGCTCACAAAGCTTACACACAAATATTGTTGAAAAAAACAGACGCGGAGGTCCCTGGTCACAGAGCTTATACTCTAATATGAATGGTACAACATAGCGCTTACACTATAATATGAATGGTTCAATACAGAGAAGGTGGTCCCTGCTAACAGAGCTTGCAGTCTAATATTAAGGGAAAATATCACTGAAAATACAGAAGTCTCTGGTCACAGAACTTACAGTCTAATATGAATAGCATAATACAGAGAATGAGGTCCCTGCTCACAGAGCTTATACTCTAATATGAATGTTACAATACAGACACGGAGATCCTTGCTCACAGAGCTTACAGTCTTATATGAACGGCACAATACAGAGAAGGAGGTCATTGCTCACAGAGCTTACACTCTAATATGAATGGTACAATACATAGAAGGAAATCACTGCTCACAGAGCCTACAGTCTAATATGAACAGTGCAATGCAGAGAAGGAAGTCCTTGCTCACAGAGCTTACACTCAAATATGAATGATACAATACTGAGAAAGAGGTTCTGCTTAAAGATCTTGCACTCTAACATAAACAGTAAAATACAGAGAAAGATGTCTCTGGTCACAGAGCTTACACTCTAATATTATTGGAAAACATCATTGGAAATGCAGAAGCCCCTGGTCACAGAACATACAGTCTAATATGAATAGCATAATACACAGAAGGAAATCACTGCTCACAGAGCTTACAGCCTAATATGAACGGTGCAAGGCAGAGAAAGAGTTACTGCTTAAAGATCTTGCACTCTAACATAAACAGTACAATACAGAGAAAGAGGTCTTTGGTCACAGAGCTTACACTCTAATATGAATGTTACAATACAGACACGGAGGTCCTTGCTCACAGAGCTTACAGTCTTATATGAACAGCACAATACAGAGAAGGAGGTCATTGCTCACAGAGCTTACACTCTAATATGAATGGTACAATACATAGAAGGAAATCACTGCTCACAGCCCTTCAGTCTAATATGAACAGTGCAATGAAGAGAAGGAAGTCCTTGCTCACAGAGCTTACACTCAAATATGAATGATACAATACTGAGAAAGAGGTCCTGCTTAAAGATCTTGCACTCTAACATAAACAGTACAATACAGAGAAAGAGGTCTCTGGTCACAGAGCTTACACTCTAATATGAATGGTACAATGTAAATAAGGTGGTCCCTGTTCACAGAGCTTACACTCTAATATTATTGGAAAACATCATTGGAAGTGCAGAAGCCCCTGGTCACAGAACATACAGTCTAATATGAATAGCATAATACAGAGAATGAGGTCCCTGCTCACAGAGCTTGCACTCTAATATGAATGGTACAATACACAGAAGGAAATCACTGCTCACAGAGCTTACAGCCTAATATGAATGATATAATACAGAGAAAGAGTTACTGCTTAAAGATCTTGCACTCTAACATAAACAGTACAATACAGAGAAAGAGGTCTTTGGTCACAGAGCTTACACTCTAATATGAATGTTACAAAACAGAAAAAATGGTCTCTGCTCACAGAGCTTACACTCTAATTTGAACAATGCAATACAGAGAAGGAAGTCCTTGCTCACAGAGCTTACACTCGAATATGAATGGTATAATACAGAGGAGGTCCTACTCATAGAGTTTATACTCTAATATGAACAGTATAATATAGAGAAGAAGGTCCCTGCCCACAGAGCTTACACTCTAATTTTATTGGAAAATACATAGAGGGCGATCCCTGGTCACAAAAATTACATTCTAATATGAATTGTATAACACAGAGAATGAGGTCCCTGCTCACAGAGCTTACATTCTAATATCATTGGAAAATACAGAGAAGGAGTTCATTGCTCACAGAGCTTGCACTCTAATATGAATGTTACAATACAGAAAAAGAGGTCTCTGCTCACAGACCTTACACTCTAAAATGAACGATGCAATACAAAGAAGGAGGTCCTTGCTCACAGAGCTTACACTCGACTATGAATGGTTCAATACAGAGAAGGAGGTCCTACTCACAGAGTTTATACTCTAATATGAACAG
>OW240918.1:67117521-67131370 GCA_933207985.1 Pelobates cultripes | reverse complement strand
AAATTAAGCATCCCTGACAGTATGTTTTTACATCTCTTAACATGTGTGGCCAATATGCATATATCACGCAATATTTCATATGCATTACTATATATAGTAATTGTATATATGTTATATATATTTTAATAAAATTTAAATAATAAATCAATTCATTAAGCAAATTAATTAAATAAATAAAAGAAAATGTGCTGGGGAGGCAGTGTGCCTATATTGTGCTATGGATGCAGTTTGTGTTTGCTGGAATGTAGTGTTTGCATGTGATGGGGATGCAGCGTGTCTGTGTGTGTGTGTGTGTGTGTATGCTGGGGCTGCAGTGTGTCTGTGTGCTAGCTAGAGTTGCAGTATGTCTTTCTGTATGCTGGGACGAAATCTGTTTCTGAGTGTGTGTGTTGGGGATGCAGTGTGTCAGTGTGTACATGGGATATAGTGTGTCAGTGTGTGTGTGCAGGGGATGCAGTGTGTCTGTGTTTGTGCTGGGGATGCAGTTTGTGTGTGCTGGGGATGCAGTGTGTGTCTGTGTGTGTTCTAGGGATGCAGTGTGTCTGTGTGTGTGCTGGGGATTGCTTCCTATGTCAGCACTCTGTGTGTGTACTGCAGTCAATCTAGGTACTTACTTGTGATATCCGCGGTGGTTTGGTTTTTGTCCGGAGTCTGAGTCTTTTTCCCACCACTGCTTGCTCCTACCCTGCTTCTGGCTGCTGACTGCATCAGGAAGATCTGTGTACCTGATGCCTGTGCTGCCCTGTGGTGACCAGTTTTCACATCGCCAGATAAGGAGGTGGACTTTGACACTCTGACCTGTGCCCTGTGTGCCGCAAAGTGCTGTAAGTAAAGTACAGCTCAAGTTCCAGCAGCACAGCAAGTGATGTCAAAACGCCAGAACTTCAGTGGAAAACATGAGCACAACCCTAAGTACCCGACCAACTTTAGCTCAGCCTCTTCCCTCCTCTCTTGACGCCAGGATTGTTTTGAATTTTTAGCCAACATCCCAGCCTACCCCGGCGAAAGTGCAGATCAGGCGTTCCCCAACTGCTCTGAGATTATGACAGATGCGGCATAATACACCCATGTCAATGATCTGGCTGGAGCCATGGCCTCACTGGTACCTATGGACTGGCCGGACCTGGCTGCTCCTATTTTGTGTATCATATACTTTGAAAACTGTAAAGTGCACTTTGTCCTTGTTAGGGCAGAAATTCTTCTCCAGGTATTATTCATGGCTGCAATTGGTCCTTGGAACTCCAACAAGCACAAACACACCTACGAGCAGCTCAGGAGAAATGACTGATACACAACACATGGTCTCAAATTATCAGTAACCTTCCTCGGACATGAGGTAACTTCTGAAGGATTAAATCCACAAAAGAAGAAGGTTGAAGCCATACTAAAGGCTAAAACACCTACTAACATCAGGGAATTAAGATCATTCCTTGGAATGACTAACTATTACCGTTAGTGTATAGATAACTATGCAGAAATGACAAAACCACTCTTACACCTGCCCTAAAAGGAAACTACCTGGAACTGGGGGGAGCCTCAGGACCAAGCAGTAAGTGAACTGAGGAGGAAGATCACTCAGGCACCCTGTTTAGCATACCCAGAGGGGGGTAAACCTTTCCATCTGGAGACAGGATATACCAATTTAAGCATAAGTGCTGTTCTGTATCAGAAGCAGGACAGTCCAAACAAAGTTATTGCATACGCTAGCAAGACTTTGTCACCTGTTGAAGTTAAATTCAACACGTGTGAGAAGGCGTTATTGTCGACTGTTTGGGTACTACAAAATTTTCGTAGCTATATCCAAGGTAAGAAAATTATTGTACCAACCTCTACAATATCTGCAGAGTGAAAGAATCAGAGACGGTAATCTCTCTAACAGTCGGATTACTGCATGGACTCTATCCTTACAGGGATTGCCATTAGAAGTCCGTTATAAAAATAATAAGAGAAGCCCAGTTGCCCAAGGTTTAGCAGAATTACATTACTGTACTGCTCCATCTCTGGATGATAATGACAAGGAAGATTACTTCAAGAGAAACTGCTCTCCCCTTGTAAAGTTTATTACGAAAAATACTATCGACCACTACCGTGGGTATACATTGATGGTTATTCATATCACAACACCGTTGATAATGAATGGAAGTTAGTTGCAGGTATCGGAATTGCCTGGTTAGATGATTATCCCAATGTATCTATAGGGTACAATATTGGTCCCATAAGCAGTCAGATAGCCGAACTCTGTGCAGTTTATAAGACCATACAAGTGGCAATATAATATGGTATAAAATAATTCATTATCATAACTGATTCCAGCTATGTTCGCAACAGTTTTGTGGAATATCTGCCTAGCTGGAAACTTAACCAAATGCTGAAAAGCAATGACAAACCTGTTAAACATGGGAAATTGTTTTGTAAAATCGATGAGTTAATATATATAGTTAATACAATGTTAAACAAAAATCTGCACACCAGTCTAACCATAAGACTTGCTTTTCCCACACAAATCACAAATCTGCAGTGATGTTACTAGTGCAAAGGATTCTGGGCGGGCAGATGCAAATTAGTTTAACAAAGAATCACATTTTTGCCTCATTCCATTTTAAACATGGATTCCTTTGTATCTGTGTTTGCTGTATACAACAGCTTTGAAACACAACTTAGGAAAAGATGCAAAGCCAGTAACCACTCATGGACAGGTGTTGCATTGTTAATGCAAATCATCAGTATGAGGTTGGTTACTGGTTTGTTTATTAAGGCTTGGTAGTGCTTGGGAAGCAAAAACCAAAAAGGTTATGGTGGGTAAATAATTGTGATTGAAAACCCCTTCCACCTGAAGTCTGTGGATAGTTAATACAATCAGGGACGTATTAGCTGCGAGGCAAACAAGGCATTTGCCTTGGGCGGCATTTTCCAGGAGGCGGAAAAAAAAGCCGCCCCCAAATGCCTTGTTAGCCTTGCAGCTAACTGACAAGCCAGATGGGCGGTCGGTCGGGTGGCGCTGGCGAGGGAGCACTTTCCTCTGAGCTCTCTGCTCAGCTCCCTTGCGCGCCGCAGAATGATGCCGGTAGCTGGAATATGACGTCATATTCCAGCTCCCGGCATCATTCTGCGGCGCGTGAGGCAGCTGGGCAGAGAGCTCAGGGGAAAGTGCTCCCTCACCAGCACTGCCCGACCGACCGCCCGTCTGGCTTGTCAGTTAGCCGCAAGGCTAACAAGGCATTTGCCCTGGGCATTTGGGGGCGGCTTTTTTTGCCGCCTCCTGGAAAATGCTGCCCAAGGCAAAGGCCTTGTTTGCCTCGCAGCTAATACGTCCCTGATTGTATTAACTATCCACAGACTTCAGGTGGAAGGGGTTTTCAATCACAATTGTTTACCCACCATAACCTTTTTGGTTTTTGCTTCCCAAACACTACCAAGCCTAAGAGAGAGCTCAAAAATCAGCACTCTTTAGCCGCCCAACTGCCTGCATGCCTGCCTCCCTCCCTGCTCAAGCAGCCCAGCCAGCAGGTAAAAAATCCACCAAGCTCTCCCAAAGGTAGGGAGGCTGAGTTGATTTTAATAAAAATTAAAAAAATTATCTGTAAGTGTTGGGGAGGGGGGGGGTCTGTGTGTGTGTGTGTGTCTGGCTGGCAGGCAGTATGTGTGTGTCTGTGTCTGGCTGACTGTGTGTGTGTGTGTGTGTGTGTCTGGCTGGCAGTGTGTCTGTATATCTGTCAGTGTATGTCTGTCAGTGTGTGTCTGAGTGATTGTGTGTGTCTGTGAGTGAGTATGTTTGTCAGTGTGTGTGAGGGAGCCTGTGTGTCTGAGTGATTGTGTGTGTCTGTGAGGGCGCCCGTGTGTCTGTTTGTAAGTGTGTCTTTGAGGGAGCCTGTGTGTCTGAGTGATTGTGTGTGTCTGCCAGTATGTGCCTGTCAGTGAATGTGTGTGTGTCTGAGTGATTGTGTATGCCTGTCAGTGTGTGTTTGAGTGGGTGTGTCAGTGAGTGAGTGTGTGTCTGCATCATTGTGTGTGCATGTCAGTGATTGTGTGTGAGTCAGTGATTGTGTTTGTCTGTCAAATTGTGTCAAATCAGTGTGTGTGTGTGTGTGTGTATGTCAATGTATCTGAGAGTGTGTCTGTCAGTCATAGTGTGTGTATTAGTCTTTAACAGGAAGAGGTGTGGCATTGACAGGAAGGGGTGTGTAAAATATGGGTGCCTGAGTTCTGTCATGCCTAGGGTAGCACAGATCCAAAATACACCACTTATGCTGTGGACCTATTACTTGCTGAAGTGCTTTATGCAAAATAGTCAAGGGGGACACTACTGGCTTTGTGAACATTTTTCTTCACTGACACATTTGTATTATATTTTATAACATGCCCTTTTCCATTTAAATTACATGCACAAAACCATCAAACAATTAAAGGATAGGCCAAGAGAAATGTTAAGAGCTATTAATAACTATGACAAATATGGCCAGAAGCGACAGCTGGATAATTTTAAAAGGGCATAATGGATCACACTTTTCTCTTTCTTTTTTTATGTGCAGTTACAGGAATAAGCAATATAAATGAAATTACACAAGAGTAACAGGTATAATGAAGTGGACACTTTTTAAAAATAGAACAAAGAAAAAAAAGGTCTAGCTGCAGGAAGGGATAATATCAAACCATAAAATGATCCATAGATTAAGACAGCACTGTGGTATGCAAAAATGTCTAGAAATGATGGGTACTACTCAGGGTGCATCAAAAGAGACACCAAGTAAGCAACCAAATGGCTGCCCTTCCAGGCCGAGAGCCACAAGGGGCTTACAAGCCCCGTATCGCCCACAAAGACGTTAGACGGACCGAAAACAGAGGCGCAAAGCACCTACACCATCCGTCCAACAGGGACAGACTCGGACACTGAACTAAGTACTGGAATAAAGATGCCGGCTCTAACCCAGACCTGGGGCTGGAGAGGTACCAGACCCGGAACGAAGCCATCTCGGGCCAGACACAGGACAAGCCATCCAAGGGCATCGGCTGAAGTTAAGAGGCAAACACCCAAAGACACTGGTCACAGACACCTGTATATGAACTGCACTCACCCTACAACTCATTTTCTATACCCGTAAGGTAGACCAGCAAAGTACAATCACCCGAGGTTAATAACATCTTCTGTCCAACCAGACCATGCCAGGAACTCTACACTAATCTTAACAATCCTGTTACCCATAAGTTTGCAACACCAGTTTTAGCCAGAAAAGTCTTTTATTACTGTCTTCCATGCATGGCTTTATGTGTTTATGTGTAAGGTTATAACTCTAAAAATGTGCATGTTCAACTAAATACCACTTCATATGTTAGCTTTGTATTACGCCATTTGTGCCTTCTGCTATTGTGGCAGGACACAACTCTATGTTTATCTCTGCACAGCAAAAATACTAAATAAAAAAAAAATCATACAAACTAGTTTACACTGAGAGAACACTAGAGACAAAGTCACAGTATGCAGGTAACTACAACAGAGTATTGCTTGCAGGACTGTTCCTGGACGATTTACTGAATGAGAGTCCTCCCCTAACCAATGCCCTCCCATTGGGGATTTTAGTAGATCTACAGGTATAAACAAAAAGGAAGTCCAGCCAAGGCCAGTAAGCCTCTGAGATCAATGCGATCTGTCATTTCCATCTATAACATCATAGAGGAAATCCACAAGGTCTAACTCCACATCTGCAGTTGAGACTGACACTTTAGACTTGGTTATGATTTTGTTGTTGTTGATCTAAGCCAGATCAACAACAACAAAAATGTTTTAAAACTACAGTTTCCAAGATGCTTTGTCATTCTAAAGGCACACAAAACATCACAGGAGTTGCAGTAGATTCTAGGGGATCTACCTTAGTACAGACAAGTGACTCTTATAATGGTCTGCCTCTCTACATCTCTTACAATGCACACAAAAGGTGGCTTGATGGCTATTTTACTGTGTACTAGCGTGGTCATGAAAAAGTGAATTTAATTAAATTTTTGATTCAATTTATTGTAATTATTTTAGTTTACTTTCTTCTCTGACAAGCCACACTTCTGCAAAAATGTCATATTCTGGTTAAGTAGCTTCAGTTTTAGGAATCTGATTTATAGCCAATCAGCATGAAGATTCTAATAGGTAACTGTGCACTTCAGCATTGCAATGATACCCCAGTCCACATCTCAGGAGTAAACTGCATTTAGTTTTGAAAGTTGAAATTCTGGTTTAACCTTTTTTTCTCACATGTGCCTTGGACACGGCAGACCTGCACATGGAGCATCTATAGTGAATTGGGCTTCCAAAGTCTGGCACACACTCCGTATAATTTGAACAGTGATGTCTCCTTCATATACCCTTTCCTTAAGACCAGTTAATTATTTTGAGTCTCTTTCCCTTTTCATTGCAGGGTACTTTTGGCATCTGTATACTACTCCCTCTCTTCTTTATATATTGAGGATATCTATTACATTTCAGTACTACCTACTATTTAGAATTTGTTTATTCACATTATTTAAATTGAATGAACATAATAAAAACAATGAAGTATTATGATTTTTTAACATATTTGTATGCAGGGACCTTTCTCAATGCTCGGTTTGGGGGTAATCTTTAGCACAGATCTTTGGCAAAGGTAGCATTCTGTGAACAATGTATTCTTTTGTTATATATCGAAAAACTATATATACAGTATCTTACAAAAGATTGTCAAGTTATTTTGAGGGGACAGCATATTTACACTGTTATACTGGTTGTACACTTTACATTCTACTTTACATTGTAGCAGAGTGTAATTTCTTCAGTGTTGTCACATGAAAAGATATAATAAAATATTTACAAAAATGTGAGGAGTGTACTCACTTTTGTGAGATACTCTATATCTTGACATGGAACAACACAGAAAACAGCATTCTAGGCTAAAAGATATCAGGTGCATTAAACTAGCTAAAGATATCTGTTACATTTTTTTTTAGTACCAAGATTTCAATTTTAGGCTTAGGATTTTGATGATGTCAGTGTAAAAAACATTAAGTATATTACTAGTCTTTAAAATTAAATACCGAACTCCTCCTGGTTTGTGAATTCAAGGTGACCTCAAAGTGAAATTCAAATTTAAGGGCAGAGTAGCTAAATGGAAAGCATAACTGATTGAAAGAAGTTTTCAAGGTTAACTATTTTAATCTTTTACTTTAAATTCACCTTAAAATGTCACTTCAGTGAATAAACCTGTTACAGAGAGAACTGTTTTTGTCAACGAATTACCCTGAAGAAGCGTCTGGTAACATGAAATTGAAAATGACTATTATTGTTCTGTTGGAGTTACTGGGTGGCATCCCACAAGCAGTTAACTTATTGTTATAAGTTTTCTCTGGTCGCTGTTTCCAATTACTTTGTGGCTATTGAGTTGTGAAAGTGTCACATGTGACATGGTTTGATCGTGTAATTTAAATCAGGAGGGCACTGTAGCTATATCTGTCATCCAGAGTACCCTGCTTTTACTCCAATCACTTCTGGAGCTAGAATAGCATAACACCAACTCATGCATTGAGATACTTTGTGGTTTCCTATTGGATTTATAGTCAGGAATCATTTTGTTTGATTGGAATTTTGTTTTCAACGAGCATAGGTCTATATTGTATTACAGTTTATTGTGCCTTTATATTAAGTGGATCGCTGGGAAGGGGATTTCTTTTTGAATTTATATTTTTAGTTATATAATAAAAGAAATGGATTTGGAATGCAAGTATACATTTTATTTATATCGTTATTCACTAAAGTAAGAATTCAAGGTTAATTCCAAATTTAAGGTCAATATAGCAAAACAAGTCAGCTATGCTTACAGTTCAGCTACTCTGGCCTTAAAGGGAAACTATAGGCACCCAGACCACTTCCTCTCATTGAAGTGGTCTGGGTGCAATGTTCCTGTCTGGCGTACTCCTGCAATTTAAAACATACCAGTTTTTGAGAAACTGCAATATTTACATTGCAGTACTAAGACAGCTTTTAGTGGCTGTATACCAGGCAGCCATTAGAGGCGCATCTGAGAGTTTACCGAACTCTGTTTCCTCTAAATCAGTGCTCCTCAATGCATGCCTAACAGCCCAGGATTTAGGGATTACCCAAGTGTGTCTAAGGTGTTTAAAAAAAAACAAACAAACTAAAAACACCTTTTTTTCCTTCTTCTAAACACTTTAGACACACCCGGGTAATCCCTAAATTATGGACTGTTAGGCGTGCCTTGAGGAGAGGGTTAAGGAGCACTGCTCTAAATAACTCTGGACATCCTGACACTCTGAATCAGAGCATTCAGCATCAGTGAAATACCCAGCATCAAAGAACGTAGAGGGGCACAAGGGAGGTAGGGACCAGAGGGCACTATAATGTTAGGAATACAGCTTTATATTCCTAACACTATAGAATTATTTAACATTTACTTTGAATTCTCACTTTTGTGAATAACCCTGTATGTCTGTGTCTACAAATCCTGTACAATCATTTTATTTAAATAGTTAAGGTAACACTGCTTAACATTGTGATTTGCTATGGCCACATACTGAATTTAAACTAACATTTCGATTCACATGAGCAAGTTGATGCTTGTTGATGCTAATTGCATGTTCACTGTCATCCCATCTGTAAGTGTTCCCAGGCAGACATGTTAAAGCCTTCTTTATGATCTATCAATTCAGTGTGGTGAACAGACTGCAGAGTTTATTGCAGTGATAATACAGGATTACACCTTTAATCTGTAATTGTTCTAATCAGTTCCACAATTTGGCGCCATTTAAATACGCCATAACTAGTTAATCCAGATCAGAATTCAAAATCCATCTGTGATGAAAGAATACAGAACAATTAAATCCCACAATTAAATCCAATCCCATTGTAGCCGCTAGCCAGCAGTTCCTTGCAGATAACGAAACTGACCTTTTTCAAATTTAGGGCTCGATTATGTTGCAAATTGTAAATTGAAGTGGAACTGTATAAAAAGGGATCACAATCTTGCTGATTAGCTTTCTCTCTTATTTATATATATATATATATATATATATATATATATATATATACACACACACATACATACATACATACATACATACCCACCCACCAGATTTCCCAATAGATACATAGCCTTACTGGAAATGTTTGAGCAGGGCATCATATTTTAGGATTAAGAAACAGGTAAGTTACTGCAAGTGTTAGCACAGCCCATTGGGGTTATGTCATGAAAAGGGCACTCTGAGTGATTTACACATTTTTTTTTTTTTTTTTAAACATATGAGATCATTCTCTGTGTGCATTTATTTTTTCATTGTTTTTAAAGAGATACTATAGACACTAAACCAATGTTAACTTACTGAAGCAGCTTTGGTATAGATCATGCTCCTGCAGTCTCAATGCTAAATTATCTGCCCACAGCTTCCCTAAACACTTCCTGAAAAAGGAACTTAGATATTCTAGGTTCCTTTATTAAACAGTCTGTGTAATTTAGAATGTCTTGTATTTTACTCTGTTAATTGCTTTCTAGACCCTGCAGGAGCCTCCTGTGTGTGATTTAAAGTTGAATTTAGAGTAGGAAAAGAAAACGTCTAAAGCAAGCTAACATCTAATTGAAATTTAACCCATTTTTTTAATGCAGACTGCATGAGTCACAGCCAGAGGAGATGTGGCTAGGACTGCATAAACAGAAATCCCTATAGTGACTTAAAGGATCACTATAGGGTCAGGAACACAAACATGTATTCCTGACCCTATAGTGTTAAAACCACCATCTAGTCCCCCTGGGCCCCTCATGCCTCCCTAAATATAGCAACCTCTTACTGTATTCAAGCCAGATGCTGTAGATCTGCATGCTGTTTGCCTCAAAAGCAAAACAAGCAGTCTGACATCATCAGAAGGTGGTGGCCTGATCCAATCACAATGCTTCCCCATAGGATTGGCTGAGACTGACAAAGAGGCAGATCAGGGGCAGAGCCAGCATGATTCAAACACAGCCCTGGACAATCAGCATCTTCTCATAGAGATGAATTGAATCAATGTATCTCTATGAGGAAAGTTCAGTGTCTGCATGCAGAGGGAGGAGATACTGAATGTTTGGATGCATTTTAGGCAGCAATGACCCAGGAAGGATCTCTAACAGCCATCTAAGGAGTGGCCAGTGAAGTTATCACTAGGCTGTAATGTAAACACTACATTTTCTCTGAAAAGACAGTGTTTACAGCAAAAAGCCTGAAGGTAATGATTCTACTCACCAGAACAAATTCATTAAGCTGTAGTTGTTCTGGTGACTATAGTGTCCCTTTAACACATAACTTCCTCATATATTTATTTTTCTCAGGCTGGATGCAAATACTGATGTAAGTGTTTACATCAGAGAAGTTTGTATTTGTACCCAGTGGTGTATCCTGGCTTTGTGCTCCCCTAATTTAACCCCCCCCCCCAGCCTCCTTACCTTTGGGAATGCTGGGGGGGTTTCTCCCTCTCGCTGGGGTCTAGTGGGGCTGCTGGGCGGTCGGGCGGCGCTGGCGAGGGAGCTGAGCAGAGCGCTCAGGGGAAAGTGATCCCTCGCAAGCCCCGCCCGACCAGAATGTTAGTTAGCTGCCAGGCTAACAAGACATTTGCCCTGGGCATTTGGGGGCGGCTTTTTGTGCCGCCCAAGGCAAATGCCTTGTTTGCCTCGCGGCTAATACGTCCCTGTTTGTATCTATGTAAGTGTGTATAAGTAGCAGTGTGTCTTTCTGTTCATCCTGTGTATATCTGTGTCTCTTTATGTGTGTCTATTCCCTGGTTATGTAGATTTGTATGTATAAGCATATTTCTGGGATGATATATGCGCTATTGGGTTGAAAATAGATTACACATTTATTGGTGAGTCAGAAATGCATTTTCAGTTGGCCCATAAATTACATCTTCTGAGAAAATGGCTGATAAGAATTTAGGCCCTTGGTCAAACACCAATACTAATTATACAAGGCAGAGGAGAATTAACCGTAAGAAGACCTGGTCAGCTGCCTATAGCACAGTGGTTAGACGGAGGCCCCATTCACCATCCCTATGTTTAGAAAGAAGGGAGAACCTCAAACCGATAACTTGGCTAGGGCCGATGAGACAAGGTAGCAAATACTGACAAGTTTTCTTTTACAAATTTTCGTACACTTGTAGTTTCATTTTTAAGTGTATATTTTCTCGTGAACTAAAATCTGTAATAATCTGTATAAGTACTGTATAGGTAAGAATAAATAAACCTTTAAAGCAGGGTAGTCAACCTTTTAATGCCTAGTGCCCACTTTTGATGTTTCTATGTGTGTCTGTGAGGTGCTGTGTGTGTGTGAAGGCTGGTCTGTGTGTGTGTGTGAGGTGCAGTGTGTGTATGGAGGTAGTGTATGTGTGTAAAGGGTGCTGTTTGTGTGAGTGATGCTGTGCGTGTGTGTGTGTGAGGGATGCTGTATGTGTGTGAAGGGTGTAGTGTGTGTGTGTGTGTGTGAGAGAGGGGTGCAGTGCATGTGAGGGGGCAGTGTGTATGAATGGTGCAGTGTGTGAGAGAAAGAGAGAGATGCAGTCTGAGAGGGGTTCAGTGTGTGTGTGTTGGGGGGGGAAGTGTGTGGATGTGTGTGAGGGTGTTGGTCTGTGAATGTGTGAGGGGTGTATTGTGTGTGTGTGTGTGTGCATGTGTGTGTGAGAGGGGGGTGGTGTGCGTATGTGTGAGGGGTGTATTGTGTGTGTGTGAAGGGTGTAGTGTGTGTGTTTGTGTGTAAAGGGTGGATAGGGTCTATGCTGTGTGTAGGTGGGTGAGATGTGAAAATCTATCTTAATGTCTCCTCCTCCCTTCTTCTTACCTTTTACCAGGGAGGGAGGACTTAATGCTGCAAGCCCTGGTGATCCAGTGGTGGAATATTCAGTTTAGCCTGCAGCTCCTCCAACTGCAGGCTAACTCTCCTGTTCTTCTGCGAGCAGAGCACTGTATCGAAGCATTGCCATGGTAATGCTTCGACCAGTCTGCTCACTGGAGGAACACAGAGCCTCCCAGGCCCTTCCCTTCCTCTGCTGAAACTAAGTGCCAGCGGGCCAATGAGGGAGATTTTGATCTCACCAGCCCTGGAGAGCTAACAGCAAGGCTGGCTCTGCATGGGCCGACAGGGGAGATGAAAGAATCTCCCCTGCTGGCCTTGCCCCACGGCGTTTTTTGCAGAATCCACCACCACCCACCCAAAATTCCAAACCACCCACTAGTGGGAGGTAGGGACTAGGTTTACTACCCCTGCTTTAAAGGGTTACTGGAAGAATCATAACAACTACAGTTATGATGCTAGCAGTACCTTTTTCCCATTTCCTGTAATGGGGCAAATCAGAACTGTTGTTAAAAAAGAAGTGTTACATATTGTTGATAAAGAAAGTCCATTCTTCTGATATGTCTAGATCTGAGACCATAGGAAACCATCTTAGCCAAGGTTTAGTGACTTTGTGGAAGTCGGCTGTGGAACAAAGGGCACAGTGGATAGTGGATGATGTGTCCCAGTGGTGCTGAAATACAGAAGGCAATGATTCTATGGGGATGTTTTTTAAAATGACGACCCATGTAGTTGGCAGCTGATTCTCTCACCAAGTGACAATTTTAAGTATTTCTTTATATTAAAAAATGTGTAAATTGGAACTTTGCATTCCCCCTGAAGAGCCTGCCTGGCGAAACGCACGTCGGGGCTCGGCTCTGGACATTATTGACTCTGGCAAACTATGACCCAAGCTCTTCCTGCTGATGATACTCTGTCTTCTGACAGGCTTACTTAAGCCTTATACTCACTTGACACACTCAAGGGAAGCCAGTGTCATACTGAGCTGTTATTCACCGGATCAAAATCCAAATAGTAGCTGCCTTTACTTTAGGAACATAGTTTGACAGCATGATAGGTGCCCTTGAAGGCACAGATTAGTATTACTTATTAACAGTTAGTGAGATATTTTGCTGCCAGATAGGTGCTGCCTCTATTATAGATATCGATTTTAATAAAAAAAATAGGTGCCCTCGAAGGCACAGAATAGGTTACTACCTCTTAGCAGACAGCTGCAACAGAGATTAACCCATCACAAGTTTATGTGCTTATCAAGGCACAACCTAGAACAGTGATGACGAACCTATGGCACGCGTGCCACAGGTGGCACTCCAGGCCCTTTCTGTGGGCATGCGGCCATAGGCTCGCCATCAATGCAGAGTAGGCACCTGCCTGCCCAAAACGGCAGGTGCCTACTCTGCTTCCGTGTCGGGAGGCAGGGGGAGGGATCTGTGAAGCAAGCTGTCCTTACC
The DNA here is from genome assembly GCA_933207985.1 of Pelobates cultripes. Taxonomy (NCBI): domain Eukaryota; kingdom Metazoa; phylum Chordata; class Amphibia; order Anura; family Pelobatidae; genus Pelobates; species Pelobates cultripes. The sequence continues at coordinate 67,118,078 of OW240918.1, read as the reverse complement.
ATGGCAACTCTCCACACAGCATCGCGCGGGAGGACAGGGGAGCTGCTTCACAGATCACTCCCCTGCCTCCCAACACGGAAGCAGTGCTTGCCACCACCGGACCACCAGGGATGGCTGTGTCCCCCCCCTACTTCATTAAAGGTAAGAAGGAGGGAGGGGGGATACTGATTTAGCATACTTTAAAAAAAAAAAACACCTTTACCCCAGCCCCACACACACAGCACCCCTACTCCCCCCACACATTACCCCTACCCCCCACACTGTGTACCCCTACCCCCCACACATACAGTACCCCTACCATCCCAAACACCCCTCCCACACCCAGCTTCCCTCCCCTTCCCTACACCCAGCATCCCTCCCCACTCCAACCCCCCACACACACAGCAGCCCCACCCCCCCACACACAGCACCCCTCAGCAGTCTGTCTGTATGTGTATTCAGCAGACTGTGTGTGTATTCATCAGTCTCTGTATTCAGCAGCCTTGTGTGTGTGTATTCAGCAGACTGTGTGTATGTATTCAGCAGTCTGTGTGTATGTGTTGCATTTGTTGGAAATA
>OW240918.1:67080377-67117421 GCA_933207985.1 Pelobates cultripes | reverse complement strand
GGGAATAAATTTCTGGTGTGCGAAAGGGGAGTGATAGAGATGATGCAAGGAAGAATACCATGACTGGCCTAAGTTGAGAGAAGAGTCAGGTAATCAATGGTATCAAAAGCAGCAGAGCAAGTGGGATGAGGATAGAAAAGAGTTTAGAATGTTATGTTTGGAGGCGAAAGTTATTGATGGAAACAATACAACCCCTCGCACAGGATATCTCTTTTGGAGAATTCTACTTTTTAGATTTCTATTTTAAATGCTCTAAATACATTTTATTTTTGGATGAGATTATTCGGCATGTTTTTTATTGTGCTGTTAAATTATTTTTTTAGATTATTTTAGAAAGTGTTTTTTACTCGTACCTAGTTATCCAGACATGTAAAGGGTTAAAACTGTTTTTAATGTGTTCCTCTTCTCTTTGAATTTCAATGTGAGTCTCATAGTTCTCAGAAGCAATTTCCTTCATTTGTGCACTCACCATTGCGGACGTGACGTTATAATAATCCTAGAAAAAATGATATATTTCAGGTTATATATAAACATAATTATATTGTCTCTGAACTGAGAATTAAAGGGACTCTTTCGTGAAGCATTGCTTATACTCATTCCAGCACTAGGCCTGCCATGCTGATTGGTACAGAAAAACTACAAAAGCAACTAGATATGTATTTATATATCTATTTATGTGAAAAGAAAAGAAAAAAAAAAAAAATATATATATATATATAAATATATATATGGCACCCAATCTAAGTAGTATTACTCTTATACGTACATTAGTATGGATCCTATATAATCATTGGTATGAGTATTTGCAACACAATTGACCTAAAAATTACAAATAAAACAATGATAGTGCAGCACAGTATATATTTACAAATAGTGAGTTTAGTTCTTGTGTAGAATACACTCACATTCGTTAGAGCTGTTTAAATGTTCTTGTTTAATAAAAGTTAAACTTTAATATAGACTTACCTTTCCACTATTAATTAATCATTCTGCTTCCTGGTACTACTATATCCATTGGTGGGGATTATACATTTCTTTATTCATATCTGGTTGTTAAGTACTTACGTCACCATTGGAGCCTTTTATTTACTTCCACATATACCCTGTATACTACATCCCATTTGGAGTGTCTGTATCGTTTGGACCAACTCACATCCTAAAACAGGGATTATGCCGTCCATGCAAAATAACAGCAGAGCTGTAAATTAGCTCTAACGAATGTGAGTGTATTCTACACAAGAACTAAACACACTATTTATAAATATGTACTGTGCTGCACTATCATTGTTTTATTTGGTATTTTTTTAGGTCAATTGTGTTGCCAATACTCAAAGACCAATGATCATATAAAATCCAGACTAATGTACGTATAAGAGTAGTACTACTTAGATTGGGCTCGGTATATATATATATATATATATATATTTTCTCATCACCTACTATTTCACCAGGTCTGGGAATCCTGGTATAATATACTGCTGCCTGCAATATTCTTTAGTCTATTTTAACTTTAGTGAGCACCAATCAAATTCTATTTCACGCTATTTATATTTGCCAGCAAATGATGATTGTGCCATGAACTGTTGAATGAGTTATTAGACTTTTAGTGCTCACACTCGAAGATGGCTTAAGCAATACAGTATAATGTTTAACCCCTAAGTTCCAATAACAGTACAATTGTACTAAATCTATTCCATATTAAAATGTTTGGTGACAGCGACGCTGTGTAGCGCTGCTAGTGCTAAATGAGAGGACCTAGTATGCTTGAACAGGGTCTTTATAGACCAGATTATGATAGTGGCATGAAATTCCGTTGGGCCTTAATTGGTGAATATATATTCTGTAGAAGCTTTTCTGAGGATTTCTACATATTTTTGCAAAAATATTTTTTTTTAAATAATACCGAAACATGTCCCCATTAAATGCATGCAATTAAAATGACAGTATCAGAACAGAGGTGCAAAGATACAAAAAAATGACCCCATATTCCAATGCAGATAGGTGGATTTAGAGTCAAACCTTATGCTCTCTGTTCTAACAGTTTTGGATACAGTTGCAAAAAGCAAAAATCTACATCCTTAAAGGAACCTCCAAGCACCATAACTACTACAGAGCATTGTAGTGGTAATGTTGCCAGGAGTGCCTGGCACACCCCCAGCCCTCCAAATGTAAGCAATCAAACTGACTGGTAATGGTTTGACAACTAACCTGGGGTCAACTGAGCACCAGACATCTTCAACATAAGAGCTGAAAGCTCTCTGCACTGAGCTAAACCCTGAGATGCAGGGCTTAAATCATTGGATTAGGGTGATCAGCTGACATTCTCAGTCAATGAGCAGATCCTTTGTACAGGTAGCTTAAGAAAACTATTGGAAGTCACCTCGTTCATGAGAGCCAAAAGCTATCCGCCTTAAGTTAAGCCAGGAATATTGGAATATTATACTGCCTGTCTGATAAAGGTGATTTAACAAGCCCATCTTTAATGACCCCTATTTTATGAAACCGCCAGGAATGCAGGTAATAGTGTTTACTAACTTAGCTGTTTCTTGGAAATACTGTGTTCTATGGCCTGCATATCCATCAGAGACTTTTTCAAATATTTACAACTCCATAGCCATGCATGTTAACTTGGGATATGGTATAATGCTATAGCTGCAATAATCTTTCTTCCCCTCACAAAGCTATGCATTCAAGGTCTCTTCCAAAAGGTTCTATTTCTGCTATGTATAGTAGCCTCACTTGCTTATTAGATTAGAGAGAGCTTGGACTTTAGATGTAAGTAAGCCTCTGATGAGTGGCTGGACATTTGTCAAGGTAATTTGCAAACTAAATACTTCATATTTAGTTGCAAGCTAGATATATGTCTTAGAAACAGCAATGTTTACATTTGTCCAAAATCAAGATGGCAGCCACTAGAAGCACTTCAGTTGAAGATCGTCAATTTGAAAGGTTCGCTGCTAACAGTACTAAATGGATCCAATGCTTCTCTATTGGAAGCTTTAGACTGGCAGAGTGCAGACTGTTGTGCATAAGCCATTGGTTCACGATGCTTCTCTGTGAGAAGGATTGGATTGGACTGAAATCATAAACACTGATGATTTCAGAAGAAGTGGGAAGCTGCAGCATGGAGACTGTGCTGGGTTACAGGCAAGTTTCAAATTAATTTTTATTTTTTTCACTTTTTTATTTATGAGAAAGGTGTCCGGCAAACATAAGAGAAAAGGGAAGGAATATGCCTTGAGTGTGCCTTTAAGATCCTGCAAAAAAATATGTTGCATAAATTAAAGGGATACTCCAAGCACCATGAGTAATTCAGTGCTTTAAAGTGGTTATGGTGCCTGGGGTCTGTAAACGCAGCTTTTCACTTTGATATGCTGCAAACACCGAGATTAACTCCTCTACTGGTTAATTTCCACCTCCAGTAGTTTCATAGGGGTGTCATTAGCCAGCCTGGAAATTTCTGTGCAACTTTTGTTGCACAGAGTATCAGTCATTGGCTAAGAGCAGTCAGCTGACGCTCTCAGTCAAGAAATGTCGATCCCAGCGGCTTCCGGCTACTGCAGATGCTAGAAGCTTGTCACATTGTAATCCAGCAGGGACCTAGGTAAGCAAGCAAACCATTATTAAACATTTTGCCCCATTACCGGCAACTGGGCCAGGGTGCCGCTGGTATCATAAAAGGATGTAGTGGTTAAGATTCTAGGAGTAACCCTTTAACAAGTTTAGTCTATAACTCTTCGGTCACTTCATAAAACCCGGGGACAATTATTCACTGATATGAAAAATATATTGATTTTCCTTTTTTTCATTCTCTGTTTCTTTTTTCCTTGTTCCTGTTATGATATTTCTAATTTTAAAAAGTGTAGGCATGTTAAGTTATAATACTTTCTCTTGCTAGTGTATATTAGGTCTTATGCAAAATGTTTATTTAAAAAAAATAAAAAATAAAATCTCAAGTGTATGATACAGTGTGCAGTCTTAGGGCTATAGAAATAATATATACATATATAATTGTCGATAATGACAGACATCAGCCTTCATACACCCAATTATAAGTACACAACATTTACTAAGGAGCTGGAGAATCCAAAGAAAAACAACAATTCACACATCAAATTATACACTAAAGTGAAGCATAATATGTCTGACAGAATTCAAAGAGCATTTTGAAATTTAAGGCCAAAGTAACTGAACCGAAAGCATAGCTGACTCAGAAATGTTTTCCAATAAAACTATTTTGGTCTTAATTCTGAAATTCACTTTGAGTTCTCACTTTAGTGAACCTTGTAGGCCACTATAAGCAGTGTTTCATGTTTTCACTGTTCCAGGTTTACCTGAGCATGTTCCATGAACTCATTAAATCCCCCGATAAGCAAGCCCTTTCCTCCTCGATCCAAAAGCTCTCTCCAAATTATGGGGGATTTCTTGTGTTTCCAGCCATTGTTTTGACACAACTCCGCTAACCATTGCTAGAAAACAAAATGTGAACATGCATCAGTCTGCTTTTTTAATTACAAAAAAAACAAGTCCTGCGCTCAAACTCCAAACACTCCTAGGCGGCATCAACGACCATAGTACACATCAGCCCCAATACAGACAGTAAAAAAACAAAGAAAAAAAGTTATATATCTTTGCCAGAAGCTCAAGGAAGCAAACTGAAAGGTTAGTGTAGGACCCACCAGAGAGGTCTGCCTTGATGTGGCAGGCGGGCATTCCCTCCAATGGCCATTGGAGTAACTAAATAACCTCCATTTGTTTAAATATACATAGGGATTTAGGAGAGAGTGCAGGTAACTTTTTTTCTCTCTGCTTTTTTAATTTGAGAATATTGTCTTGAGAAATCTAAAGCATGTGCGTTAATCCCTCTTTCTTCATAAATATAAACTGCTGAGGTAGTTAGTGGCAGGCAAGGCCTGAGATACAACACAGGACTCTCGGCGAAAGCTTTGCCATGCAGTGGAATCCTAGTAGAATAAAACAACACAGTCCATGGCTATAGGCAATGGTTCACTCGACCCACGATTCAAAACAAACACTGACTTAAAATGTTATGCTATAAAACAGCAGGTCATTGCTAAGGGAGCTATAAGAAATATGGTTATCCTTTGTCTATTTTGATGTTCCACAAGGCATTCTGGGTAAGTTGACACATATGCATTCAGACTTGCTGTGTTTGGAGCTATGTTATCTTCAATGAGATACATTGATGATGCACAACAAGTCTCCAAACTAATGGTGATTACATAAGTTATAAAATAATGTTACTTCTCAATAATGTCTCACCTCCCAATCATCAGGATGTTGTGTAATTTTGTGCACTCTGAAGTGGGGAAGATTTTTCTGAAGATAATCCGCAAGAAGTTCTGCTTTGGCATAATATGGACAGTCTGCTTTTCCTGTGATTGTTAGAATAAAAATATGTTAATATTATTATTAGTTAATTTATTTATTCATTAATAGACAACAAATACAATAAATTAAGGTTTGGCATCTACATTTGTCAAGCTAATCTGGGGTGTAACGTTCACCAATTTGGGGCAAATCATGATATGCATATCCTAGTACTGTCATATGATTAAAGAATTATAACCCTAAATAATACTATAATGTAGAAATGACATAACAATAAAGCATATAGTAAATTAGTAGTAGGTAACTTTTTGGTAGTGCTGAGCCTAAGGAAAGTTTTGAAGTCCCTTTACGGTTTTCTGTGTTGGTGAATTGTGTATGTCTTGTGTCTGGATATAGTGGCTGCTTAGTGAGGTTTTCTGTGTGTACATATGGCCTGTGCATGGGGTTGTGTATGTGTATGGGTGGTATGCATTGTATATGTTATGTGAGAGTATATGGTGGTAGTGTGTGTGTGTGTGTGTGTGTAGGGCTTTGTGGTGTTGAATGGGGATGTTTGTAGGGTTATGTGTGGACTGTTTGTTATGTTGTGTGAGTAATTATGGGCTGCTGTGTCATTTATGTGTGTGTGGTATTTGTGATATTTATGTGTGTGGTGCTGTCTGTTGTGTTATGGGTGTGTATGTGGATTGTTTGTGGTATTGCGTGGGTATATGGGCTGCCTGTAGTGTTATGTATGTGTGCGGTTGTCTGTGGTCTTGTGATGAACTCTGACTGTATTTGACGGCAGATAAGAACCATTCGGTCCATCTAGTCTGCCCAATTTTCTTAATACTTGAAGTGGCCAGTCATCCTCTAGGTTTAATCCTGTAGTTTAATACAATTAAGTTTTTTACAAAATGTTTTGCAGGGTTAAAGACACCTCTAGTAGAGGACATATTGACAGCCACGGAAGGTGCTTTCTGCTGCAGTAAGCAAGTAACCTTTCCTATGGAAAAATGTGATGCCTATGTGGCACTCACTGCGCATGCGCATTGGATCCCCAGTTCTCATCATAGAGGAGCATTGAATTGGACCGACTCCAGAGGATGCCATGCCTCCTTTATGACGCTGCGGGAGGGAAAGAGGTAAGCAACGCTGGTAGCCTTGGCGCTGGGAAAAAGTAAGTAAAATACTATTTGTATAACTTTTTATGGAAATAGTATGGGGACCACCAGTCCTAGGGACAGAAACACTAGACCATTACAAATAACACTTGAGTGTTCCATTAAATCATTTTCCCAGATCAGCTATTTTGAGGCTTATTTACTAAACTCAGAAGTGTAATGAATTAAAATTCAAATGGCAAAATTAGCACATAAAAAAAAACCAAAAATTGCAACAGTTCTGATTGTATGCTGCCTACAGCTAACTGTGCCATAGGATAGTGAGTACCTGCCAGTACGAATTTCGCCATAGCTAGCAGTAGCCTTTCTCCTTGTGGTGTTAACTGCAGTTGCTAGGCAACAAAACGCTAATTAGCGTGAGCCCTTCTTGGGGGCAGACTGTAAGCAGTGACGTCATGACGCAGACACACCTCTCTAGCGCTGACAAACTTCACACGCCCAATGTTTGCTAGAGGACTACAACTCCCGTGATGCTCCATGAATAGCTGTAGTTCTACAATATCTGGGATTTTACCCCTTCCATTTCTGGTTAAGAAGGTCCCCTTCACTGCATGGGAAAGGATAAAGTGACTATCCAGTAAACATTGTACACATACTCAGTGTGGACCTATCTGTATCCTAAACATAGGATTCTTTCCTGTAAGGATTAATATGAGATTGGCTTTCCCTTATGTGGGAATACAAATCCCACAACTCACATCCAGCCATAATCCAGCAATAACTAGAGGGCTGGACTGTGAGATCTAAAGTTGAAATCTGACAGAATTCCACCTTTTCGGTCTTTTTACTAGTTTGACCCTTCTCCGATACCGTAGCTAGGAAGGTAGGGGATTTTCACGTGTGGGGAAAGCTGATAGAACGCCGGTGACAGTCACGTGATTGCACTGTCATGGCGGCGTCCTGTGTTCCCGTGTAGCATGCTTTCTATGCCTGATCAAGGTGAACATCCGTAACTGCTGTAAGTGCCCAGTCTTTTTATTACTTGTGTGAACTAATGGAGATTTCAGTATAAATGGCGCGTGTGCTACTGTGGTTATTAGCTACCTGTACAAGAATTTTATTTCGGTGCGGTTTTCATATTTGCAGACAGCAAGACTGCAGTGAATGTCATACGCAGTTTTTTTAATTTTATTTTTTTATGGAAGGCCGTTTCCAAAAATTGCTCACTTTAGGGTGGACATGTAGTCTATTTAACAAATATTCGTACTAATGGGTTTTTTTTTTATTTGATTTTAAAAAAACCAAAAAACACCACTTTGTTTCACAATGTACCTCTCTGATATTTGAAAGGGATAGTCTTTTTCATAGATAACAGTGTACACAATGTACATACTTTTTTTTTTTCTACCTGTAGGTAGATTATTTAGCCCATCACACTGGTCACTCTCACTTTGCTTTCTACTTGAATGCTCAAACAAGGTTCTACACCATCATCTTGGCGGTGATAGTATTCTTATCCTGACTCTTGTGCACAAGAGGGAAATACTGGTCTATGGAGGGGAAATAAATGTGAGTAAAACTTCAGTATCGGCTCAGGTTTGCTGATGTACAGAAGTGTTTTTCAAGTAAAAAAAAAAAAAAAAGTGTGCTGATAGAAAAAGAAATCAACCTAAATGGTGAGCAGCATATATCTTCTGAGTTTTTACAAAAGTGTGAAACCAATTATGCTACTTTAATATTTTAAATTTATATTGTAGGGAATAAACGTGACACTGTTTGTAGGGAAGCTGTTAAAACGACATAAGTACCAAAACAACTCTAGAAATAATGAAGCCGTTTTGGTGTATCAGCTGAAGTTCTTTGCCATGTAAGAGTTAAATCACTTTGTTTACGCAGCCCTAGTCACAACTCACTGCATGTCATCTACAGTCTACATAAACACTTCCTGTTAAGAGAGATACGATTTTTAAACTCTCTTTATTGCACAGTCAGTTTAATTTAGAATTTATTATCTCCTGTATTATTAAAAGCATTCTTGAGCATGCAGGAGCCTCCTGTGTATTATTAAAGTGCAATTTACAACACTGGCCTGTACACTAGCATTTGGTTGCTGATAGTGGTGATGGTATAAATGACACTGGTTAACCTACTTGTGCCAGTGATAACTTTTTCATGCAGGCTGTCAGTCACATCCATGGAAGTTAAGATGGTGGTTGTACCACTATAGGGTCAGAAATACATGTTTGTGTTCCTGACCGTATAGTGATCCTTTAATGTAAAATAATTCTGATATAGTTGTTTTTGCCTCATTTATGTCATTTGGATAAAAAAAAAAAAGCAGAATCTTTTGAATTACCTTGAGTGTTTTACCCTCTGCCCTTACACCCCTTTTTTTTTATAGTGTGTGCAGCATATCCTTTCTGTGTTTCATCTGTGTGTTGTGTATGCTTGTTGTGTGTCATGTATGTGTGGTGACAGCTGATTGTATGTCATGTGAGTTTGCAGTATGTGCTGGTTGTGTGTGATGAGCGGAAAGTACTTGTTTGTGCTTGGTGCAAGTGTGGTGTATGCTGGATGCATGTTTTGTGTCATGTGTCTTGGCTGTATTTGATGTGCATGTGCTTGCTATCTATGGTGTGTGTGCTGGCTATATGCATTGACAATGTAGAGTGATATAAACTGTGCTCAGTGATCACTGGAAATTGTTTTTTTTTAAATATTATTAAACATGTCTACACTATATCTTATAACCCCTTGGTTTTTTTTTTCCTCCAGATTAGCAGTGTAGGGTTTTTATACCCTACTAGTCCAGTATCTGCATTGTTAAACCAAGGTCAAAAACCAAAATGAGTGAGAAGGCTTATTTATGTGCGCTGCGCATGATGCGACATCTGAAATCTTGTAATTCTTCAGTGGGACTTCAACTCCTGCAACCCACAAGAAATTACACTTCAAGGGCTAGTGTTCTAGGAAGGAAGCTTCTCATGAAAACACAGCCGTTTCCTTCTACATATAAACAGTCTGCTACATCTGTAAGATTTTTAAGCAATGTAACTCCAGTCAGCAAAGGAGAAAATGATATAAAGTCTGTTGAAGGAGAATCCTTAGTAGATGGCACCCCAAATCTGTTTGAAGAAAAATTAGACTCAAATTATTTAAACCCACTGGAAGATGTAATCACTGAGGAACAGTGGACACCAGCTAAGACAAGGAAAACCAATAATTTTGCCATGGCTGAAGAGTTCCAAAAGTGCAATTCTCCTTCTGATGTGCTGGATTTGTGCAGCAGTTCCTCCCTAAGCCTGAAACATATCAGCAATAGTTTCACCACCATGTGGATAACGGTTAAGAAGATCAAGCAGAAGCAGGGACAGAGACAATATGAGAAGCAGATCATGTTCGAGCACCAAAATTTTGAAAATCTGTGCCGTCAAGCAATGTTAGCAGCTCACAGAATGGGCCCTGGGGACTTGGTCTATACCCTTCACGCAGTAGTAAAGCTACAAGTGCCTCAGACAACAAGGCTAGTCCAGACCTTATTAAGGGTTTGCCAGGTGCGTTAAAATTAAATGGGAAAACATGTTATTTGTATTTATATAAAGGCATTGCATGCATGTATGTTCAACAATAGAAGATATGGGCACTCACAGTGGTATCCAAAAAAAGCAGAGTTTTTCAGGACCCTGTACAGCAACGTTTTGTCTCAATATCTGAGCCTTTGTCAACATAAGACCAGTTCCTGAAATAAATTTTGCCTTACATGAATTGGAAAACAAAATTAGCTACTTCTGCCAGGATCACACATATTTTAAACTCAATACTGGGATTGTCTCTAAAACAAGTCGTTGAGGAGTCAACTCGTAAGGAGGCCATACTAGATTTAGTGTTAACAAATGGAGATTTGGTATCAGATATTACTGTAGGTGAAAGTTTAGGATCCAGTGATCATCAGTCAGTGTGGTTTAATATAAGAACAGTGACTGAGTCACACCACACAAAAACAAAATTTTTAGACTTTAGAATAACAGACTTTTCTAAAATTTGAATATGTGTAAAGGGGTCATTAACAAATTGGAGCAATTTAAATGGAGTCCAAGAGAAATGGGATTATTTAAAAGTTGCACTGCTGAACGAAACAGAAAATTGCATTAGGCTTGTCCGTAAACGCAAAAAATTCAAGAAACCACTATGGTACTCCGCAGATGTGGCCAAAATAGTGTAAAACAAAAAGTTAGCATGTAGTAATTGTAAAAAAAACCCAGAGTGAGAAAGACAGAATGATCTATAAGATTAGACAGAAAGAGGCTAAGCAAGTTATAAGAGCTTCCAAATCTCACACAGAAGAGAAAATAGCACAGTCAGTAAAAAAGGGGGATAAAACATTTTTTAGATACATAAATGAGAAAAGGAAAGTAAAACAAGGATTAGTTAGATTAAAAACAAAAGAAGGAAGATATGTAGAAGGGAATAAAGGTCTAGCTGACTGCCCTTAATGAATATTTTTGTTCAGTATTTACAGATGAAAATGAAGGGAAGGGACCTCAGTTAGGAAAAAGGACAAATGAGCCATTTATTACATGTGAGTTTACAGAGGAAGAGGTTCTATATCAACTGTCAAAAGTGAAGACCAATAAGTCAATGGGACCGGATGGAATACACCCAAGGTTATTAAGAGCTTAGTGGTGTACTAGCAAAACCATTAGCAGATTTATTTAACCAATCATTGTTAACAGGAGATTGAAAGTTAGCGAATGTTGTGTACATCCACAAGAAAGGTAATAGGGAGGAGTCGGGCAACTATAGGCCAGTAAGCCTTATTTCAGTAGTGGGGAAAGTGATGGAAACCATGTTAAAGGATAGGATTGTTGAACATCTAAAAACACTTGGATTTCAAGATCAGAGACGACATGGATTTACTTCAGGGAGATCATGCCAAACTAATCTTATTGATTTTTTTTTTGATTGGGTAACTAAAATAATAGATCAGGGTGGAGCAGTATACATTGCTTACCTAGATTTAAGTAAGCCTTTTGACACTGTTGCACATAAAAGGTTATCAATAAATTGCAATCTTTACGTTTGGATTCCAATATTGTTGAATGGGTAAGGCAGTGGCTGAGTGACAGGCAACAGAGGGTTGTAGTCAATGGAGTATATTCGAAGCTTGGGCTTGTCACCAGTGGAGTACCTCAGGGATCTGTACTTGGACCCATTCTCTTTAATATTTTTATTAGTGATATTGCAGAAGGACTTCATGGTAAGGTATGTCTTTTTGCTGATGATACTAAGATATGTAACAGGGTTGATGTTCCAGGAGGGATAAGCCAAATGGCAAATGATTTAGGTAAACTAGAAAATGGTCAGAGTTGTGGCAACTGACGTTTAATGTGGATAAGTGCAAGATAATGCATCTTGGACGTAAAAACCCAAGGGCAGATTACAGAATATTTGATAGAGTCCTAGGTATTGGCAGTAGAAAGAGGGAAGTGCTCATGCCATTGTACAGAACACTGTTGAGACCTCACTTGGCGTATTGTACGCAGTACTGGAGACCATATCTCCAGAAGGATATTGATACTTTAGAGAGAGTTCAGAGAAAGGCTACTAAACTGGTTCATGGATTGCAGGATAAAACTTACCAGGAAAAGTTAAAGGATCTTAACATGTATAGCTTGGCGGAAAGACGAGATAGGGGTGATATGATAGAAACATTTAAATACATAAAGGGAATCAACACAATAAAGGAGGAGACCATATTTAAAAGAAAAAAAGCTACAACAACAAGCGGACATAGTCTTAAATTAGAGGGGCAAAGGTTTAAAAATATCAGGAAGTATTACTTTACTGAGAAGGTAGTGGATGCATGGAATAGCCTTCCAGCTGAAGTGGTAGAGGTTAACACAGTAAAGGAGTTTAAGCATGCATGGGATAGGCATAAGGCTATCCTAACTATAAGATAAGGCCAGGGACTAATGAAAGTATTTAGAAAATTGGGCAGACTAGATGGGCCGAATGGTTCTTATCTGACGTCACATTCTATGTTTCTTATTTGGATACTGCCGTGTGTGCCCGAGACTTCTATGTATATTTGAACTGTTTGAAACTTGCCCTTCCCTACTTTGGTGCACCAAAACGAAATCCTATTATTTATTTTTTTTACATGCAAAACTCCAATATGGTGAACTATATTTTCAGAACGGTCTCATCGACTTGTGATATCTGTGGTAGGAGATAACTAAAAATAAGCTATTGGTCATGATAAACTTTTTTTATTTATTTATTTTTATTCAATAATTATTATTTTTCAATTTCATGGTTTTCTGGGCAATATATGTAAATTAGTTAACTATTACAGTGTTGTATGCACGTGTAGTACTATAGAATTCCTCATTTGGATGCCTAAGAATGAATGCAATTGCATGCCCAATTCTAAATAACGTCTATGTTTTGTCCTCCTTAGGAACGTCTCAATGAGTTAGAAGAGAGAGAAATCTCTATTGTGGCCAGTGCTCTAGATGGAATGGAAAGATGTGGAAATGTGGACTCTTTGAGAGCAGGACTTCGGTGAGCATTACACACAGTCTTACTAAGTAGACTGTATGTTTTATCACACTAAAATATTGTATGCCATTGTTTCCTTATTCTGTCTTTCAAGGAACACTACAATACAAAGATGAATTCCTAACACTAAAGTGTGCCTCTGCTCACCTCCACCCCCATCCATGAAAGGGTTTAAAACACATATCTATCATTTATACAAATTGATGGGCAACATACAGAAAGTGCTGTCCTGCAGTAGGCAGAATTCACATGCTGCAGGTTGTAAATCAGGTGATAAATCAATCGGAAATCCTGAAGCATTTACATTATCCATAATACAGGACAGTATTTTCATGTGGTGACAATCAACAGGATGACATTATGTGGATCATTTTAAGTGATTCAGGTTAGCCTAAAAAACTGCCAATGTGGGTCAGATCCCTTTTTATTTCCAAAGCACACTATAGACATTTGCTAATGTAAATGTTATGTTAAAGTAAATCTGAAAGATTGATGACTTGATATTTTTTAAATTAATGTCAAATATTGCTTTTACAGAAGTATATGTGTGTATATGTATTATTCTTCACTCCCCATCTCTTACTATAAGATGTAACATGAAAGACTGAAGATCAGATCGAGTAATGTGTACTTATACATCCAGCTTCAAAGAGGTTCTCTGATTCTCTTCTTGTTTTGGTTTTAGAGTTCTTGTGGAGTTACGACTGCCTGAAATTAAGAGGATCATGCCTTTGCAGACGATGATGAACTGTATTGGAAAAGATGCTCCTCTGTCACTTAAGAAGAAACTTGAGGTGACTTAAAAAAAAAAATAGCAATGCATAAATTTAATATGGCTTCCCTAGAGATATAATACCAGAACTTAATCACAATACTGAATTATGTATTTAAATGATCACTCTTCGAATAGTGGTTTGTTTTTTTCTCCCACTTTATTTGTGCCTTACAAATGTCAGAAGTTGTCATTATCATCATTAACTCATGTTTTGTGTTTGCTAAAATGTTTTTTTTATAAAATCTTCCTGGCAGGTACAGAGTTTTTCAGAATTTGTGATGCTTCAACTGACCATAATGCATGCATTGGTCCCTTGCCCTAAACCAATTAATTACATTGACATTTTCTCCATTTTAAGTGTCATAGTTAGGGCCACTTATAAAACTGGAAAAACATTGTCTAGGTGAGAGTTTACATGTGCTAATACGAGCTTACACTATGCCATTTATCTGCTGCTTCTCCAGTAAAACATGGCCTCAACACCTCAATGCAGCAGTCAACTGCCAACCTTTTATTAGCTCTGTCATGCTGGCTGAGGCTTTCATATTCTGCCTGATCTCCTCTCTGTTATACTATGCTACTTTGAAGGGACACTCCGTTATATTTTTATTGCATGTTTTCTTTGAGGCTTTATGGAGAAAAAAAAACGGCTTGCAAAAGCTGCAGATCGCTTGTCTGCAGCCTTTGCAAGCCCTCCCCTATTTCCCCAGCACATACTTTCCCCCGGGCAGCTCTCCTATGATACTCGTTGAGAAAGGGGCAAGGCAGGCACGCGAGAGAGAAAATCTCCCTAACTGTCTAACCTTATAAAAGCGCTGATTTCTTTTGAAATTGGTACTTTTATAAACCGTCATGAAAATGACATATGCAAGCTGAAAGAATCTTTGCGAAGAATCAAGTGCCAGGAGTCTCACAAAAATGACACTCTGCACAGAATAAACATTGAATAACATTTAAATGTGTTGTGTCATTAATGCTGAACTTACCTGCTCCAATTTTGCTTCCTGGCATACAATTTATCTCAGAACAGATCTAATGCAGGGAGACAGTGCACTTTTATTAAACCAGAACAGTAACAATGCATACCACAGGCTTCTTATGGTTCTAGCACAATCGATGAGCACTGCTTTCAGAAAATGCAATTGCTGTTATTTTCTTCTTTGGCTTTACGTGTGTGTATGGCAAATGAAGTGAATTATTACCTTGTTAAACTGCATCAAACTTGACAATATGGAAGTGTAGTTTTGCAGAATCAAGTTATGCTATTGTCATGAAAAACACCAGTTTTTGTCACACCCATTCATGCCTCTCCATTACAAATATATCACTCTGCACAGTGGGTGAGCTGTCAACTGTGGTGGACTGCCTGGTACCCCGACTGGGTACCTCTGCCAAGCACGCTCCCTAGCTATCGCCGGGACACCATAAGCACTTTCAGCCCCTAGCCGCCGCAGCTTGTCCGGGGTCTCGTTGTTTCCTCCCACCCTGGATCAGGGTCCTTGATCCAGCTCCCAGTGGTCAGAGCTCTCCTCCAGAGATTATAGCTGTTAGATTGATTATAGCTATATAGCCTTCCCCCCCACACATTAGCAGAGATTTAATGTTGGAAGTGAACTGAACTTTAATGGGACTGGGTACAGCCAATTTATACACAGACCCCAGCCCAAAACATCATAAAAACATAAAATTACCCCACAAATTATACATCTTTAAATAGCCCTGATCTCAGCGTCAAAATTCTCCAAATGGCGCTCAGATCCATGCAGTGTAGGGGAAACGCCACCGTGTTCTGTCAACTTTTGGGAGCACCTGTGGCCGCAATATGGGGTGTCCGGCTGGGTCTCTGGTAGCTTTTGTTCCTATTAGTCTCAGGTACCTTCCCTCCAATAAGTGCTCTCCTGGCGGATTGCAAAGTCATTCAAAATCTTGGAGCTAGTTATCCGGGAGCTGCACAGTCACCAAATGGCAAAATAGTTCCATAAGATTTGCGGCTAAGTCCCGCTGAGGTGACCAGGAACCCACAAAGTCCTCATGACGATCGCTGCTAAGTACCGCTGAGGACAATTTGTGAGTTTCTTAATGCAAACGGCCAGCAGGGAGCTAGTGTTCGGTTCCATTCGAATGAAGGGAAAGTGCCGAACCAGGGTCATCCAGAGAAAGCTGCTAATGGTGGCTGGAGTGATTTAACTCCCAAACAGGGTCTTTGGATATGGCCCATAGTCCTTGGGCAAGAGGCTAGCTAGCAGGCTCCTTCAGGAGCTCGTGGCATAGGCACGTTTGCCACAATAACCATTTTGTAATGACCTAATTCTATAAAGGAATTTATAGATACCTGATAATATATTTTAAGAACAGATTACACATAAACCTGTAACAGTGTACTTGGCAAAAGTTAACCATGCTTTGGCATGCACTAAATAAATTGTCTCTGGATACACAATACTCCCCTCTGATAGGGGCTGAGGCAACAGGCACTCCTCTTATCATAAAATGTACACGAGAATGCAGTGATTTCCGAGTTCTTTACCAGTGTGGGTATTGGATAAGCAGAATTATTGTGTATGAGTTTTGTGGTATGGATACTAAATAAAAAAAAAAATAAAAAAAAAAACATAACTGTGATATTTATGTAAATTCAAGCATCTGAAATATGCTATGCTTTTAATTTGATGCTACAGTAAATCATAGAATTTGTTCCCTTCTGTTTTAGAATAAAGCTTTGGAGATGAGGGGCCAGTTTACTCTTCCAAATGCCCAGCACATGTTCGCCAGTCTTGCTGCAATAAACTTGACATCTTTGCCCCTTCTAAATTTTTGCAAAAGGAATATTATTGGTAAGCCTAAGAAAACATTGTATATTATTTCAAGACTTCATGGAGGAATATTACAGGCAGGGCACTACCTGCCCTTTTAAATGGGCATAGTAAGAGCCTCAACAGCTCATTTGAGTAGTCTTGGGGTGCCATTCACACAGTTGATTTCAAACTATTTATGAGAGGCTTGTCATAAAGCATGCCTCTTGTCGCCCTTGTGCAAAGATTTTGTCTATAATGCTCTGAATGTGTTTGGGTCAGATTAGCCCATAGAGAGCAGAAATAACGTATTTCTCACTAATATTTTCTGGTTACATTCATTATTTATTTTCAGTTTAATATTTGTAAATTAAAGGGATTCTCTAAGCACCAAAACAACTTTTGGCTTAACAAAGCCGTTTTGGTGTGTTGATCATGCCCCTGCAGTGTCACTGCTTAATTCTCTGCCATTTAGGAATTAAATCACTTTGGTTTCTGTTTATGCAGCCTTAACCACATCTCCCTTAGCTGTGACTCACACACAGCCTGCATGAAAAAAATGCTTTCATATTCAATCAGAACTGGCAGCACATGGTGTATATGTTAAAAAAAAATTTTTTGTGTACTTTAAGCCGGGGAACATTTTCTGTGTAAAATGCCCTATTTGTCACTATGCTTGGATTACAGTTAAAAAAAATAGGTTTTACTTACCTTGAATCCTGCGCTAGTAGAATGTCCTGGTGCTGCCTTCCACGCCCGTCCTCACGTCACAGGGGCCGTCCCAAACAATTCAAATTTTAGTGCAGTTTGTAAATAACCAGTCAGACTAGCAGAGCCACACGGTTTATTAAATAAATGATACAAAGCCCAAGCTTCATGTTTTATCCTGAAAGTTATTTTTTATGATATCCTCTTTTATTTTGTGTTTCAGATTTACATATTAATGTCTCACTGAAGGCAAACAAGCAAAAAATAAAAATGGGACCAAATTTTGTAAAACTCTTGGATATTTATGCTCTTCTTTAATGTTTCCAACTTGTCTTAGACAATATAGATGTCATCCCATTCTGGAAAATGGTCAAGATCCTAAATGCATGCATTCAACTGTCCTACCGTGATGAAGAGCTGCTGACTGCGATTGGAGATTATATTTTGGACACTATTTACTTGTGGGAGACTAAGCAGGTCAGTTGGTATTGCTGCAGTGATTGAGGGCTAATGTTTGTAATCATTTAGAAATAGTGCACTGTTTTTTTAGGTATGTACAGTTCCTGAGCCATACGCATAGTTGAGGCTTTGCTGTATTGCACACTGGTGTGTCAATGCAGAGTTATTTGCCATAAAAGATTGTCTCCAGAAAGATTAAATATCAAAGAACAGAACTAGTCCAACACATTTAGCTTCTCAAGTTATCCCAATGTTGATGGGGAATGGAAGAAGGGCCAGGGGGTACAAGTCCTTTCTAGATTGTATCCTTATTTTTTTTTATAGTCCGTGTCTGGGGAGGGGGGAGTTTTGTTCTTTAAACCTTCACTTTGTGTGAAGTTGGGTAAATAAGACTACACTTTTTCGGTGTGTGCTTTTTGGTAGTAATGCACTACAAAGTATACAATCTTATTAGTTTATCATGGGGAATGTAGTATTGTGTTTCGAGCATTTGTGCCTGCCAAGGAGCACTCTCGCTTGTCTCTCTTCATGATGTGACTGCTAAGAACAAAAACAGAGCAAATACTTTTCTGTAAGACCAAATTTGTAACTACATAGATACTGTACTGTAACTTTTTTTTTTATGATACATAGGCGTCCATTTAATGTTTTTGGATAAGCTTTTTAAATTATTTAAAGGGTCACCAGAAGAACTACAGCTTAATGTAGTTGTTCTGGTGAGTATAATCATTCCCCGCAGGCATTTTCATGTGAACGCTTTAGATTAAAGGACCACTATAGTGCCAGGAAAACATACTCGTTTTCCTGGCACTATAGTGCCCGAGGGTGCCCTCACCCTCAGGGTCCCACTCCCGCCGGGCTGGATGGAGAGGAAGGGGTTAAACACCTTTCTTCAGTGCCGGGCTCCCTCAGTGCTGGAGACCCTCCTCCTCCTTTCCCCGTCATCGCCTGAATGCGCATGTGCGGCAAGAGCTGGCGTCTTCTCACTGCGAAAATCACAGTGAGAAGCACCTCTAGCGGCTTTCAATGAGACAGCCACTAAAGGCTGGATTAACCTAAAGTAAACATAGCAGTTTCTCTGAAACTGCGGTTTACAGCAGAAAAGGTTAATCCTAGGTGTACCTGGCACTCAGACCACTTCATTAAAGCGGCACTGACATGCTGAACTTACCTTTCCCCAATCAATTCCTCATCTCTTCCTCTCTCAGGATCTGTTCTTCATTTCTTCCTATCTGCTCTAGTTTTCTTTTAAACTTAAGAAAAAGTAGGGGCTATTTCTCTTATGGAGGTTTCCTACGCAGTGACCAGCGGAGGAGCAAAGTGTGCTTCGTTTCCGGTGGTCACAGCAATTTTCCCTCAATCCTTACCTTTCCTCCCTGTTCCCACAATGCTTCCTGTCACTTAGACAGGACTCCGGCAAAACTGCCGAATTGTGTTCTAACAGTTTCTCCATTCGTGTTAGAACGCAATTCAGGACTTTGTTCGTATCGGAATTTCATTCGAATGAATGAAATTCCGATCCTATTCATTGTCGCGGCTGCATCTTGCAGCCATTTAGTAGATAACTCCCTAATTCCCACGGTATTAGGGAGCTATCTACTAAAAGGCTGAAAGACCTAAATTGGTCTTTCAGACACATTTACTAATACTAAGTAAAGATTACTTAGTATTAGTAAATGATCTGCCCCTACTCGCTATACCGCGCGTAGGGGCATGTGTAGTAAACAGTGATCAGCCAAAAAAACCTATTGGGCCCCCACCCTTGAGCGGTGGGTGGAGGCCATAAAGATAACGGTGGATGGGGCCATAAATTACAATGGGGGGACCTACTAAGTTTTCCCCCGCCCTGCAGAGCTCAGTCTGCGCAGAGCCCTCCATGGGTGAAGATGGATTATTTTTTTTGCGCTCTGGTTTTTTCTTTTTCGTTGGGTTTTTTATTTTATTTTAAGTTCGATGGGTATGATGGCTTTTTTATTTGGCATTTTTTGGAGCTGAAAAATGAAGATTTTAGAAAAAAGAAGTTTTAAATGGTAAGTTACATTTTTCTTTACAGATTAGTTATTTTTTCCCCTCTCACTAACACTCTGGTGGGCTTGGAATCTAACCAATCAGAGTGCTCTTTGTCATTTTACACAGCGTGTAATTATGGGTTGGGGCCAGGGGGGGTGGACAGTAGGTCCCCCCTCATTGTAATTTATGGCCCCCACCCACCATGCAGGGGAGGGAACCTGGGGGAGGACAATAGGGCCCCCTCCTCCCCCCTTATTGTTATTTAGGGCCCCCACCCACTGCGCAGGGTTGGGGGCCGGATAGTAGGGTGTTTTTTTTTTTTTTTTTTTTTTACAGTGAGCAGCCCCAGGCTTATCACTGTTTAGTGGACATGCCCCTACCAGCAAGTAGGGGCATTTGGGAGATTTTAAAGCTTTCCTCCTCCTCTCCGCCTCCTCTTCCGCTGAATGCGCATGCGCGGCAGGATCCGCACGCGCATTCAGCCAGTCTCATTGGAAAGCATTTACAATGCTTTCCTATGGACGCTGGCGTCTTCTCACTGTGAAAATCACAGTGAGAAGCGCGGAAGCGCCTCTAGCGGCTGTCAATGAGACAGTCACTAGAGGCTAGGTTAACCCATTTATAAACATAGCAGTTTCTCTGAAACTTCTATGTTTATAGAAAAAAGGGTTAAACCTAGCTGGACCTGGCACCCAGACCACTTCATTAAGCTGAAGTGGTCTGGGTGCCTATAGTGGTCCTTCAAGATTTTTGGATAACTTTTTTTTTTTTTTTTTTATTCTAAAATATCAAACATTACATCATAAATACTAAAATACATGAATATATCAAAATATGGGGGAGGAGGAATGGAGCAGGCTAGCCATTTGTTATAAACAAGTATTTGCCAACCAAAATTCTATCAGCCAGATTATTAACTACATGTAGCATCAAGTACAAAATATTACAGTACTAAACTATATGTAACAATGGTAGTATCATTATAGTAAAGTAATAATCTAATCTATATGTATACATCTGTTTTAAAGGGGTAATGTCTCCATTGCATAAAACATTGAAAGTCAACTGTAACGTGTTAAATAGTGACTCCACACCCATAAACCACCTCAGACCAGCCTCCAGTATACTTCTCGAGCACGTACACACACAGGAAGCCCTTCAAATGGTTCTCAGTGAGCAGCCTCTGATTGGCTCTCTCCCTGTGAAGCGACTGGAAATATCTTCCAAGGAAAAAGGGGAGGGCTGCAGCTTTTGCTATATTAAGATATACCCCCAATAAATGCATGTGTAAAAATGTATGCATGTATTCATTGGGGGTGTATATACTCAACAGTGATTTATGACATTGTTTCATTTCTCCTCTTCTGTTTTTCATTTTCTACATTGACTATCACATGTATAGGACCCAGTTCCTCTTTAATATCTTAATTTCTCTGACTGATTTTCTGTTGCTAACACAGACTTTTTTTCTTTTTTACAGGTTTCGATATTCCTCATGCAAATGGCAAAGCTTGGCTTCCGACATGTGTCTTTGTTAGACAGTTTTGCAGAGAAAGTCATTGAAAACCCTGAATCGTTGACATTAAAGGACTTAGTATGCATAGCTAAAGTTTACTCACTCCTGAACCACTTACCTGAGGGTCAAAGCCAGCCGTAAGTCTCCCTATTAATTACTGTACCAATTATAGAGAAGTAGCATTTTCTACGTGAAGAACATTCTATTTTTAAACAACCCAGAATCTTTAAAACTGCTTAAAATTTTTAAAGAATGCGACTTTTCAAGACGCAAACAATTTTATTCTTTCTTGGACTCTCAACATGGCAGAGATGATTTTTTCCTTTCATTAAATTAATGCATGTTCAGATCTGCAGAAATTAGTGTGCACAAGGATTCAAACAAATGTGTAAGGGGGTGGGGGGATGTAGGAAAAAATTGCAGATCAAGCGCTTCGAGACTAATGTCTTCATAAAAATATAGCACGATTCAGTCTGTTTTCTTCTTAAAGGAACATTATTGCATTAGGACAAACATGTACTCCTAATGCTATTGTGTTAGCCCGCCTGTATGTTTGACTTTTATGTTTTGTTCCATGGGTTTACACAGGTGCTATTTGAGGGTTAAATGTAAAATACTTGGTCTACTCTCTCATTTGTTTTTTAACTTACATAGGTTACTGGCAGCTTTGAACACGTCCCTTCATTTATACCTACCTCGTATCTCTTCACCTGAACTCCTGAAAGTCTTGTTCTCCTTATGCAACTTGGGATTCTTTCCTTCTGTCCCACTGGAGAAACTAATGAGGGAGGATGTTCTTAATGAGCTACTGGACCTAGGTAACGTATTGTTAAATTTCATGGAAAATGCATTCCTTCTAACCTAGGAACCATTGTGTACTGTTTTTATATTGCTTTTCAACTTTTGCATCAATGCCAACTCTTTTTAAATTGAAAAGTGTATTTGCTGTCACACTATATTTAGTTTTTATAAAATGGAACATGATATGGTGAAAAGTTTTATAAGCAACAACATTCAATCTATTCATTATGCTAAGCGAAATGCCTGCAAATATCTAGTTTGGATATTATTCTTTGTCTTAGCATGTTACCTTTTCAGTGTTTGCCTTTGTCCACTACAAGAGTAATGCTATGCCTTCCAAGCCCCCTTTTCAAATAGCACTTGAGCATTCCCCCATCTTAGCCTTCAGCCCACTTGCTAAAATCTAAGGGGATGCCAATCGGATCATTTTGGGGTGTCAACCGTCACATACATTTCAAGCAGTTTTGTTGAAGGAGGATATGTATATCTACCCAAAGCTGAGCTTGCCATCCACTTATTATATAGATCAAAGATTCACTTGAAGATGACAAGCAAGCTAATGCAATATGTCTTAAGACAAAATAATGTTGCAGAATTAATGAATACCTTAAATGAATTGGAATGGACAGGTTTTCATATTGGAGTTGGTGTTAAAGGGACACTCCAGGCACCAATAATTTTTTTTTGTAATTGCTGCACCATAAACCTACATCCTGAGCTGTACCCCCTCGTGCCAGAAAGACTTTCGTATAAAAGGTATGCAAACAGTCTCAACCCCAACAACACTGAGTGAGCTGCTTGTAATTCACAACCTGGCTGCAGACAGTCAGAAACTACAGAAAGGTAGTAATATTCTTACTATACGCCTTCCTGGGTGCCCTCTCCTTCTAATGCAGGTTGTTTTGTAATTCAGATCATTCAGCACGGTTAGGGGCTGAGCTGTGTGCATTTATTTTTTATAACTGTTTTTCTGGAATGAAACACACTGAAAAAAATTTAACCTTTTATCTGATATGACGTTTTCCTTTCCCCTTTAGCCAATCCACACATTGAAGACAATACTCGGATGTTGCACAGTATTAAAATGTGCTTGCAACTGGATGAAAATTCCCCCGAAATGCCTGGTTTATTGGATCTGATGACTGTTCCTGTTGATAACAGCAGGCCTCAAATAGATGTTGAAACCACCCTGGAAGCCATTGTAGACGACCCTGCCGACTTACAGAAAGGCATACAACTGTTCAGCAATTATTACATTGGTACTGACCTTTTAAATATTTTGCCATCTTAAAGGAAATCAAATGTGTTTTTTTTTAATATGCTTTTTAGCACAAATTGACTAATGCTTTTGAAAGTATACATGCCACTGCCTTTTTTTTTTTTTGTTTTTTTTATTCTCAATTGTATTATTGTGATCGATGATGTGAAGGATTCATAAGCAATTCTTTATATTTTATTTTTTTTGTTAGCCTTTTGTTAATCCTTCAGGATTTGTAGAGTTCTGCCATTTGTGCTAGTCAAGGATTATATAAATGATGACAATCATCAACCTCAGCACTTCTAGATTAGTTACAATGTCATCTTTTGAACTGGAATATATAAGGTAATTGAGTCACAAAGTTTTGATTGTTCTATGGACATAAGAGTGGAGTGATTATTATCATCATCAGTTTCCCGTCATATAGCGGCAGTAGCATAAGGTGTATTCACCTCAATAGGACGGGTACACAGGCCTCTATTTAATTAAGACCTGAATATACAAGTTCCCTCCCATCATTCATTTAAATAAGGTTACTTACAATTTCCCCTAGGTTTATTTCTGTCATACGAGTGGAACAGTAACAATAGCTGGACTTCATCAAGGACGCGGTGTACCACATAGACCCCAAGTTTCAGTGCAGCTGGTGGTGGCATACACTGGCTGTTAGCGGAAAACCACTGCAGAAAGGGACACCCGGGTGGTGTTCTGTATTTAGCTGGAATCAGAAGATTTTACAGTGGAGATGGAAGGTGGAAAAGCTGGCATGGAACACAGAGCGCAATGTTTCCAGTTAGCCAACTATAAAGGGCTTGCCCGGGTGGCATCGTAAACAGATGGGATTAGTCAAAGCAACCTGTGTAAAGCAGGCACAAGCTGTGATGCATTCCTAGAAGTGCTACTGTGCATGTACGACCAAGGGTAACTGGTGGTGGCACCATAATATTTTTTTTTTTAAGTTATTTAAATGCTGCTGAACCAGTCTGACTGCAGGGTGAGTGACAGAACAGGATATATGAGTGCCACCTACCCCCCCTTATATGTCTCGATTACATATTTTTGTATGCTGGTTGTTGAATAATTTAGATAGTGGTGTATAATAACCGGTAGGCAAACAAATGTCAAACAAAATCACACTAGCTGGCATAAGGGACACAAGCCACAAATTTTCATTGGGTCAGGCAGAGACTTTGTCAAACAGTCCTGTTCTTGTGGGTAGACAGTACAAATTAAAGTTGTATCATGTTATAAACCTGTTATAAAGCATAACTTGTACTCCATAACCTGTATTGCGCGGCATGTGTTGCAACTTGCAAGGAAATATTTCGTGTCGTGGGAACAAAACACCTTTTGTTATGTAACCACTACTTCAGTGCCAAAGAAAATTGGTAATTAACCACAGCTTTAAATAATGCCATTTTTTCCCCCCCCCCCAGACTTTTTGCTTGCTGTAAATACTGAACTGAACACAACTGCTCCAGTGACTCACACAAACCCAGCAGATAATTCTCCACATGTCAGCAGGTACTAAAATCTACTGAGAATTCGGTTCTAGTTTCTTATCTTTCTTGTTTTCATGAAAATACAAAAAATTGATTATATATCATGTGCTATCCTGCAAGTCCCAGAAAACAAAGGATTTATACTGACTAAAAGCACTCTATTCTGAAGAACAATTATTTAGAATTCCGTATAGACATATGAAATGATGTTTTATGTAGATGCAACAGGTGTATTTATTGTTAAACAAATCAGATCACATTGCATTCAGGGCTGTAATAGGTTGAACTGTCACTTACCATGAATTTTAAGATTATGTTTACTTAAATCTGTACTTAACAAATATGTATTTGTGCAGTGTTTGTCCTGTTTTTGCCTTGTCTGAACTGGATTACAATGTAACCTTCCACAGCTGTAAAATAGATGTAAAAATAACAGAGTAAGTTCTAGGTTAAGGATGTTTTAGTCAAAGAGTTCATCTTTAAAATATATTTTTAATAAGTCTCCCCTTTAAATTGGGGCTTCCATCGGGAAAGCCAATAGGGATTTGGTTAGAACTGTGGATGGGATGTTTATAGGCTGCTGATTTAATTTAAAACAAAAATGGAGGAGCTGTGCCTTGGATATATGTTGACGTTTTCCTTATTACTAAAAGGTTTGGAACTCTTCTGGAAGGTATTGTTATGTACAAGAATATTAAAGGGACACTGTTGTCACCCAGGCTGCTTCATATCAATGACCTTTTAACTACTTTGCCGTGCTTATGTTTCAGTTTTAAATCCACCTCTAGTGACCGTCATACGTGATGAGGTAGCCCGTATGAAAGCATTGTATACAATGCTTTCCAATGGGAAGCTTGAATGCGAGCTGCTCTTGTGTAACAGATCTCCAATTATCCTCTATGAGGGACATTGGATTTGCCAATTGGTGCAGATGTCTATGCCTATCCCATGACAATGCAGGTCGTGAAGAGGTAGGGAGCCTCAGCACTGGAAAAGTTAAGTAAAACTTTGGTTTAATTTATTGCAGCATGCTGGGTGGGCCTGTATAGATTTAGGGACTGGGACACTATAGCGTTAGGAATACAAATTTGTGTTTCTAACTCTAATGTTCCTTTACTTCTTCTGCTAGTGAGTTATTGGTAGTTGGACCAAGAAAGAAAAGAAAATAGTGCGTTTTGATTATTTATCTTTTTAATTTCTGGGGGAAAAAAGGTGTATGAAAACTGCACAGTTTTCTTCATGTCAACACATGCTTTGATACCTGATTTGTGTTGTGTTGTTTGTGAATAGCATTGCTATCATATCATAATATTCACCACTGGTGAATGAAAATTCAGCCCCAGTAAGTGGAAATTCACTCCTGATAAATGTTCCATGGATGCTCCAGGCTTGCAGCGGCAAATAACTTTATAGGCCTATCTGAAGGCATAGGATTTGAAATGTTAAGTCCTGATACCAGAATAACCTACAAGGGATGTTACATGTCAGAGTTGACCTAAGGGGGGTTGCTGGCATGTCTCTTGCAGGGGTGCTGTGCTGCAGTTGCCTGCTCTGCCTATCAATTTCTGTTACGATCAGGATGTCGTGCACTATGCAATCTCAAGAACCCCCCTGTGAGGGCTGCCACAGAAATTGATATAACATAGGCAATGAGGGGGCTGCTGCGATCAGTCTCTGTACTGATTCTGCAGCCGGGATATGATGTTACATCAGCCTCTACATCAGTACAGAGCTGCACAGAGCTAGGTAATCAGTACAAAGAGTAATACCAGCAGCTCTTCACTGTACTCCTTGGAAGAGGTCCTGCTTCATCTTTCCTTTTTAAGATAAATAAATGGAGGCTGGGTGGAGTAAAAAAATGTGTATGAATTAAATGTTTGTACATGAATATGTGTGCATATGGGTCTGTTTGGTAAGGGAAATTACATGCACATACATTAATTTACACCAAGTGAGTTGGGGGTAGTGCAGAAGGAGATACAATATTTGTTTTAATATTTGGGGGGAGGAGAGGCACGACACCCCAGGTGCCATGTAGCCTAGGTACGCGTCTGGTACATGTAACTGCTTTTGCAACTTAAAATACTTTGTTGGTTCATAACCTCTTTGCATGTATATGAACGCACTCATGGCATGAAAGATGTACAGAATTATTACAGGAAAATTAAACCAATGACCAGAAGTCTCCATCTAAAGCCATTTCTCCTAGATATTATTGATGATAATTCTCTAATAGATGAGTCTCTACTAGATGCTAGTTAGCAGATGAGCAATCGAATTCTGTATCCACAGATGAAGGGTCCAGCTCTAGTGATGTAAACATTAAATCTTTCTTGCAGTGTCGCTGTGCTATGCCTGCAACGGTCTCACTTTGCAGTGGGTACTCTTCATCCACTTGGAATGCTTGCCATGAAAATTAGACATCTCAAGGCTCTTGGTTACCACGTGGTGCTGGTAAGATCTAACTACTCATCTTAAAAATCTAAAGTTTTAGGAATGTATTCTGTCCTGCAAAACATGCACTTGTTATCCTTTGGCTTACTAACCCCATTTAAAAACAACAAAAATTATTTTTTTTTTCTTTACTTTTGTTTCGCAATTACTTACTGAAAGTGGTTTGCTTTCTTCTGTTTCTGTCCTCGAATATTTGATCCCGTTACATCTAAATACACGTAAAAACTTTAATGTTGAGCCATTTTTGTGCCATATGAAGATAGAGAAATATCTTTTGTACTCTTCATATTTAAATTCTTTTTGTCTAAAAACACAGTCTAAATTGGGTTAATTTGTTTTCTTAAATTGTCATTTTAGGTTATAGGATAGAATTTTGATAAACAGTGGTCATCTTTACTTAACCATTATATTTAGAATAAAGCAGTGTTGTCCCAGCTCTTTAAAACAATGTCAACAATTATTAGACTGTACCTAAACCCTGGTTTCTATTAAAGGTTCCAATACACAAGTTTAAAACCCTGGAAATGGCAGAGAGAATCCTGTTCCTAAGAACGCAAGTCTTCTCTGGAAAAAGCACTGCTGTCGAAGAGCCAACTCACTAGGAACCCCAGCAGAGCTGAAGATCAGGATTAAATCTTCCGATATCTAAACTGACTGTATTGTGAACAAAAACATAGTTTTGTACTTTTCAATGTATGTTCGTTTTGCATACTGTCATAGCAGATCTGTGCCGCATATATGTATATATTATTTTTTTAAAACTCACATTGACCTAATTTGAAGTCTGTTGAAGCTACCCACAATCAGTCTGCCCTATCACACCAGTGTGTTCTTATTTATCACTTGCCCTGTCCTGTGTAAACATTTGTTTTCTTGTTTTAATAAAATTAGATTTTTAAGAACATGTAAACATACCGTTTCTGCAGGTTCAAAAAGAAACTGCTTAAAACCTAAATATAGATATGAACTGCTAAAGATAACCTTGTGTAATGATATCTAGAATTATAGGGCTTTGACTATTTTGCAATTATGATTTTCTTCCTTAAATTTATGGTTTGTAATTTTTATGCCCATGTTCACATGCAGTCTGTGTCTGTATGTGATACAGAAAGTGTAGTAGTTTTATGTAGTACTCTAAACCTGAATTATGGTTAATGTAATTCATGGTATATATTAGAATATGTGAAGCACACAATGTTTTTAAACCCTTAATTCATAGGAACTTTGACGTTGAATTCTAACATTCATATTTTTTATCGTATTTTAATTTTAAAAATTTTTTTTTTTACAAGTTCATGTTGGATGCGTCACAATCCAGTAGTGGAGTACAAGGGACCTGATCCTTTTCAACTTCCTTTATATTGGTGTCCCATCTGAGGAGAATAAGAAGTCCGCATATGGGCATATCCGCTATCAGTCCAATATTGGCTCAGGCCTAGTGTATAGAATTTACCACCGGTGTGCTTAGATAGAGCACAAAGCAGAGATCCAAATAGAAAGGGGCCCTAGAGCATTTTATTTTTGACCATCTGATTAGTGCACCCAATCCCTCAAATTAAAGCAACGTGGCAAACAGTAGCTTGTAGTCAATGAGTGATTCCACCGCCACGGTATTAAATGCACTAAAAGAAGGGTTATTCACTAAAGTGAGAATTCAAAGTAAATTTCAATAAGGCCACAATAGCTAAACTGGAAAACACATTTAATTCAGTTATGCTTCCAGTTCAGGTACTTTGGCCTTACATTTTCACTTTAGTGAATAATCCTGTTTATTTGGTACTACCAGGTGTTCAGGTTATCTATAGTGTATTCAACCCAGTCTGCACTTTGTTTTGTAATTTTTCTTTTCTTTTTTTAAATGGCAAATCGAAGTGTGTTTAAAATTGAGTTTCCTCTATATGAACCATGTAAGTTAACCCAAATCTATTACTCTTACTATGAATCCTGAAATGACTATTTGTGATCTTGTAAGCTTTTTCAATGCAAGAGATGAGGCTTCATTGTCTTCACCTTGCTTACTTTACCCGAGACATTCTCACGATGACTTGTGTAGGGACACTTTTAGAGAATGTTTACAGAGTTTGCCATGGATGCGAAATCATTGAAAATGTAACTTTAATTTAATTGCATTTAATTCATTTGCTGTGACATGCATATGTGAATAAAATTATATTGATATTAAAAAGTGACATTTCAGAAAGAATTAAGTTATAACTAGAGGTTGCCAGATGGAAGCCAGATTGAAGAGGGTAAAGGAGAGAATTGGAATTGAGGAAGTGAGACATACAGGTAAAGGCAAGTCTTTTGAAAAAGCAGGGAAATGGGACAATAGTTAGAGGGGGAGGACGGGTCGAGAGTTGTTTTTTTCAGGATAGGTACTACAGTGGCATGTTTAAGGTCAGCAGGGGCAACGCCAGAAGAGAGAGAGCAGTTGAAGATGTGTGTTAAGGAAGGCGCAAGACAGGGGGAGGTATAAGGTGAGATAGGATCGGATCGAGCAGGCAAGTGGTGGGGCGGGAGGAAAGGAGAAGCGCAGCCACCTCTTGTTAAGTAGCCGGGGAGAAAGTCTGAGGGAAAGAAAGGCATGATCTATGTGTGGTTGAAAAAGGCAGGATGGGGAGATTTTTTTTCCTTAGCTATTCAATCTTGTCGGTAAGGTAGCATGCAAAGCTATCGGCTGTAAGGTTAGTTTGAGTGGTGGCCACAGCAGGGTGAAGAAGAGAGTTAAAGGTGTCGAAGAGAAGCCTTGGATTGCGGGAGCATGAACTAATAAGAGAGGAAAAGTATGACTGGCGATGGCAAGGGCTGCGCTGTATGAACATAATATGAATCTATAATGGAGAAAGTCTGACTGGGTGCGAGACTTCCTCCAGGAGCGTTCCGCTCAACGGAAGCATTTTTTGCAGGTAGTGTTGATTTAGTGGACAAACCCTTATTGGACCAGCGCTTAATAACCAGTAGACAGCTAAGATAAGTGGAGGGTAGGCTGCAACCTAAGGATATGATGTTCCCTCACAGACCATCAAAAAAATTATTAATGTAAAAACAAAAAGTATAAGTCGCGCCATAATAAAAAATGATATAATGTATTAAAACCAATGTGTACTTACATAAAAATTATAAATGAGAAATAAAATAGTCCTAATTATAAGGCATATGGGTGAAAGAGTCCAAATTGATTGAATAATTTGGGTAAGATATGTTGGTCGTAGAGGTTCTGAGGTAGTCGGATATCCAGATTCTGTAGGAGCATGCAAATAAGAAAAATTACAGTAGTGTAAATCTGTTCCTGGTAGTGAAAAAAGGAGTATAGCAACAATAGTATTACTCCTACTCACCTTTTAAAGAGCTTGTACTAGCTCGTGGGAAAAAGTAATTGAAAGTCAGGGATGGGTTAATATTGAAGTCCGTGAGAATAAGGAATGGTATGTTAGAGGAGAGGGGAAGGGGGTGATAAATAACGGCAATGTTAGCAGAGAATGGTTTGAAAAGACGAATCGAATGGATTTCAAATGATGAGAAAGAGAGCAAAAGGGGGGGGGGGAGGGGTTTGAAGGAGCAGTGAGGTGAGAGTAGAAACCCTACACCACCACCTTTACATTCATAGTGTCTTGAGTTGTGGGTAAGTTAAAGGCCACCAAAAGATAAAGATGCAGGGGTAGCAGTGTCAGAGGGGCGGGGACAGGCATGTTTCTGTAAGGCTAGTAAATCTAGGGAAGAAGATATGAAGAGGTTGTGGACAGCAGTGGATTTTGTAATATTGCAAACAGAGTGTGCA
Source organism: Pelobates cultripes (assembly GCA_933207985.1). Taxonomy (NCBI): domain Eukaryota; kingdom Metazoa; phylum Chordata; class Amphibia; order Anura; family Pelobatidae; genus Pelobates; species Pelobates cultripes. The sequence continues at coordinate 67,086,352 of OW240918.1, read as the reverse complement.
TTCCAGAGGGCAGTATTGAAGGAGATTTAGAGGAAGAGTAACATGAGATTGGTGTGGTTCCTTGAGTTAGTACGTGGTGGGTTTGCTGAGGTGGAACCAAGGTTTGGAGAGAAATCACCAGCTGTTAGGAATAGAAGGATAGAAAGGAAGTGAAGGTGGGAGTAGGATTTGTACGTTTTGTAAGAGGGTTTGGGAGGAGCTGGTGGAGATAGGCTGGATAGGTATACGTAGAGTGCATGGGATGAATAGAGAGGGGAAGACAGTAAAGTGGGAGCAATGAAGATGGTTTCACCATCGACAGGTGAGCAGAAGGATAGGTACATTTTAGTAATGAGAGAAGTTAGAGTGAAAGTGAAAAATAGAAGGGAGAACATTACTTAGGGAAAATGTGTTTTGTTTTATATAGATATGAAGATTATACATATATACACATATATAATCATAGACATATACAGGGTGCAACAGAACCGATTAAGCAGTTTTGAGGGGTCAATGCTCGGGCTGTGGTGGGGGGAGGCAGGTGCACCTGGTCTCATTGTGTTCCATCTGTCACCCCATTTCAGTAGCCAATATGACATATATTCTGTGATCATGATGCAAAGAGCTTTTTGGCGACGGTTCAACATTCCATGCAACAATGCCGTTCCTAATGCGAACAGAATTCGGTCATGGGTTAGGCGGTTGGAGGAAACTTGTATCACGCTTAGAAAAGAGTACACATGGCTGACGCAGGTCCATAAGAAGACTGGAAAATGTGCCGCTGGTGAGAGCAGCAATTGAGCAGTCGCCAGGAAGTTCTGCTCGAAAGCATGCTGTTGCTTTGGGAATGTCAGACTGCAGTCTGAGGAGAATTCTTCATTTAGATTTGCAGTTTCATCCTTACAAGATGATGTTGGCTCAGGAATAGATTTTTGCAGATTACACCAACCGCAGAAATCTGTGTGAGCAAATGCTTGCACAGATCCCTCCCGCAGCAGCTTTCTTCAGTAGCGACAACGCACATTTTTATTATTATTATGATATTTATAAAGCGCTGTCAAATTCCGCAGCACTTTACAATGGGTGGACGAACAGACATGTAGTTGTAACCAGACAAGTTGGACACACAGGAACAGAGGGGTTGAGGGCCCTGCTCAATGAGCTTACATGCTAGAGGGAGTGGGGTAAAATGACACAAAAAGGTAAGGATAGTATTAGACTAGTGACAGTTGCAGAAGAGGAATCAGTCAGGAGCTATTAACAGTTTAATTGATACGCTTTTATGAAGAAGTGGGTTTTTAACGATTTTTTGAAGGAGTGGAGACTGGGTGAGCATCTAACGGAGGAGGGAAGCGAGTTCCACAGGAAGGGTGCAGCCCTCGAGAAATCTTGAAGGCGAGCATCAGAGGTGGGAGTACGGACAGAAGATAGACGTAAGTCTTCAGCAGATCGTAAGGGCCTAGACAGGACATACTTGTGTGTAAGGGAGGATAGATAGGTGGGAGCAGCATTATGTAGAGATTTGAAAGCAAGAACCAGAATTTTAAATTGAGCTCTATATTTTATAGGAAGCCAATGTAGGGACTGACAGAAGTGGAGTTGTGAATAAGCAGAATGTGGGCAGATTTGAGCATTTGCAATTTTTTTTGGAGGGATATCTGAAAGGAAAAGTGTTCAAACTTAGCCCTCATACCCTACCAGAGGGAACAGATTATTGAAGAAGTTAACACCATACCCCGCGATATGTGTGAACGAGCAGTACAAAACTTCAGAGATCGTCTCCAACAGTGTATTGCTGCTAATGGCCGCCTTCTCGAGGACATTATTTTCAAAACTTAATGAATATAAAATGGTATTTACTTCTGAATTCGAAAATAAAAACTGTTTTTCTCTATATACCACAGTTAATTTTTTATAACCCCTCAAAACTGCTTAATCTGTTCTGCTGAACCCTGTATATATATATATATATATATATATATATATATATACAGGGAGTGCAGAATTATTAGGCAAGTTGTATTTTTGAGGATTAATTTTATTATTGAACAACAACCATGTTCTCAATGAACCCAAAAAACTCATTAATATCAAAGCTGAATATTTTTGGAAGTAGTTTTTAGTTTGTTTTTAGTTATAGCTATGTTAGGGGGATATTTGTGTGTGAAGGTGACTATTACTGTGCATAATTATTAGGCAACTTAACAAAAAACAAATATATACCCATTTCAATTATTTATTATTACCAGTGAAACCAATATAACATCTCAACATTCACAAATATACATTTCTGACATTCAAAAAACAAAACAAAAACAAATCAGTGACCAATATAGCCACCTTTCTTTGCAAGGACACTCAAAAGCCTGCCATCCATGGATTCTGTCAGTGTTTTGATCTGTTCACCATCAACATTACGTGCAGCAGCAACCACAGCCTCCCAGACACTGTTCAGAGAGGTGTACTGTTTTTCCCTCCTTGTAAATCTCACATTTGATGATGGACCACAGGTTCTCAATGGGGTTCAGATCAGGTGAACAAGGAGGCCATGTCATTAGATTTTCTTCTTTTATACCCTTTCTTGCCAGCCACGCTGTGGAGTACTTGGACGCGTGTGATGGAGCATTGTCCTGCATGAAAATCATATTTTTCTTGAAGGATGCAGACTTCTTCCTGTACCACTGCTTGAAGAAGGTGTCTTCCAGGAACTGGCAGTAGGACTGGGAGTCGAGCTTGACTCCATCCTCAACCCGAAAAGGCCCCATAAGCTCATCTTTGATGATACCAGCCCAAACCAGTACTCCACCTCCACCTTGCTGGCGTCTGAGTCGGACTGGAGCTCTCTGCCCTTTACCAATCCAGCCGCGGGCCCATCCATCTGGCCCATCAAGACTCACTCTCATTTCATCAGTCCATAAAACCTTAGAAAAATCAGTCTTGAGATATTTCTTGGCCCAGTCTTGGCGTTTCAGCTTGTGTGTCTTGTTCAGTGGTGGTCGTCTTTCAGCCTTTCTTACCTTGGCCATGTCTCGGAGTATTGCACACCTTGTGCTTTTGGGCACTCCAGTGATGTTGCAGCTCTGAAATATATATGGCCAAACTGGTGGCAAGTGGCATCGTGGCAGCTGCACGCTTGACTTTTCTCAGTTCATGGGCAGTTATTTTGCGCCTTGGTTTTTCCACACGCTTCTTGCGACCCTGTTGACTATTTGAATGAAACGCTTGATTGTTCGATGATCACGCTTCAGAAGCTTTGCAATTTTAAGAGTGCTGCATCCCTCTGCAAGATATCTCACTATTTTTGACTTTTCTGAGCCTGTCAAGTCCTTCTTTTGACCCATTTTGCCAAAGGAAAGGAAGTTGCCTAATAATTATGCACACCTGATATAGGGTGTTGATGTCATTAGACCACACACCTTCTCATTACAGAGATGCACATCACCTAATATGCTTAATTGGTAGTAGGCTTTCGAGCCTATACAGCTTGGAGTAAGACAACATGCATAAAGAGGATCATGTGGTCAAAATACTCATTTGCCTAATAATTCTGCACTCCCTGTATATATATATATATATATATATATATATATACACACTTAGTTGGTGTGTTTTGATAACCAGCAGATCTGTACTATCTATAAGTATGGTAATGACTGTGGGGAGGGTGGGAGGCTTCCTAAGGATGATATAGTGTCTGGAAAACGAGTTTGTTTTCCTGACACTATAGTAATCCTTTAAATACAGAAGATCCACATCCAAGTATGTGTCATATTAACGAAGTGGCTTTTGACAGATTTTCTCACAGTGGAAGCACAAGCCTCAATTTAAATGCTGATACGTCTATTATACAATTTTGGATTACTTGTGGCACACTCTGTAATTGCAGCAACAGATCTTGGAGAACCACCTGTAGGAGGGTTTATTTATTAATGTTTCACCAGCATTTTTAAAGCGCCAACATATTCCGCACCGCAGTATTCTTCTGTTCTACTCGCAAATAGCATAGCTCTCTAGTAAAAAAAAGAGTGACAGGTGGAGGAGTAGACCTTAATTTTAAATCATTTTTATGGTACTTATTCAATTACTAGCAATTCTGCTAGCATAGTGTATAGATGGAATTTACTGTACTTTTGTTTTTGTTTTGTTTAATACGTGTACATTATTTCTCATAGAAGTGTTTTTTTGGGGGGGTTAGTTTATTTTTTGTTGTTTTAAACATAACTAAATGCAAAATGATGTGCTGATTCCAGCCATATGGTTATTTTTATATTTGAGACTGATACATAATCTTCCCTGTGAGTGGTGCTGTTGTATCACTTTCTAAGCGTTATAGAATGAAGTAGCTAATCTTGATACATACACATTCTCATTCAAGATGGTAATGTTCTTAAATATAACAAGCCAACATATTCAATAGAACTAGTTAATGGGTAAATGAAATACATAATATATGATGACTATGTTTAGGTAAATAAGAACACCCTGCCCAAACAGTGCAGTCATACTTAGGAGTATTCACTAAAGACCAAATTGCAAAATTCAGGGGTAATCCCAATTTCACTTTTGTTAGCAAACTCTTCAAGGCCACACTCATCTACACCTTTCTCTAGGATAAGCATTCAACACATTGTTTCCAATGTTGATACTCACAAGCTTGCAGTTATGGTATCTTTCAGGTGCACATAGGCATGTCCCAATATTTATTTATTTATATAGTGCCAACATATTCTGTAGCACTTTACAATATTATGACGGGGGAGATTTAAACAATCCTTGCAAGGATGGGCTGATATGGGTACCACTAACTTGAAGAGAGAGCAAAAGAGGGAAAAGACAAGAAGCTCAGTTTTACTACAGGGCTCAATTGTCTGTTCAGTCCCCTATTTATGGTCCTTACCTGTACTTATTAAAGAAACATCCAGCACACATGACTTCATCGATAATGTTAAGGGGGCAGGAGGGCCTGGGTCCCATCTTACATACAGAAGTTGAACAGTTTTTTTTTTAATGGTTTAACCGAAAAAATTAGTCCTCCCAACAGCTCTTCCTCTGGTTGTTGTCCCCTCCTGGATGGTTTGCTGTGGTGGCTGGTGATAAGCTGAGATCCCATGAAAAGTTCTTAAAGCCATTTCTTATTCAAAAGGAGGAGAGAGAAAAAACCTTATTGTTGTCTGACAGAATAGTATTCATTTCTAAAGAATTGTATAGCAAAAATCCTCACCTCTTTAATTAATTCATTTATATAGAGCCAGAATACCTCAAAACCATTAATGTGATCTGAACTATCCTGCTTTCCAAACCACAAGATTTTGTCAGGTCTCTAAAGGTTAAATACACATTTAACCACAATTGCAATAGCTGAAATGTTCATGCCTCTTTCATCAGTCTAGATTAGTGTTCCCCAACCCAGTCCTAATGGACCACCAACAGTCCAGGATTTACGTATTTCCCTGTTTTATTCCAATGGAGATACTGACAAAACCTGGACTATTGGTAGTCCATGAGGACTGGGCTGGGAAACACTGGTCTAGACATGAGCCTTTCATAAGGTTTTCTAAGACACTTAAGTTCTTAAAGGAACACTATAGGGTCAGGAACACAAACTTATTACGATCTGGCCCCCCTGCGCCCCTCATGCCTCCATAAATATAGTAAAATCTTACTTGTATTCAAGCCTGAAGCTGCAGACTTTGTCCCTGTTTCCTTTTGACCTGCCCACTGCCTGCTGACATCATCAGAAGTGGTGGCCTGATCCAATCACAATGCTTCCCTATAGGATTGGCTGAGACTGACAAAGAGGCAGGTCAGGGGCAGAGTCAGCACAATTCAAACACAGCCCTGGCCAATTATCATCTCCTCATAGAGATGAATTGAATCAATGAATCTCTATGAGGAAAGTTCAGTGTCTGCATGCAGAGGGAGGAGATACTGAATGTTTAGATGCGTTTTAGGCAGCCATGCCCCAGGAAGGATCTCTATCAGCCATCTGAGGAGTG
>OW240918.1:67065174-67080277 GCA_933207985.1 Pelobates cultripes | reverse complement strand
ACCAGTGAAGTTATCACTAGGCTGTAATGTAAACACTGCATTTTCTCTGAAAAGACAGTGTTTACAGCAAAAAAACCTGAAGGTAATGATTCTACTCACCAGAACAAATTCAATATGCTGTAGTTGTTCGGGTGACTATAGTGTCCCTTTAAATTGTGATATTTTAAACATACATTTTACTGCAGAATAAACCAACCAGAGTTGTTACCACTGATGGACTAAACCAACCTTTGGCACTCCAGATGTTGTGGATTACATATCCCATAGTGCTCTGGATTTCCCAAGCCTGCATACCCCTGAATTCTGTGCTCTAGACTTTTGAGAGGGTTGTGCTCATTCGATCCTGTACTATTTAATACAGCCCTAGATCTGATACGTAGGTCCCTCGTACATTTGCAAGAATTCATGAGAATTCCAGTGAGTAAAGAAGTCTTTAAATTAATGACCTTTATAAATAGTCTTCTCATCCCCATAGACCCACAAATAGTCTCCACTCCACTGACAAAACTTCTATTTTATATACAAATTTGCTTCAAATCTCACTAGATTCATTACCCTTCACCAAGGTCCTGTCATGCCCTTCTTCAACATACATAATTTAGTGGTCCCCATTTTGGAATCTGCTGCATAAGACAAGAGAAGTCATCCAACCTCCATCCCCCAATAAAATTGCCATGGCTTGTCTTGTAATTTTTGTAATAAACTCCCCTGCTTTTGAATATTTTTCATTGCATGACAAGGGAGAGAATGTCCATGGCAAGCTGGACGCTGTGATAACCCATGAAGGGTTATTAACTAACATTAGAAAGTTAATTTCCAATATAAAGCTAAAATAAGAAGTGGAAAAATCCTCTTAGTCAGCAATGCTTCCAGTTCAGCTATCTACTGCGTGAGCGCCCAAGCTGTAGCTTGCATTCCATTCCATGGTAAGTCGTGGATCCTCATTTTTTAGACCAGGCACTCCAGGCGGTGTGGACTACATATTATTATTATTATTATTATGATATTTATAGAGCGCCGTCAAATTCCGCAGCGCTTTACAATGGCTGGACGAACAGACATGTAGTTGTAACCAGACAAGTTGGACACACAGGAACAGAGGGGTTGAGGGCCCTGCTCAACGAGCTTACATGATAGAGGGAGTGGGGTAAAATGACACAAAAAGGTAAGGATAGTATTAGACTAATGACAGTTGCAGAAGAGGAATCAGTCAGGAGCTATTAACAGTTTAATTGATACGCTTTTATGAAGAAGTGGGTTTTTAATGATTTTTTAAAGGAGTGGAGACTGGGTGAGCATCTAACGGAGGAGGGAAGCAAGTTCCACAGGAACGGTGCAGCCCTCGAGAAATCTTGAAGGCTAGCATCAGAGGTGGGAGTACGGACAGAAGATAGACGTAAGTCTTCAGCAGATCGTAAGGGCCTAGACGGGACATACTTGTGTATAAGGGAGGATAAATAGGTGGGAGCATTATGTAGAGATTTGAAAGCAAGAACCAGAATTTTAAATTGAGCTCTATATTTTATAGGAAGCCAATGTAGGGACTGACACAAGGGTGAGGCATGGGAGGTGCGGGCGGACAGGAAGATGAGCCGTGCAGTCTCATTATGGACTGTAACGGCACAAGTTGAGAGCACGTAAGACCACTGAGAAGCGGATTACCTATCCTCTGATGGTTTGCCAGCATTGTGGCTGTAAGAAAATTACAGGAGATGTAGTCCTCAACATCTGGAGTGCTGAAGGTCGTCTATCCCTGGCGTAGACTGGAGGGCCAAATGTTGAAAGAAAAAAAAATATGCCTCCTTCATTAACTGATAACATTGCAAGGGCAGCATGAGCAGCAAGTTGGTGTCAAAAGAGGCAAGGGCATCAGGCAAACTGTATGTTTACAGAGAGAGTGTAGAAGGCAAAACAACTCCTCTTGGTGTCTTTGCCAAATGTGCTCAATCTTTTAAACAAGTGGGCACTTCTAGAGTCATGTGCTCCATCTCTGCCTTCTATGAAGATAGTCTCAATTTGCAAGAAGAGGGTTGTCAAAGAAATGAGAAGTCTGAGAACAGCCTAGGATTATCATGTAAGTGGTTGGAAGCTATCCACTGCGGATATATTATTGTAGCGGTTGTGGCAGGTCTGATGTTCATGTAATAATTTCTGAAATCGTGCTTGCATGATGTGTCTGAAAATCTTATATATATATATTGTGTTTTTAAGGTAGTCTGTGAAAATGACGTATGCATGGTGTATGTGCAAATCACTTGCATTGTATATGTCTGGGAGGTTGATAGTCTAGAAACGTGACTATTTAAAATAAGTATTTCTCCACCTGTGCAGGTACCATATCATTACTGCGTATCCCTTTAATTTGTATTATATATCTATACAGATATTGAGTTAGCTCCCCCATAATTACGTTTGTAAAATACTGCTCATTTTACCAGCGCACATGTGTGCTAATCTAATCTTGTGAAACATAATCCAGAACATATAGGAGACCTTAAAGGATTACTATAGGGTCAGGAACACAAACATGTATTCCTGACCCAAGAGTGTTAACACTAGTGGTAGCCCAATCCAATCACAGTGCTTCCCCATAGGATTGGCTGAGACTTACAAAGAGGACGATCAAGGGCAGAGCTAGCATGATTCTAACAGAGCCCTGGCCAATCAGCATCTCCTCTGAAAAGACAGTGTTTACAGAAAAAAGCCTGGAGGGAATGATTCTACTCACCAGAACAAATTCAATAAGCTGTAGTTGTTCTGGTGACTATAGTGTCCCTTTAATTGCCCCAATGTTATAAACTAGAACGTTGCTACTCTGGTGTGGCAGACAATAAATTGGTGAACTGCAGGAGCAAATGTTACAATATCAAAGGCATATTTTGTTATAAATATAGAGAGTTTTTTGTATAACATTTTATTGAGCAACAGGAGAATACAATATAATGTGGGATATTGACTGCAAAAAGTGTACTTTAAAAGACAATTTGACTAATAATATGCAAATACATTTGGTCAACTTTTTTTTATTTAAGAAAATGACAATCAAGCAGGTACAATGCCGATGTGCAGTATTTTGTACATCAACCAGTAAAGACAGTAATATGACAGATGAACATGGTATTTCTATTGTACATTGGCACTTGGTGACATATTTTAACCTTGGTATGTCATACACACATAATAAGTGTTCAGGAATGACAAGCTGTGGCGGTGCCATCCTCCGCACACTGCCAGTTTTCAACATATTTTAACACAAAAAGATATAGTATAGTGTAGTACGAGAAGGTAGCGAGAGTAAGATCAAAAGAGGAAAACTAGTAGATCTACTGGAGCACAAAGCACTGGATCTGAGAATATCGTATGCAGTGAATAAAATGTGCATGGGAGTCCATACCACTGTATTGACCAGAAACCCCCGTGAAAGAGGTGCCACATCCAGGTGATCTGAAGCAACGGTGTGATTTGAGATAGGTCACAGGACATAGAAAAAAGAAATTGGGTTTATAGTGAAAAATTGCTCCGTGTCGAGTGTAGACAGCCACCATCTCCCGATCCCCCGAGCCCCCCCATGTGTTTGGTCAGGCAGTCTGTGCGTTTACATAGCAGGCATGTCCATGTGTCCAGGTCCATTCTCCTCTGGGTCTGAGAATTTAGATCTGTGACTTTGTACCAGAAGTCCGCTACTATGAGGTATGTCCACCACATGTGGATGTATGTACCCTTCCCTCTGAACACGTGCCAGCATGTGTCAGTGGGATTCAGTTTCATCTGGTATTGCTTTACTGACGTCGTATACCAGCTAAACAGTGTTTTGCAGGAGTCTTAGAGCATCACACGTATAGATGTTTCCATACAAGCTTCACAGATATCCTGCCAGTCTGTCCCCTCCGGTACCTACCCCAGGTCAGCTTCCCATTGCTCTGTATAGTGCAGTGATCCCCACTCACTGGATTCTGAACTATCATAACCACCTTGGTTCAGAAACGAATAAGTGGGAATCACTGTGCTAAAGTATTGTGATGCACTTGGTCTGAGATGTTTCATCCTGTTCTCTTTCCCTCTCTCCATAATTATATATACCTCCTAAGGGAGTTTCATAGCAACATATGTGGGAGCTGATAATCTGTTTGATGTGTGTAGCTGCCTGTATATATTATAGACCACCCATTTTAGCGATTGAGCTTTGTGCATCAGGTTCGATACTATACCGATGCTATCATCAACTAGATAGATGGTGGTCTCTTGTATACATTCACACTAATTACTCAGTGCAGGTGTTAAGAGACATTATCTCTGTTTTATTGCATTTGCCTTTCAGCCACAGAGTGCTATATGCTTTGCAATTACTGAGATTACTGAGATTATTCTATATCCTATTCTCTAATTGTATCCAAAATCTTAGAGCGGATTGTTATAGTATCTAACGCCTGCACTTATACACCATCTGCACTTTTTCTTGAGCACATTTATTTCTGTTTGTTTCTTTGTTTTTATTAAGGGACACTGAGTAATATCTATATAAATAAAGTTATTTTGGTTTTCATTTTTTATTCTAGGTTTCCCATATTGTTAGCATAATTTTAACCTACTAGACCATTGTTTTCTATTCCCTTACGATTATAGTCATTTTGACTGACTTAAAGGTACCCCAAAGGTTACACTTACTGTTCTTTTTAGTTCATTTACGTCTTAGGGGTTACCCTGGATTTTCACTGTATCTTTCTTTGGCTCGCTATCTCTTTCTTTTCTTCTTATCCTAGCAGGAGCACTACTGAAGATGATCTTTTTGTTTTTTATTTTATAGAACTAGTTATGTTGTGCCCAGCTTATTTTATTGTATGACTATATCTGTATTATGCTCAGCTCTCTGTACTGTATGAGTATCTCTGTACTGTATAAGGAGGAGGACAATTCTGGGGGAGGAGCCTGGCACCCCATCATCTTAAAACTTCACCAAGTGCCTCTGGTCCACAGAAAGAAAAGAAAATAGAGCGAATTATTATACCATACCACAAGAGAGGGAGAAGTGCAATAGTTGTAGAGGCAATTCTACAAAATGCGTGTGTGGGTGTTAAGAACTTTATGCAGATACCAGGGGTTCACTGTAAATTAATGTATTTGTTTTTGTTGTGATGTTTAGTCAAGAATAAGTATAAATACACAGGGTTTCTGGGATCTAAAATAATTTTAAGAAAAATGTTCTTCATTTTGTAATGTGTTCAATTGGTCAATTTTCCAAGCAAAGGCTAGTTTGTCTTTACATGAACAGGAAGTGGGCAGTAACCAAATGTAGAGAATTGTTTTACATGTTGTTGTCGCCATGATTTTGAGAAGTTCTTTATTAGAGTGGAAAGGTAATGGTAAGACACTACAAAGTACATATTCAGGTATGCATGATTGGACTGAAAATATGGAAGGAATTACAAGCCCTCAACTGCGTCCAGAAAATTTTAATTGGGGTGATGACCAGAAACAATGAAATAAGTCTGCACAGTTGGTCACATATAAAGCATGAATCAGGTGTTAATTTACCAATGAGGAATAGCTGTCTGGGAGTGAAATATGCATTAGGTAAGATTTTTAGGGACATCTCTTAGTAGGTGACTGACAGTAAAGCTTTCATGAAAGCATACATCTCAAGTGTCCCTATTTTGGAGGGATTGTCTCTGTTTTGGGCCCAAATCCATCTGTCCCTCTTTCCTAGAAACTCCATATTGTTGCAATATAAATGAGTATGAGGCAGGGACTGTATTTAGCAGGAGTGTGTTTCAATGACTCTCTCAGAAGTAACAATTTGAAGAATGGAGTAAGTATATTGCTGAAGTTGGAAGAAGAGTGGATGTGACAGCTGCCAGGAAGGTTTGTTTGATAATCATGGGGATTTGGTCATTTGTTGTGATTCCCTTTTTAGCCTGTTGTATGAATGGGTAAGTTATTTTGTTATGGTATATTAATGCCTCATTTAAAATGATTAATTCTGCATTGTAACCAAAAAATAATATCTGGTGTTTATGGGGTTGAATATACTATATGTACAGCTATATTTAATTTCATAGGACTCAGTAATACTTTATCAGTAACCTCTTTTGGAAGGATTTCAAAATTTTGTGTGCTTTTCTGTGCTATCCATTATGTTTATAAAAAAAAAGTGTTTTTAGTTTTCCACACCTCTGAAAAAAAAATGTCTACAATTTAACTTGTTTGGTGCTTAGAATGTGAAGGAGGAATGGAGGTAATCAAGTCCAAAAGGCATTTTCCTATTGAAACATGTGTAAATGAATATTCAGATTTCCCAGCAGCGTGACCTAGACAGACTGAGCAACATTAATACTTCAATCAGTAATAGGGACAAATTCATTAATCAAATTCATGCCTATCTAGATCTAGGCCCGAGGGTGTGCAGAACGAGGAGAGGAATTGCTAAACATCATTTTGTTAATTTGTGTCTGTCTGCCTTCGATGAAATTCTCTAGCTGTAAACATTTTGTGGTCTATTTTCCAAGTCTAATCATCAGTGTCTTGCGTTAATAGCTCTTTTTAAAATGTCTGAAAATGTATTTCTATGTGGACACCCATGATGACATCTGTATGGCACTATCCCTGCACCCCCCATATTAAGAGAATTGTTTATGTTCTGTTCCCTCTTCATTAGAGTTTATTTTTAGGGCTCATTTATAGTGCTGTTGTTACATTTTACCCACAAACCACTAATCGTTAAAATGGCTGCTGCTAATATTAGCAACTAGCAGCTGTTTCACACTAGAAAATAGTACCAATAGCAATTGGTAATTCCTAGCTGACAAGAATTTTAACATCTCCCATTGAAAATAACAGAAGATTTTAAGTGCTACTTAACGAATCATTTCCTTGCTAGATGCTACAGTTTACCGGCTTCCGCTATCTCGCCTAAATTAAAACCTGCTTCAGCTAAGTGTAAAAAAGAATAAAAGTCAAGTTAATGACGGCAAACTATACAAAATATCCCATAGGAAAAAAATACATCTAATTTATATGTATTTGCACTTAAACAGTAAAACAACTCCCAGTGCGTATTGACAATCAATGAAAAAAGCAGCCAGACTCAGAGCAAAAGAAAATCTTCACTGAACAATTCACATAACGCAAATTAACTAACTAGTGTGTGTAGATGTATGTGTGTACCCAACAGCTAATATTTGTCAGTTGATCTTAATTGCTAATCCAATCTACAGGATGGGCCTGTTATTCTGTCCAGTTGTGGTTGTTATAGTGATGAATTAGAAGTACCCCAGTTTAGCACTTTATATTCGAGTTGCTAATGGGTATATAGAATAGATAGGTGAACAGCGCTAAGAATATAAATACATACATACAAAGAATGGAGGTAGATTTCACAGTTGCGTGTCTTAAAGAAAGAAATACAATAATAGTGCAAAATGCAAATACAATAGTGCAAATATAGTAACACTCACACCTTTCAGAGCTTTACAAGCTCTATTTATGGTGCCTGGATGGAATAATCCCCGTGTATGGATTTTTTTGTAGTTATCAACACTGTGTAGTTCTCAAAAGGATGAGGTTCATCATATGCAAAAGATAAGAATAGATACCAATGGTACAGTATATAAATGAATGGTGAATAAGAAAAATTAGACTTACTTACATCAACTAGAGCAATGACTTGCTCTAGTGTACGGAGCTTTAGGTGGAACAATCCCAACCTAGGGATATACGTGGACCTGGAACAGCAGTTGGATTGTGAGTATGAGGTACAATATATGACTGGATTGTAAAAGAGATCTTTATTTGTAAATACAGAAAATATAATATAGAAACTATATATAACACTATATATTAAAAAGGTGAACTATATATAAAAAACAGTCCTTATGGTATTGTCCTCAGTCTCCACTTGACGCGTTTCGCTTGCAGCTATCTCAAAAGTGAATGTCTGCTGGTCGGGTCCAATGTTGTTTTAGTCTCCTAATTGTTCTATTCAATTCCGGTGTGTGTAATAGGTGTTTCCGGTCCTGTTTGCGTCATTTCCGGGTGGTTGTGCGCATGTCCATAATGACATATGCTGGAAATTATCTCAGAGCCAATAAATATACAGTAAAAAAAGGCACATGCAGAGAGATAGAGATCTTTGATCAAAAAACAATAGTGTTTATGCTTGTAGTAGATGTATATAATCATATAAATATGTGGTAATAAGGATAATTAATATATGGAATATTATATATTCCGGCGGGGGTCGTCGTGTATTGCATGCTTTACATGACGGCCGCCATTTTTAGTGTTGGTAAACATCTGGAACCTGACTGGATATACACAAATAGTCTAAATCCAGAAAGTGTAATTGATTAACCCCTTAAGGACACAGCTTCAGAAGCTTGTCTTACGCTTAATGACACAAGCAATGTTTGCATTTTCTTGCTGTATGCATTCAACTACAATTTGCATCTCTCTCGTTTATTGCACCGACACATATTATGTACCGTTTTTTAAAGGACAGAAAGGGCTTTAATTTGATGTAACATATATATATATATATATATATATATATATATATATATTATTATTATTATTATTGCCATTTATATAGCGCCAACAGATTCCGTAGCGCTTTACAATATTTTGAGGGGATGTAACAATAAATAGGACAATTACAAGAAAACTTACAGGAACAATAGGTTGAAGAGGACCCTGCTCAAACGAGCTTACAGACTATAGGAGGTAGGGTATTAGAAACATTAGGACATGGAATATCAAGTAGGAGTGAAGCAGAGCTGGAGGAGAGAGCAAAGCACTATCCCATAGGAGAGAGCAGGAGACAGGTATGTAAGGTAGAGATTACTCTGGGAGGCCATAAGCTTTCCTGAAGAGATGGGTTTTAAGGCCCTTCTTAAATGATTGAAGACTAGGGGAGAGTCTGATGGCAGTAGGCAAGCTATTCCATAGGAGAGGAGCCACCCGCGAGAGGTCCTGCAAGCGCGAGTTGGCCGTACGGGTGCGAGCAGCGGTCAGGAGGTGGTCACGGGCAGAGCGGAGGGTACGAGGAGGGGCATAGCTATGGATTAGTGAAGAGATATAAGTGGGGCTAGAATTGTTCAGTGCTTTAAATGTATGGGTTAGCACTTTGAATTGACTCCTATAGCATACAGGGAGCCAATGTAAGGACTGGTAGAGGGGTGAGGTGTGAGAGGACCGACTAGAGAGGAAAATCAGTCTAGCTGCAGCATTCATTACAGACTGTAGCGGGGCAATACGGCTTTTGGGGAGACCAATCAGGAGAAGGTTACAGTAATCCATGCGGGAAATTACTAGAGCATGGACAAGCTCCTTGGTAGCATCTTGCGTAAGAAAGGGGCGAATGCGGGCTATGTTTTTGAGTTGGAACCTACAGGACTTGGCAACAAACTGGATGTGAGACTCAAAGGTGAGACCAGAGTCAAGTATGACGCCAAGACAGCGTGCTTGCAGGGATGGACTTATGTGGATATCACTGACTTGAAGGGAGAGCGAGAGAGGAGGATCAGTATTAGGAGGAGGAAAGACAAGGAGTTCAGTTTTAGAGAGGTTAAGTTTCAGAAAGCGTGAGGACATCCAGTCAGAGATGGAAGAAAGGCAAGCAGTGACACGTTGCAGGACGGCAGGGGAGAGGTCCGGGGAGGAGAGGTATATCTGAGTGTCATCAGCGTACAGGTGGTAGTGGAATCCAAAAGAGGCAATAAGTTTACCAAGAGAGGCAGTATAAAGAGAAAATAGAAGGGGACCAAGGACAGACCCTTGGGGAACTCCAACCGAGACAGGACGAGGGGAGGAGGTGTTATTGGAAAAAGAGACACTGAATGAGCGTTGGGAGAGATAGGAGGAAAACCAAGAGAGGACAGGGTCACAGAGACCGAGCGATTGAAGAGTTTGAAGGAGGAGAGCATGATCAACGGTGTCAAAGGCAGCAGAGAGGTCAAGGAGAATTAATATGGAGTAGTGACCTTTGGATTTAGCGGAGATTAGGTCATTAGTCACTTTGATAAGAGCAGTCTCAGTAGAGTGGAGAGGGCGGAAGCCAGACTGAAGAGGGTCAAGGAGAGAGTTGGAATTAAGGAAGCGGGACACACGGGTAAAGACAAGTCTTTCCAAAAGCTTTGATGAGAAAGGGAGCAGGGATATGGGACGATAGTTAGAAGGGGAGGATGGGTCAAGAGATGTTTTTTTCAGGATAGGTATTACAGTGGCATGTTTAAGGTCAGCAGGAACAGTGCCAGAAGAGAGAGAGCAGTTAAAGATGTGTGTTAGGGTAGGCACAAGACAAGGGGAGAGAGATCTGATGAGGTGAGATGGGACAGGATCGAGCGAGCAAGTGGTGGGGCGAGAGGAATGGAGAAGTGCAGCAACCTCTTGTTCAGTAGCCGGGTAGAAAGTCTGGAGGGTAGGGAAAGCAAGATTTACATGTGGTTGAGAAAGAGAACGGCAAGGAGGGGAGAATTGTTTCCTTAGCTGTTCAATCTTGTCGGTAAAGTAGCATGCAAAGCTATCAGCTGTAAGGTTAGTTTGGGGGGTGGCCACAGCAGGGCGGAGAAGGGAATTAAAGGTGTCAAAGAGACGTCTGGGATTGCAGGAGCATGAACTAATGAGAGAGGAAAAGTATGACTGTTTGGCGAGAGCGAGGGCTGCGCTGTATATATGCATATATATATAAATGCTTATTTATTATTAAACAAATACAGAAAAATGCTAAAAAAAGAAAAAATGTGTGTTTTTTGTACAGTGTTTGCAATAATAATAAAAATAAATTAATTTAGTTGTTCTGATTTACAGAATATATAATGTGTCTGGGATTTTTAGTTTTTTTTTGGTAGTTACAGGTCACAAAGCACAAGGAGTAAAATAAACTTTTAATGTGGAGTGATTTTAGAATTTGGTATGTTTGTTCAGTAAGCTTAATAGCCATAAAAGAAAACAAAATTGCCACAAAAAAGTATATATTTATATAAAGTAGACATCACAGGCTATTGTTCTAAGGTTGTTTTGACACTTTCTACGTAGCCATTTCACCGCCATTCTCTGCTAAATATTGGAGTAAAATTTAGTTTTATAATCCAATTATACCATAAAGGCATACCATTTCTTAAAGAAGACATCCCAGGGTAATTCAAAAGGCATATTTTGAACCTTAGCGTGGGATTATTTTTCCGCTAGCTTGTACCAAGTGTAGTGGTACTGAGGATTTTTTTTATGTGTTTTTTACTTTGTAAAACTTTTTTTACTTTGTAAAACCCTTTTTAAAACTTTTTTTTACTTATTAAATGTTTTAGACTTTCTTAACTTTTTTTACACTTTTAAATTTTTTTCTAAACTTTTCTTTTACCGTTAACCCCTAACTAGCAGTAAGCAGCACTAACAGTAAATTCCCCCCTTTCCCAAAACTCCCACCCACTCCAGCTAGCAAAATATATATAATTATAAAATATTTAATTAATTAAATAAATTGAACCCCTAAGGGTTAAAAAATAAATAAAAGTTAATCCTCAAGGGTTAAAAGAAATTAGAGTACAGTATAATACTGTAATCTGTATTTTGACCACTGTAGGCAGTGATCAACTGGCAGGGAATGGGTTAATTTTTATTTAGACTGGGTAAAGGGGGGTGGTATATATGGTTTTTTTTTTTACTTAAACATTACTAAAACATTTTTAAATTTTTTTTTACCCTTTTAAAGCTTATTTTAAAACTTTTTTAAACGTTAACCCCTAGTTAGCCTAACACCAAATTCCCCAATTCCACACTAACTTCCACCCATCCCAGCTAGCTAAATATATAATTTTTAAATATTTAAATTAATTAATAAAATAAATGTAACCCCTGAGGGTTAAAAAAAAAATAACCCTCAGGGGTTAAAAAAAAATAAAAATCACACAGATGACAAAATGTATTCAAAATGTATACCCTGCCAATTGATCACTGTAGTCAGTGATCAATTGGCAGGGAAGGGGTTAATTTTATTAAAGCAGGGGAAAGGGGGGGGGGTGGTATTTAACTTTATTTTTATTTTTTTACACAGGGAGAAGATCAGCAGCACTGATCCGTCTCCCTGAACTTCACACAGAACCCAGAAGTGCAGAGAGGCGGAAGGTGCTCGCTCTGACCGGTGCTGGGGCAGCGTGATCCAGTGCTCCCGGTCTGCCTCCAATACAGAGGCAGAACTGAGCACCGTTAACCCCGCAATCGCCGCAATAGCGGCGATCTGGATTTAACTTTAGTAATTTTCCATCAACGGTCCTTAACCGAAGGACAAGGTTGACGGAAAATTTCCATGTGCAGTCGGGAAGGGGTTAATCATATGAAAGATTTAAATATAAATGTAAATTACTAAAAAATATATAATAGGGCGTTGTAATTTTTAAAAATATCACAGCAATTATTTAAAAATGGTTCCAGGTGTAGCCTCCTTGCGTAGAGTGAGTAAAATATATAAAACAACATTAAGATGTATGATGGAAATGGAGGGGGTACTATAAGGAAGCAGTTGGAATATAAAACAGTATGAGGGGTGATAAATAATAATGTTTATAAAATAATATGATAATTTTAAGAATGTATAGTATTATTATGGAAAATGTATTCATACTTACCGTAATATTTTGTTCCTAGTTATTATTCATGGCAGTTCATACGTATATGGATTAGCTCCGCCCCTTACAGCCAATAGGACAGGAAAAAACACCAAAGACTTAAAAGGAGGCTCCAGTCCTAAGGTCTTCAGTCAGTAACAAGCACTACAGTAAAACATAGAGACATATTAATGGGTGGGCAGTATAGGCTGCCATGAATAATAGCCAGGAAAATAAAATTACGTTAAGTATGAATACATATCCCTGGCTAATTATGGCAGCCTATACGTATATGGGAATACACAAGCATCAAAGAACAAAAAAGGGAGGGACCAGAATATTTCAAGATGCAACATATATTTATTAAGTGGTAAACACACAAGTTTAACGAGAGACACGAACCGCTTGAAGGACGTTACGTCCGAACAGTGCCTCATTAGCAGACCTAACATCCAGATTGTAATGTCTGATGAATGTATTCAGAGAAGACCAATTGCCAGCTTTGCAAACCGAGTCTGAAGAAGCATTTGCTACAGTAGCCCATGATGCTGCCACAGCACGTGTAGCATTGTATGGTATTGTAGCTTAGTCCTTTATCGAGTCCTGACTGGAGAAAACTAAGTATAGTAGTTATCGGAGGTGGAGAGATATGCAACTCATGCTCCAAGGACCACATAACAAATACTTGCCAAATTTTATAGTATGAAGAATATAAATACATACATACAAAGGATGGAGGTAGATTTCACAGTTGCGTGTCTTAAAGAAAGTTATACAATAATAGTGCAATATGCAAATACAATAGTGCAAATATAGTATTTAGGTGCCAAAGGAACACTGACACTTTTCAGACCTTTACAAGCTCTATATATGGAGCCTGGACAGAATAATCCCCGTGTATGGATTCCTTTGTAGTTATCAACACTGTGTAGTTCTCAAAAGGATGAGGTTCATCATATGCAAAAGATAAGAATAGATACCAATGGTACAGTATAGTCTTTTCGAGACTGGTTTTGATAACAGAACTAGTAATGCCTTTACCTATAAGCGACTCCCACTCAATCTCCATGCCATCAAACCCAGAGCCTGAGGTTCTGGGTGAAACAGAGGACCTTGAATCAGAAGATCTGGTCGGGCTAGCAGATTTTCTGGGACGTTCCAGACTCATCTGAATTTCCATAGGGAACCAAGGTCTTCTTGGCCAAAAGGGGAGAATAGCTGTGGTCTCCACTCTCTCTCTCTCGAATCTTTCTCAGAACCGCATAAATTAGAGGTATGGGAGGAAAAATGTAGGTCAGGTTGAGTCAAGGCATCCTGACCCTGAGCTTGTGGGTCGAAGTGTCTGGAGAAGTAATCCTGTACCTAGTTGTTCCAGGTCAGGTCTATCTGAGGTACTCCCCAACGTCTTGTTAGTTCTAAGAAAAATTCTGGACATAGATATTACATGGCTTATAAAATCCACCACTATTCTGACTCCCTTGAAGATGGACTGTGGAGAGACCTTGAACATGTCACTGTGCCCATATCAAGATGGGTAAATCTCTCTTATCAACATGCAACTGTGGGTTCCACCTTGATGGTTTATGTATGCCACTGCCGCCTTGTTGTCTGATCGGATATGGATCCACCTGTGAGATATACTTCTCCTGAATCTCTGGAGAGCTTTGAAAATAGCTCTCACCTCCAGGATGTTGCTTGGGAATAAAGATTCCTCCTGTGACCACTGACCTTGAGCTACCTGGTTCAGGCAATGTGCTCCCCATCCTTGTGCACTGACATCTGTAGTTAAGATTATCCAGTGTGGGTCTGTTAAGGGAAACCCCCTGGTCACATTCTACTTCCTCAGCCACCAAGTGAGATGCAGTCTCGTCAGTGGGGGAATATTCATTAACTGATTCCAATTTCCCTTCCTTATGTTGAATTGGGAAAGAAAAGCCTTTTGAGGCACACACAGATGCCACTGTGCTCATCTTATCAGGCCAATCGTGGAGGCTAGAATTCCTAGAAGTTGCATAAACTTCCTCGCAGTGAACAGTAGTGATGTACCGAACGGTTCGCTGGCGAACGGTTCCTGGCGAACATAGCATGTTCGCGTGTTCGCCCCCTATTCGTCATCATTGAGTAAACTTTGACCCTGTACCTCACAGTCAGCAGACACATTCCAGCCAATTAGCAGCACAGCCTCCCTAGCAGACCCTCCCACCTACTGGACAGCATCCATTTTAGATTCATTCTCAAGCTGCATGCTTAGTAAGAGGAGGGAAAGTGTAGCTGCTGTTCATAAGATAGGGAAAAACATAGCTAGGTTAGGGATAAGGGTATGCTTTTTTTTTATTTATTTTTTCTATGTAATGTAAATGCACTTAGTTGTCTGCCACTGCTGCCAGCTTCTGTGTCAGGCTCACAGTGCATACTGTGCCCATTTCCCCAGTCAGTGCCACCAAATACATCTGGTGTCACAATGGCTTGGATTTAAAAAAAAAAACTTTTTTCACTGTTATAGATTGAAT
>OW240918.1:67016769-67065074 GCA_933207985.1 Pelobates cultripes | reverse complement strand
TGGATCTTCCACAAACTGCAGTACCAATTCCTTCTGTGGAACTGCTCCTGCATCTGAGCCAGAAACCAAGGCAGTGGTGGATTTAATCGAGAAGAGGAAGTCTGACATTATTTCCTACCTAACGATCCACTCATATGGTCAACTCATCCTGACTGCTTATGGATACACCACAGAACTTCCAAGGAATTATAATGAAATGGTGTGGATACTGGGCATTAACTAGTTTAGCTTTCTATCTAAGACTTATGACTATGGACATTTGGATTATGTAATGAGACATTTACTGTGCCACCACTTGATCAATGTTGTGCTGAATGTATGTAAGATATATGTATATGAGTATATATATATATATATATATATATATATATATATATAAACAGATCATCTTTTACTCCTTATATGAACCTTTTAAGTGACCGGTGCTTGTCAGCCACAATCCAGAAACAAGTATATAGATAGCACTCACAGGACTTATTAAAAAATATAAAATATAACTTTTATTTAGCTCAAAAAAATGAAAAAAATCAATGTTTTACAATTAAAACTTTTATCAGGACAGAGCTTGCACTGTCTGTAACATATATAGACAATATATACCCCCAGTAAATTAAACACCCAAGTACTCACTACCTTACTTTGCACGAGTTATTCCAGGGACGACCATTGCCGCTTTTAAACTCTAACCCAGCGTGTACACGTGATCACGTGTTCACTTGGCTCCGTAACATGCCACTGAGAACATCGCCATGGTAAGTGGTCAAGTCCCCTTCCCATCCATTAAATAACTGGTGTCATCCTTTACTTAACCATCCAACCACACCCATCCACATGATCATTAAAATGCCCAATTACATATCTTTGGGTATTCTTAAAACATATAATACATGTCTAATAGGCAAAGTGTGCCCAATGCTCTGTATGAGTGTTCTTAAACTGTAAGCAGTGGTCCTCCCTTTACAGTAAGAAGTGTGGGAACTTAATTCCTGATTACTGAATACGTAATATGCCAGATCCTGTGACTCTTCATTTCTTATACCACCATACTGGACTGTATTTACACTATACATTTATCCTCCCATTAGATCAAAGTAGCACAGATGGCAGCCACCGAGTTAAAGAAGAAACATGGCATGGATTACACTGTGGGGACTTTTGCAGAGCTCCTATGTAAGAGTCATGGAATTATCTTATGACATTCTGATATTGTGCATTTATTCGACTTCCATAAATGTTGCTGTCGGTCTATGATTATATGTTGTTGGTATGTTATATGGCACAATATTGCATAACATGGCTCTGAGTTGGTGCAGATGAGCACATTCCTAATGCCACTCTCTAAGTAATTATATTAGCCAGTTGAAGACTGTGCCAGCCAGACTGCAAATATCTCATAAAAAGTTAATTAAAATCTAATTTTTTGATAGCTTCCCGAAAAGGGGAGGTATGGTTCTGTGACAGCCTTTTATTGTCCACCCATTATCTCCTCCAGCCATATGTGCTATAAAGAAACACTTCAAATACCATAACCAGTACAATGCATTGTCGTTGTTATGCCCAGAGTGCCCAGGGTAAGTACTTAAACCAAACAGTACAGGGCTTAGCTGACTGGCTTAAAACATTGCTCAGCTAACACTCTCAGCCCATGACCTAGCTCTGCATGGCATGCTTTAGCTCAATGGCGGCTGAGACCGGTGGCCCTATGCAATCAATTTGACTACTTATCTCAGGAAGGCACAATACTATGGTGCTTTGAGTGTTCCTTTAAATGATACTCCCAAATGATTATGGATAGAGAGTATCGAACAATAGCCTCTGAAAATAAATAAAGGGTGCTATCCTAAAGTGACAATCCCCTAAATCAGGGGTGCCTAAAATGTAGATCCCCAGAAGTTGGAGAACTACAACTCCCATGATGCTTTGCACGCCTTTAAACTGCTTTATAATGACAAAGCATTATGGAAGCTAAATGATAAAACGATAGGCATCAATTTAACCCCTTAAGGACACATAACATGTCATGATTCTCTTTTATTCCAGAAGTTTGGTCCTTAAGGGGTTAAAGTAACACAAAAACGTTGTTGCTTAAAAGTCATAATATAATTGTCTTGAAGTAACTTTATACAAAAGTGTTTTACTGTCTTCATTTGTTCATGTTCTTTCATTTAATGATATAACCCTAAAGAAAAAGAAATATCAAAAAAAGGAACCATATCGTGTTCAGCTAGTAGGATAGATATAATTTGTATCAATATATATATATATATATATATATATATATATATATATACATATATATTTTTTTAATTTTTTTTTTAAACCAAGACCATCTAAAGAAGGCATGCTGTGAGATGCTAAAATTCTAGTCAGCATGGCCTAGAACTCTCTATTAATTCAGCTGAACATAAGATGCTACAGACAGAGTACAGCCGTTCTTCCTACCTGCAGCTCCAGTACAGTATACACAAAGTGTGAAATTTTATTGGAATAAATGTGTTTTTATAGGTTGGTGCAGAAATGAACACAGCACAAGAAAATTTTATTCTAACACGTTTCTGTCCAGTGCTTAACTGTGGCAGAATTAATGTATTTTCATTATTATTATTAGTTGTTACACATCTTATTACTTAGTTTTTTTGTCTTTATTGTATTGAACGCTTATTCATAATTGTAAATTCTTTCTACAGATAAAGCTTCTGGAACCTCACAAGATTGGGTACATGATCTAGGGGTAGATTTCTCATTTACTCTGGAGTTAAGAGACAATGGAAATCTCCAGTTTATTTTGCCAGAGGACCAGATCCGTCCAACTTGTGAAGAGACAATGGCGGCAGTGATGACAATTATAGAATATGTCAACGACACATACTTTCCGAATAAGGCATCAGCTATTTCTACTTCTCTCTGGCTGAGTCTTCTCACATATGTTTTTCTTGAAATCCTGTGACCTTTTGTTCATTACATTTATTTTAAAAAGGGAAGTGCCTTTTAGGGACTGACAAATGTTTTTTTTAGCATTTGCACAAATACACTCAAATGTATGTTGCATTCATAGGAACGATGTGCAAAAAAATGATTCATAAACATTTTTAAATAATTTGGGCAAATATTGGGTTTTGTCAGTTTCATGTGACCAACAGTCAGTGGTGGAACTACTACTGGTGCAAACGGAGTGGCTGCACTGAAGCCCTCATACTTAGGGGGCTCATGGGGTGGCCAAATCACTTCGGGCCCTCCGATGGCAAAAGTGTTTTCAGGGACCTGGTTAGTGCTGTGGCCCTTTAAAAGTGCGACCGGGCCCATATAGTATTGACAGCGCTGGGAGGAAGTGACAGCCAGTCATTTCCTCCCAGCTAGTGCAAAGTCACAAGGGAGGGAGACAGAGAGAAGGGGAGCAGAGTGGGATTCTCTGAGTCAGATCCTCAGACTCCCAACTAGCCAGCTGACTTGACTCAAAGGAAGTCACCCTCCTGCACCCAAAAGGTAGGAAACAAGAGAGTGGCTTAAAATATGTACATTTTGCCTGTATGTGTGTCTACATATGAATATATCTGTGTGTCTGTATGCGTATCTATATGTGTGTCAGCATATCTATCTGTATGCCCGTGTGTCTGTATCTGTGTCTTGTATATATCTGTGTATCTGTATGTGTGCAAGTATATATGAGTGTCTGTGTGTATACATTTCTGTATGTGTGTCTGTGTATGTTTATCTGTGTGTATGCATGTCAGTGTATCTATCTGTATGTGTATCTGTGTGTATGTGTGTCAGAGTATCTATCTGCATGTATATCTGTGTTTCTGTGTGTCAGTGTATCTATCGATTTGTGTGTCTGTGTGTCAGTGTATCTATCTGTATGTGTATCTGTGTTTGTGTTTGTTTATGTCAGTGTGTGTCAATGTGTGCATCAATATCTGTATGTGTGTTTGTGTTTCTGTGTGTCAGTGTATCTATCTGTGTGTGTCAGTGTGTGCCCCTGTGTATATGTATGTGTCTAGGTATCTGTATGTGTGTGTCAGTATTTGTATGAGTGCTATTGTGTGTATCTGTGTATCTGCATGTACGTCAGTGTGTATCTGTATGTGTGTTAGTGTGTGTATCTGTATGTGTGTCAGTGTATCTGTGTGTGTGTGTGTGTGTGTCAGTGTATATGTACATACATCTCAGCATTCAAACGCCAACACTACACACAAATTCAAACGTCAACACTGCATACAGACACAGCCCTACATTCAAAGTCAAATACTACACACTAGTAAACCACTGCTTTCAAATGGTAACAGTACATAAAAACACACACAACTCACAAATACACCAATACATTCACACACACATACTCCATATAAAAACATGCTGCCCAGTGCTAAAAATACAACCTTGCAATGATGATCAAATGGTAGATCCTTTTTTTCATCTTTGCGATAGAGGGGCCCCAAAAGAATGTTTGAGCCAGGGCCCTCTCTACTTTAGTTCCGCCACTACCAAAAGTTATGTACATTTGTGTGAAATGGAACAAAGCATTTGTCCATCCCTTCAGTGTCATTTTAGTGAGACCAGAATCCGTGCAGGTGAATTATTCTCAGGTGCTTTTAGAAATTACACAGAACCACTTGGGTGTGTTAATAGTATAATCTTCCAGGTATAAAAACAGTCCACTGGCATTGTGATTCTTTTTGCTGGGAACAGGGTATTTTTAAACAGCTCTTTCACTTTCATGAATAATGAATGTAAATATGAAATGTAATTAACGCAGTAAAATGATGTTGAAAACAAACCGCTTCCTATCTATTGTGTATACGGCGTGACTGTCACTCTTATACAATTCCTTTATTAACAACAAATTACATTATTAGTAATTGTTAGAATGCGTGTTGATCAAGACATGCTTTTAAAAATAGGAGATATTGAGTATGTATAATAATATTTACATTTTAAAAAATTGGGGAAAGGAACACTTACAATGAGAGGGACTACCAATTTTTCTCTACAGCCCAATGCTTATCAGGTGAAATAACTCTCCCTTACTGTGGGGGTGGGGACGTCCTGGAGAATGGGCTGAGAGAAGGAGTTATGAGGGCAGCCAATGATGCTGCTGGATGTAGCATTCCAACTCTAGCAGCTATGTAATGTAATATATCACTATAATATATATGTTCAAACTGAAACTGTACACTACACAATAACCACTTCAGTCCAGTTCCTGCTGTCCCAGGTTGTCCTGCACTTGGGAAAGTCCATATATAAAGTAGTGTAGACATCTGGCTATTCCATTGCATGTCTGCCCAAACACCCAACTAAGACATGCATGATGTGCATGCAGATGACTCTCATTTGCTGTTGCGCAGGACTGCCTTTCCATCTAGAATAAAAGTGGCTTTGGATGGCACGCCCTTTTTATCACTAGAGGCAGCACCCACGGAATCTTGCCCTGTACAAGGCCAGCACGTCCATAAGGCGGCACAGGTGGGTGCCTTAAGGTGCACTGGCTCTGGGGGTGCAAGATTCGAGTAACCGGAAGGAGGGAAGCGCTTTCTCCTACCAGTCACTCAGTGTCGCTAGTGCTGTATTTAGCACAAGTGACCCCCAAGCGCCCACTTGGGCATCCCCAGTGTTCCCTCCCTGTCATGGGGGGGTCCAAGGGCTGGCCTGCAGGCTACCTTTTGGACCCCCGCGGTGTGCAGCTGTATTGGCATCCGAGGTTGCGTAGGAGTTGTGATCTCTCTGCTTTGCTGCCTCGCGTGCCGTTTGCTGATGTTGCGGAAGCCAGATTATGACATCATTGTGGCACCCGGCATCAGTAGACGCCCCGCGAGGTGCAAGGGAGCAGAGCAGGGAGATCACAGCTCCCTCGCCGCCTCTGATTCTAACACAGCCTCCCGCCTCACAGCAGCCCCACCGGACCCCCAATGACAGACCCATGCCAGCTCTCCAGGTAGGGAGGCTGGTTGGAATATTTTTAATTATAATAATATTAATAATTAGTGAGTGAATGTGTGTGTGTCTGTGAGTGCATGTGTGTATGTGTGTGACTGTGAGTGTGTGTGTCTGTGAGTGAGTGTATGAGTGTGTCTGTGAGTGTATGTGAGTGTGTGTGTGTGCATGTGAGTGTATGAGTGTGTCTGTCAGTGTGTGTTTGTGTGTGTGTGTGTATGTCTGTTACTGTGTGTTTGTGAGTGTTTGTGAGTGTCTGTCAATCAGCGAGAGTCTATTTGTCATTGAGTCTGTGTGTGACTATCAGTGTGAGTATGTCAGTGTTTGTGTGTCTGTCAGTGTGTGTGTGTGTGTGTCTGTCAATGAATGAGTGTGTGTCAGCAGGGCCTGTGCAAGGATTTCTGCCGCCCTAGGCAAAGATCCATTTTGCCGTCCCCTCATGTCATTAACTCACTGACAGACACACAGACACACACACTCACTCACTGACTGACACACACTCACTGACCCACACTCACTCACTGACACACACACTTACTGACAAACATGCAGTCACCGACAGACACACACACACGCGCACACAGACAGACACTGATAGACATACACTCACTGACAGACACAAACACACACTCACTGAAAGAGATACACTCACTCTCTGACAGACACAGACACTCACTGACAGACACACACTCACTGACAGACATACACTCACTGACACACACTCACTCACTCACTGACAGACACACACACACACACACACACACAGACACAGACACTTACTGACAAACATGCACTCACTCACTGACACACACACACGCACATACACAGACAGACACTTACTGATAGACATACACTCACTCACTGACAGACACACAAACACACACTCAGTGACAGACATACACTCACTCACTGACAGACACACAAACACACACTCACTGACAGACATACACTCACTCACTGACAGACACAGACACTCACTGACATACATACACTCACTCACTGACAGACACACACACACACCTGCGCACACAGACACTTACTGATAGACATACACTCACTCACTGACAGACACACAAATACACACAGACTCACTGACAGACACAGACCTCACTGACATCCATACACTCACTCACTGACAGACAGACACACACACACACTCACTGACAAACACACACTCACTCACTCACTGACAGACACACACTCACTAACATACATACACTCACTCACTGACAGACACACACACACACACATACCCACTGACGGACAGACATACACTCACCCACTGACATACATGCACTCACTTATTGGCAGACAGACAGACACACAAACACACACACACACACACAGACACTCATTGACATACATACACTCACTTAGTGACAGACACACACCCAGACACTTACTGACAGACAGATAGACATACACTCTCTTACTGACAGACACACAAACACACAGACACTCACTGACATACATACTTACTCACTGACACACACACAGTCATACACTCACCTCCCTGGGATCCAGTGTGGGGCAGCCTCTCACTCCTCCAGCGCGCCATTTTGTATGCCGGGGCCGGAATGACGTCATATTCCGGCTCCCGGCATTACAGAGGGCGCACGAGGAAGTAGTGAGAGGCTGCATATGAAAGAAACACACAGCGGGGCTTGAGAAGGGAAAAGGGGCTGGGGGAGACAGATGGGCTGGGGTGAAAGAGACACACACAAAGGAACTGGGAAGAGTAAAAGGCACATGGGGCTGGGAGAGAAGAAGTCACACAAAGAAGCTGGGAGGAGTAAGACATACAAAATGTGGGAGGATGTAAGAGTCATACAAAAGGGGAGATAAGAGAAGCACAAGGGGAGTTGTAAGAGATACCAAAGGGAGGTGTAAGGAAAAAATAGGAGATAATATACACTAAAGGGGGTAAGACATTTAAAAGAGGGGATAAGAAACACAAAAGGGAGGTTAAAAGACACAAAAAAATGCATCTTCGCCTATGTACCCAAAATTCCTTGCACGAGCCCTGGCCCTGTCTTCATCCCTACTAGTGTTGGCAGGTATGAATTTATGGAATAAGGCTCTTCTTAAGCGTATGTTTACAAAGGTCTTACACGTATTTTTAAAATATAACAAAAATAAGTATTTACACGCACAGCCACTGTACATATAATGCTCAAATAACTTATTGCATGGCAGGAATCAGGATTACCTGTTTTTTTGTAAACAATAGGCCTCTAAATTTTATTCTCAAATCCTTTGAATATGCACCAATTTAGGACTTATTTCTAATGTTGTAATTAAGTGTCAGCCTCCATCTGATGCTATTGCACAGCAAGTATGTTTATGCGGCCAAAAAAATACTAATTAGTTTGAAACCTCCAGGCCCCCTTTTTTTTTTTTTAATTAGTTCTTTATTGTCATATAACATCAAGTACAGATTATACAGTTGGAAAAAATTAGTTTGCAGTGTATATTGTACAGTGGGTATAACATGAGATTTTCATATAATGTTGTTCTAATGTAACCTGTATTGTATTGAGTTCCTCTTACTTCACTCTAACAATAATCTCAACTGTCATAGGCGTCTCTACTAGCATTTCTTCTGTCCAACTCTCCCTCCTTATGGTAGCATAACTTGAACTATATATATATATATATATATTTATATATATATATATTTTATTTTTTATTTTTTTGTGAACTTCTTTCATCAACAATACACTTTTTTCTGCCATTCTGGGTAATAGATCAAACATAGAGGAAGATGAGTTATTGACATCATTTTGTATCATCACCAAGTGATGATAGTTGGGGGGGAGGGGAGGATCCCTTCTCCTTTTCAGTGTAGCCTGTGGAGTTCAGTTTAGTTTGTGGGGTCTTATCCTGGGGGTACCATATGAAAGGTGTGAGGGGAGAGGGCAAAGGATATGGTGTAGTCATTGATGAAGGAGATGGGGACATGGTACGTCTCCTGGCTACTCAGGCTGTACCTGTGTCTAAATAGTGGAAAAGGGCAGGTTTGGTGTAGTGCACCTCCTCAAGGCATTTACTGTTTGGTTAAGTTTCATTTGCCTCCTGACGATTTTTCAATGGTTCCCAGGTGTCTGCATAAACTTGGTATTTTTGGGAAAGGGAGAGTATATCTCCTCCATGATTCTTATGCCCTCAACTTTTTGTATCCATTCTCTGATGGATGGGGAGTGAGCAGGTATTTGATTAGTGCGGTGTGAACCTTTGGTGAGGGTGAGAGGAGTATGTGGCATACAAAGGTTTTGGATATGAATGGTAAGTTCACCCCCAAAATGTTCTGAATAAGTGTAGAGATTCTGGACCAGAATTTTTGGACTTCGGGGCATTACCACCAGATATGTGAGAAGTCTCCCTCAGGTTGATGGCATCTCCAACATAGGTTGGTGTGTTGTTGAACAGACGTTTAAGTTTGGTAGGGTATAGTGCCACTGCACTATCCTTTTGTAATTACTTTCTTGTGTTTCTAGATTGGTTAAGGATTTATGGATCAACAGGAATATTTGGTTTCAAATTGCCTCAGGTAGGATTATGTCTGGTTAGACATATATTATTTTTGAAATATATTTATTT
The DNA here is from genome assembly GCA_933207985.1 of Pelobates cultripes. Taxonomy (NCBI): domain Eukaryota; kingdom Metazoa; phylum Chordata; class Amphibia; order Anura; family Pelobatidae; genus Pelobates; species Pelobates cultripes. Next base: position 67,055,543 of record OW240918.1, on the reverse strand, counting down.
TATGTATTACAGCTAAAGCTCAGATGTCTATTTCTGAATCTAGGTAAGTGAAGTTTATTCAGTCCTGGGTTTTCAAATATTTGTGAATACCTTATTAAAACTGTTCTTCTATCTTACTTTATAGTAATAAAGAACGTACAATGGCTTTCCCTCCTAGGAAAAGGAGGGAAAAATCCAACCCTTGCGCAGGATGCAATGGCAGGGCATTGGAGGGTAAACAGGTATGCTTAGACTGTCTACAGAAAGCAGCAATATCATCATCTACAACCCCAGCTCCTTCGACAGATTTACTATCTTGGATAAGGAAGGAGGTAACCTAGACAGAGGCAAGACTCTTCGCAGTCCTCTGACTCTGAAGGCATTGAACCTATGGGGAAATTTGAAGTCCTGGATCAGGTAGACTCCTGGATCAGGTAGATGCTAGAGCTGTTGAGAAATTAATCCTTATGGTGAGGAAATTATTAGAGATTCCTGAGGATGTACCCAAAGCTGAAGGTTAAGACAAGCACTTTGCTGATCTGAATAAGCAAAGATTATCCTTCCCGCTACACAAGTCCATCAATGGCTTAGTTACAGTTGAGTTGCTAGAAATACCATGCTACCTTTGGATAGCTCAGCATCCGTCTGTGTACCTATGGACCGCAAACTGGATGCAGATCTATGTAGGATATACACAGCAACAGGAGCAGGATGCCACTCTGCTGTGGCTCTTACTGCAGTTTCCAGAACAATGAAGAACTGGATCAGAGAGCTGGATTCGGAAGTGGAAAGAGGGGTAAAAAGAGCCAACATGCGTGACTCCATCTGGGACCTAAAGATGGCGACTGAGTTCGTTGCTGAGGCATCTCTGGATGTGACATGAATGCCGAATGCAATTCAATCAGCAATTCAGTGTCCTTATCCCAAGACAGGATTAAAAGAATGTTTCTCTTCATTTCTCAATTTCTCCGAGTACATCTGTTCACTGCGAGGAAGTTTATGCAACTTCTAGGAATTCTAGCCTCCACGATTGGCCTGATAAGATGAGCACAGTGGCATCTGTGTGTGCCTCAAAAGGCTTTCCCAATTCAACATAAGGAAGGGAAATTGGAATCAGTTAATGAATATTCCCCCACTGACGAGACTGCATCTCACTTGGTGGCTGAGGAAGTAGAATGTGACCAGGGGGTTTCCCTTAACAGACCCACACTGGATAATCTTAACTACAGATGTCAGTGCACAAGGATGGGGAGCACATTGCCTGAACCAGGTAGCTCAAGGTCAGTGGTCACAGGAGGAATCTTTATTCCCAAGCAACATCCTGGAGGTGAGAGCTATTTTCAAAGCTCTCCAGAGATTCAGGAGAAGTATATCTCACAGGTGGATCCATATCCGATCAGACAACAAGGCGGCAGTGGCATACATAAACCATCAAGGTGGAACCCACAGTTGCATGTTGATAAGAGAGATTTACCCATCTTGATATGGGCACAGTGACATGTTCAAGGTCTCTCCACAGTCCATCTTCAAGGGAGTCAGAATAGTGGCGGATTTTATAAGCCATGTAATATCTATAACCAGAAGTTTTCTTAGAACTAACAAGACGTTGGGGAGTACCTCAGATAGACCTGACCTGGAACAATTAGGTACAGGATTACTTCTCCAGACACTTCGACCCACAAGCTCAGGGTCAGGATGCCTTGACTCAACCTGACCTACATTTTTCCTCCCATACCTCTAATTTATGCGGTTCTAAGAAAGATTCGAGAGAGAGAGAGTGGAGACCACAGCTATTCTCCCCTTTTGGCCAAGAAGACCTTGGTTCCCTATGGAAATTCAGATGAGTCTGGAACGTCCCAGAAAATCTGCTAGCCCGACCAGATCTTCTGATTCAAGGTCCTCTGTTTCACCCAGAACCTCAGGCTCTGGGTTTGATGGCATGGAGATTGAGTGGGAGTCGCTTATAGGTAAAGGCATTACTAGTTCTGTTATCAAAACCAGTCTCGAAAAGACTATACTGTACCATTGGTATCTATTCTTATCTTTTGCATATGATGAACCTCATCCTTTTGAGAACTACACAGTGTTGATAACTACAAAGGAATCCATACACGGGGATTATTCTGTCCAGGCTCCATATATAGAGCTTGTAAAGGTCTGAAAAGTGTCAGTGTTCCTTTGGCACCTAAATACTATATTTGCACTATTGTATTTGCATATTGCACTATTATTGTATAACTTTCTTTAAGACACGCAACTGTGAAATCTACCTCCATCCTTTGTATGTATGTATTTATATTCTTCATACTATAAAATTTGGCAAGTATTTGTTATGTGGTCCTTGGAGCATGAGTTGCATATCTCTCCACCTCCGATAACTACTATACTTAGTTTTCTCCAGTCAGGACTCGATAAAGGACTAAGCTACAATACCATACAATGCTACACGTGCTGTGGCAGCATCATGGGCTACTGTAGCAAATGCTTCTTCAGACTCGGTTTGCAAAGCTGGCAATTGGTCTTCTCTGAATACATTCATCAGACATTACAATCTGGATGTTAGGTCTGCTAATGAGGCACTGTTCGGACGTAACGTCCTTCAAGCGGTTCGTGTCTCTCGTTAAACTTGTGTGTTTACCACTTAATAAATATATGTTGCATCTTGAAATATTCTGGTCCCTCCCTTTTTTGTTCTTTGATGCTTGTGTATTCCCATATACGTATAGGCTGCCATAATTAGCCAGGGATATGTATTCATACTTAACGTAATTTTATTTTCCTGGCTATTATTCATGGCAGCCTATACTGCCCACCCATTAATATGTCTCTATGTTTTACTGTAGTGCTTGTTACTGACTGAAGACCTTAGGACTGGAGCCTCCTTTTAAGTCTTTGGTGTTTTTTCCTGTCCTATTGGCTGTAAGGGGCGGAGCTAATCCATATACGTATGAACTGCCATGAATAATAACTAGGAACAAAATATTACGGTAAGTATGAATACATTTTCCATAATAATACTATACATTCTTAAAATTATCATATTATTTTATAAACATTATTATTTATCACCCCTCATACTGTTTTATATTCCAACTGCTTCCTTATAGTACCCCCTCCATTTCCATCATACATCTTAATGTTGTTTTATATATTTTACTCACTCTACGCAAGGAGGCTACACCTGGAACCATTTTTAAATAATTGCTGTGATATTTTTAAAAATTACAACGCCCTATTATATATTTTTTAGTGATTTACATTTATATTTAAATCTTTCATATGAGTAACCCCTTCCCGACTGCACATGGAAATTTTCCGTCAACCTTGTCCTTCGGTTAAGGACCGTTGATGGAAAATTACTAAAGTTAAATCCAGATCGCCGCTATTGCGGCGATTGCGGGGTTAACGGTGCTCAGTTCTGCCTCTGTATTGGAGGCAGACCGGGAGCACTGGATCACGCTGCCCCAGCACCGGTCAGAGCGAGCACCTTCCGCCTCTCTGCACTTCTGGGTTCTGTGTGAAGTTCAGGGAGACGGATCAGTGCTGCTGATCTTCTCCCTGTGTAAAAAAATAAAAATAAAGTTAAATACCACCCCCCCCCCTTTCCCCTGCTTTAATAAAATTAACCCCTTCCCTGCCAATTGATCACTGACTACAGTGATCAATTGGCAGGGTATACATTTTGAATACATTTTGTCATCTGTGTGATTTTTATTTTTTTTTAACCCCTGAGGGTTATTTTTTTTTTAACCCTCAGGGGTTACATTTATTTTATTAATTAATTTAAATATTTAAAAATTATATATTTAGCTAGCTGGGATGGGTGGAAGTTAGTGTGGAATTGGGGAATTTGGTGTTAGGCTAACTAGGGGTTAACGTTAAAAAAAGTTTTAAAATAAGCTTTAAAAGGGTAAAAAAAATTTAAAAAATGTTTTAGTAATGTTTAAGTAAAAAAAAAACATATATACCACCCCCCTTTACCCAGTCTAAATAAAAATTAACCCATTCCCTGCCAGTTGATCACTGCCTACAGTGGTCAAAATACAGATTACAGTATTATACTGTACTCTAATTTCTTTTAACCCTTGAGGATTAACTTTTATTTATTTTTTAACCCTTAGGGGTTCAATTTATTTAATTAATTAAATATTTTATAATTATATATATTTTGCTAGCTGGAGTGGGTGGGAGTTTTGGGAAAGGGGGGAATTTACTGTTAGTGCTGCTTACTGCTAGTTAGGGGTTAACGGTAAAAGAAAAGTTTAGAAAAAAATTTAAAAGTGTAAAAAAGTTAAGAAAGTGTAAAACATTTAATAAGTAAAAAAAAAGTTTAAAAACGGGTTTTACAAAGTAAAAAAAGTTTTACAAAGTAAAAAAATACATTAAAAAATGCTCATTACCACTACACTTGGTACAAGCTAGCGGAAAAATGATCCCACGCTAAGGTTCAAAATATGCCTTTTGAATTACCCTGGGATGTCTTCTTTAAGAAATGGTATGCCTTTATGGTATAATTGGATTATAAAACTAAATTTTACTCCAATATTTAGCAGAGAATGGCGGTGAAATGGCTACGTAGAAAGTGTCAAAACAACCTTAGAACAATAGCCTGTGATGTCTACTTTATATAAATATATACTTTTTTGTGGCAATTTTGTTTTCTTTTATGGCTATTAAGCTTACTGAACAAACATACCAAATTCTAAAATCACTCCACATTAAAAGTTTATTTTACTCCTTGTGCTTTGTGACCTGTAACTACCAAAAAAAAACTAAAAATCCCAGACACATTATATATTCTGTAAATCAGAACAACTAAATTAATTTATTTTTATTATTATTGCAAACACTGTACAAAACACACACGTCTCTTTGACACCTTTAATTCCCTTCTCCGCCCTGCTGTGGCCACCCCCCAAACTAACCTTACAGCTGATAGCTTTGCATGCTACTTTACCGACAAGATTGAACAGCTAAGGAAACAATTCTCCCCTCCTTGCCGTTCTCTTTATCAACCACATGTAAATCTTGCTTTCCCTACCCTCCAGACTTTCTACCTGGCTACTGAACAAGAGGTGGCTGCGCTTCTCCATTCCTCTCGCCCCACCACTTGCCCGCTCGATCCTGTCCCATCTCACCTCATCAGATCTCTCTTCCCTTGTCTTGTGCCTACCCTAACACACATCTTTAACTGCTCTCTCTCTTCTGGCACTGTTCCTGCTGACCTTAAACATGCCACTGTAATACCTATCCTGAAAAAAACATCTCTTGACCCATCCTCCCCTTCTAACTATCATCCCATATCCCTGCTCTCTTTCTCATCAAAGCTTTTGGAAAGACTTGTCTTTACCCGTGTGTCTCGCTTCCTTAATTCCAACTCTCTCCTTGACCCTCTTCAGTCTGGCTTCCGCCTTCTCCACTCTACTGAGACTGCTCTTATCAAAGTGACTAATGACCTAATCTCCGCTAAATCCAAAGGTCACTACTCCATATTAATTCTCCTTGACCTCTCTGCTGCCTTTGACACCGTTGATCATGCTCTCCTCCTTCAAACTCTTCAATCGCTCGGTCTCTGTGACCCTGTCCTCTCTTGGTTTTCCTCCTATCTCTCCCAATGCTCATTCAGTGTCTCTTTTTCCAATAACACCTCCTCCCCTCGTCCTGTCTCGGTTGGAGTTCCCCAAGGGTCTGTCCTTGGTCCCCTTCTATTTTCTCTTTATACTGCCTCTCTTGGTAAACTTATTGCCTCTTTTGGATTCCACTACCACCTGTACGCTGATGACACTCAGATATACCTCTCCACCCCAGACCTCTCCCCTGCCGTCCTGCAACGTGTCACTGCTTGCCTTTCTTCCATCTCTGACTGGATGTCCTCACGCTTTCTGAAACTTAACCTCTCTAAAACTGAACTACTTGTTTTTCCTCCTCCTAATACTGATCCTCCTCTCTCGCTCTCCCTTCAAGTCAGTGATATCCACATAAGTCCATCCCTGCAAGCACGCTGTCTTGGTGTCATACTTGACTCTGGTCTCACCTTTGAGTCTCACATCCAGTTTGTTGCCAAGTCCTGTAGGTTCCAACTCAAAAACATAGCCCGCATCTGCCCCTTTCTTACGCAAGATGCTACCAAGGAGCTTGTCCATGCTCTAGTAATTTCACGCATGGATTACTGTAACCCTCTCCTGATTGGTCTCCCCAAAAGCCGTATTGCCTCGCTACAGTCTGTAATGAATGCTGCAGCTAGACTGATTTTCCTCTCTAGTCGGTCCTCTCACACCTCACCCCTCTGCCAGTCTTTGCATTGGCTCCCTGTATGCTATAGGAGTCAATTCAAAGTGCTAACCCATACATTTAAAGCACTGAACAATTCTAGCCCCTCTTATATCTCTTCACTAATTCATAGATATGCCCCTCCTCGTACCCTCCGCTCTGCCCGTGACCACCTCCTGACCGCTGCTCGCACCCGTACGGCCAACTCGCGCTTGCAGGACCTCTCTCGGACGGCTCCTCTCCTATGGAATAGCTTGCCTACTGCCATCAGACTCTCCCCTAGTCTTCAATCATTTAAGAAGGGCCTTAAAACCCATCTCTTCAGGAAAGCTTATGGCCTCCCAGAGTAATCTCTACCTTGCATACCTGTCTCCTGCTCTCTCCTATGGGATAGTGCTTTGCTCTCTCCTCCAGCTCTGCTTCACTTCTACTTGATATTCCATGTCCTAATGTTTCTAATACCCTACCTCCTATAGTCTGTAAGCTCGTTTGAGCAGGGTCCTCTTCAACCTATTGTTCCTGTAAGTTTTCTTGTAATTGTCCTATTTATTGTTACATCCCCTCAAAATATTGTAAAGCGCTACGGAATCTGTTGGCGCTATATAAATGGCAATAATAATAATAATAATATATATATATATATATATATATATATATATATATATGTTACATCAAATTAAAGCCCTTTCTGTCCTTTAAAAAACGGTACATAATATGTGTCGGTGCAATAAACGAGAGAGATGCAAATTGTAGTTGAATGCATACAGCAAGAAAATGCAAACATTGCTTGTGTCATTAAGCGTAAGACAAGCTTCTGAAGCTGTGTCCTTAAGGGGTTAATCAATTACACTTTCTGGATTTAGACTATTTGTGTATATCCAGTCAGGTTCCAGATGTTTACCAACACTAAAAATGGCGGCCGTCATGTAAAGCATGCAATACACGACGACCCCCGCCGGAATATATAATATTCCATATATTAATTATCCTTATTACCACATATTTATATGATTATATACATCTACTACAAGCATAAACACTATTGTTTTTTGATCAAAGATCTCTATCTCTCTGCATGTGCCTTTTTTTACTGTATATTTATTGGACTTTCCCCATGATCCAAAATGGCTCTGAGATAATTTCCCGCATATGTCATTATGGACATGCGCACAACCACCCGGAAATGACGCAAACAGGACCGGAAACACCTATTACACACACCGGAATTGAATAGAACAATTAGGAGACTAAAACAACATTGGACCCGACCAGCAGACATTCACTTTTGAGATAGCTGCAAGCGAAACGCGTCAAGTGGAGACTGAGGACAATACCATAAGGACTGTTTTTTATATATAGTTCACCTTTTTAATATATAGTGTTATATATAGTTTCTATATTATATTTTCTGTATTTACAAATAAAGATCTCTTTTACAATCCAGTCATATATTGTACCTCATACTCACAATCCAACTGCTGTTCCAGGTCCACGTATATCCCTAGGTTGGGATTGTTCCACCTAAAGCTCCGTACACTAGAGCAAGTCATTGCTCTAGTTGATGTAAGTAGGTCTAATTTTTCTTATTCACCATTCATTTATATACTGTACCATTGGTATCTATTCTTATCTTTTGCATATGATGAACCTCATCCTTTTGAGAACTACACAGTGTTGATAACTACAAAAAAATCCATACACGGGGATTATTCCATCCAGGCACCATAAATAGAGCTTGTAAAGCTCTGAAAGGTGTGAGTGTTACTATATTTGCACTATTGTATTTGCATTTTGCACTATTATTGTATTTCTTTCTTTAAGACACGCAACTGTGAAATCTACCTCCATTCTTTGTATGTATGTATTTATATTCTTAGCGCTGTTCACCTATCTATTCTATATACCCATTAGCAACTCGAATATAAAGTGCTAAACTGGGGTACTTCTAATTCATCACTATAACAACCACAACTGGACAGAATAACAGGCCCATCCTGTAGATTGGATTAGCAATTAAGATCAACTGACAAATATTAGCTGTTGGGTACACACATACATCTACACACACTAGTTAGTTAATTTGCGTTATGTGAATTGTTCAGTGAAGATTTTCTTTTGCTCTGAGTCTGGCTGCTTTTTTCATTGATTGTCAATACGCACTGGGAGTGTGATGGGATTCCAGCATGGTCAAAATTTAGTAGGCCAAAATCTCCATGTGGCATATGTGTATGTTGTGTCAGTTGGTTAGCTACATGTAGCTAGGATACTGTCATCAGTGTACTGAGCATGTGCAGGAATGCAGTAACTGAAATTGCACTTATTTCCTTTGTCTTGGATGAGCCATGTGGTTTGACTAGATGTACAAGTCTATAGTCTGCTCATTGATTGGTTAAAGGTATATGTGGGTGTAGCTATTAATGGGAGGAGTTATAGTGCTATATAAGGAATGTACACTATGTGTTGGTCTCTCAGAATGTTGGAACAGGAGTTCATCTGAGACCCGATCGGTAATGTGAATAAAGGCCTGTTACTTCCTGAAGACCTGTGTCCAATATTTCTGTGTTTGGCTTCTGCATGCTTACACTGCAACATTTCTGGTGCAATTGGGCCGGGAACCTCATCGCACGGAAGCTGGCACAGAGATTTGAGACGGTAAACTTTTACCAAACCTTCTACGCTACAATCCTGGACTTCTACTGCGTGGACCTCCTTTCGTCTCGGCGCCACTGGCCTTTTGTCCAGGAGATCATAGGCTTCTGCGCAGTGAGTCCCGGATTGTTCCGTCTATGAGTGAACCCAGGTCCAGTAATTAACAGGTGAGATTGATACCGTTAGAGCGGTAGACCCACAAGGGGTTTTATATTTGGAACCGGTTATTGGTATTGGCCCCTTCAGTAGAAGGAAGAAGTGAAAAGCGCAACACTTATCTGGAAATTAGACGCTCTGTAGTCAGCCCGTCTAATATAGGTGGTTTGGGTCAGACTGAGTTCTGGTGTAAATAGCTCATGTCGGACACCGGTGTCCTGTCTTGACTAGCGTATCTAGGGTGTAAATTTTGTTCGCTAGGTCGGGGGGACCGGGAGACTAGCATACTCTGTTGTATATTATAGTTTGCTAGATTTCACCCTATCTTAACTAAGTGTGCTCTGTTGTAAATCCAGCCACTAGCTTATTGATAGTTTAATAGACTAGCTGGGTACTGTGTAAATTCTGCCCTCTAGTTCGCTATACGTGGTGTCTGGGCAGCGAAGAACTTATCGAATCTCTGGTGTATAAATAGATCGAAAGCTCTCGAGGTGCTGGCCAGTTAGAATAGTTGGGATTATTGTAAATGTTGTTAAATATATTGTAGTTGGTGAATTGGTTAACTTGTATGTCCTACTAGAAAGTTAGAGCTCTGCTGTCTAGTGGGAGTGTAAATTGTGTGTATAACTGTAAAATAGCGCACGGTACCATAACTACTGACATGTACCATAACCACTGACATTGTGTAAAAATTACTAACAATTGCTGTTTTATGTTATTTGTATAATACCATAACTGTTACTAACTGATCTGTGACTTTAAAACTGTATTATAACCACTTACTAACTGTACCATAACCACTGACTGTAAAGATGAGGTTACTAGAATGTGATATAGTTGGTTAGTCAAAAGTTGATTTATAGTACGGATAATTGTAGAGATGAAATTTGTTGAAATGTTATGTGATCGGTTAGTTTATATGGATTAATAGCGTGGATAGTTGTATGGTTTGAATAATAGTTACATTGATAAGTGTATAGTCTTTGGTGGGTTTTTGATTTAATTTCGTGTGTGCGACGTCGTGATATTGTTGAGCATGTGAGGATCCTGTGTGTGTGTTTGGGCCTAGTGACTGCGCAATGTGTTGCTGGTGATAAGGAGATTGGTGTGACTGTTGAAACTGTGTGTATATTTGTACAGCTTTTTGAATCAGATGCTCTGTTGAAATAATCTTCTGATTCACAAGGCTTTGTCTTGTATGTTTAAAAAAAAAAAAAGTAGGGAGTAGCTTGTCCTGGTGGCTGCATGGCCTCCATGTAGCAGTCTTCACTTAAATTTAGAGCAGGGTGTACATGTGGTTGTAACTAGTAGGCTGGAATTCTATGATCAGTTTCTATATATTGACTGTTGGAAACTGATTGTTGCCTTGGTGAATTAAACTGTGTCATATGGGAAACAATGTAGCCATATGGTGGTCAGAACTAAGGACTTAATTACAACTGCTTTGGACATCCCCTCCCCCCCTGGCATCTGATTACCAACCCCCCAAACATCCTCCAGAGCCAGATTAGCCACGCCCCTATTCTTCTTCCCAAGCTAAGAACTGGTATATAGTCAGTATTTGCACTCCCCCTGCTCTACTGTCCCCGCCTACCCACATACCTATCTGTTCCTGTGTTTCAAACTCTTGTATTTCTGTACTACCCCTCCCCCTAATCAATGATCAATGGTATCAGATGGTATATTGGTTTTTTTTTAGTTACTGGATGGGCCCCTCCCAGCTTTGTCCAAAATGTCCCCTTTTTACTAAACTACAAACTGAAATGTTTAATTTACCTTAGAACTAAAGATTTAATCAAGCCTAGCTAGCAGGGTGGACATTGATTAAAATAAGTAATAATAAAATAGGACATAATTAATTAAAGTCTATTTGTTTCATTTGACTTTAGGGAGGCACTCTAAGCCACCTACTGGCCATCTTCGGGAGTTACATTGATAATACATTGTTTATAACAGATAGATGTAGGATTGCTTACCCTATTTTAATATATTTATTGCTATAAGGTTTTATTTTATGTATAAATATATTAAAAGTTGAGTTTTCTTATTAGACCCATAAAGATTATTTTGATACAATTACCCTCTGGTGACACCTACTGGTAGGTTTTTGGTTTAACACTTTAAAAAAAAACGTTTTTTTTCATCCACCAAATGCTGACTAATAAAATTAGCTCACCCACTTGCACCTATCTTACTACCCGTAGACTGGAACCTATTATTGGGCAGCCTTGCCGAAGTCCCATATTAGACACTGCTTGAGTCAAATAGGTTGTATACTCCCTTTAATCCAGAGGCCCCTGAAAACTTCCGAATGATAGACTCAGCATTTGTCAGCCAGGCCCAAGGTGATAGTAAAAGGAAATTACAGAAAATTAGAGGGATTTGTAGGGATGTCCATAATACAGCTAATGGAGATTGCAAATACAGTATATATGAATAGGGAGATGGAGGAAGAACGTAAAATGAGGAAAAAGGCAGATATGCTAGCGGTAGCTATCTTAAGTGTAGAAAGACAGGGAAGTGAATAGAGGAGACGAGAATAGGCTGAGCAAGGGACTTTAAGTAGGAATTAATGTGCGTATTGTAGAAAGGAGGGACATTGGAAGAGTGAGTGTCCACAGAGAGAGCAGTATGAAGGTGATAGACAAGGAGAGAGAAGGGTATGAGGAGGTTATAGTGGTAGTTATAGAGTAAGAGGAAGTTTTAGAGGGAATGATGGGAATAGTAGAGGAAGTGTTCAAGGAGACAGATACTATCCACCCACGCAGAGACCTAGAGAAAGAGAGGATAGAGATTTTGTGGGTCTGGCTGACACTATCATGGAAGACTATTGATACCGACTGGGCTCCATCCCACTTGGTCGAGCGGAGCCTATGGTCGATGTAGCAATAGGGGGAAAGAGAAGTTCTTTCATGATCGACACAGGTGCTGAACATTCTGTGGTGACTAAGATGGTGGCTCCGCCTTCGGGGAAGACTATAACTGTGATAGGAGCTACTGGGAGAAGTGCAGCTAGACCGGTTCTTAAGAGTCGCACTTGTATTCTGGGAGGCCATGTGGTGAAGCATTAGTTCCTATATATGCCAGAGTGTCCGATTCAACTTTTAGGACGAGATCTATTATCGAAGCTTTAAGCTCAGATAACCTTTTACCTAATGGATTAACATCTCTGAAGTTTAAGGGATTACCAGGCATAATGGTGATATCGGTGCCAAGGGAAGAAGAATGACGCTTCTATTCCATAGTGACAAGTGTTAACCCTAAGAGTGATGAATCCTTATTTGACATTCCAGGAGTATGGGAAGAAAATAATCCTCCAGGACTTGCTCGTAATATCCCACCAATACATATTGAGTTAAAGCTCGGGGTGTATTCTGTTAGCTTTTGTATGTTGTTCTTTTATCTACCCCAACAGCTGTAAAGGTGGCGGAAGTGACTCCTTGGATTCATCATTCTAAGGTTAAACCAGCAGCAGACTCTTGGCAAACTACTCCAGATCCTGAGAATCCTTGCAGGACCCGGTTGAAGCGTGCAACTCAGTCGGAGTGACGAGGGGATATCGAGACATTCTAGTTAAAAGTCTACAAAGATCATCAAGTAGGTGTTTTGACGGCCATAATAAAGCCTGACCACCTGCCTACGTGTCATAGCCAGAGTATCTTGAAGGGATCTCTGTGAAGGAAAGTGAGGATCAGAAGAACAACATCCTTGCAGCCCTCACAATCGGGAAGCTGAGAGGCCATCGCACGGTCGAAGAAAAATGAGGATTTCAGGAATAATGTGTTTTATTGTGTCTTAGTATTTTTATGATTTTTCAGGAAGGTAGGAGTACAGACATACCGAATTGCGATAGTTGCATTAAGACTACTAAAACAGGTAACCAAATATCCCAAACTCTCATCTGGCACTCACAGTATGAATGTAAGGGATCTGTATCTAAATGTAGATATTTGGATATTGATTATAGTGTGTGCAAGCCAATATCAGGAGAGTCTAAATGTTTTGATCCCCATTTCCAACCCCGTACAATTTGGTTGGTAATTCGGAATAGTAACTCCCAGGGGACATTACTAAATAGGACTGTGATAAGCACCATACATTCCACGGGTATTCTACTATTTGATGCATGTAAGGCGATTTCGGGTAGTGGAAGACTTTGGAATGTATGTGGTAATCTTAAATGGGAACGAACTTATGGGTTTAATGATAAATACTTATGTCCCAGTATAAGATCTACTGATCCTGATTGCCCAAATAGAGACTAACTTCTGCCCCTATTTGTCATGTGTAGGTTGGGCAACCTGGGAAAAACAGTGGATCAAGATATGATTATCCAAAGGTTGCCTACCACACCATACTGTAAAACTATGTGTGTAACCCCGTTCACATGACCATTTCCAATCTGCAGTACTTTATTGACAGGTTTGGAGGTCTGTTTGGGTTTCAAATATATGGCACAGGAGTAGATTCAGGAACAATAATATATGTAGGTCTTGAAACTGAGACAGTGGCAACTCAAACTCATCAGGTTTCTCATTCCTTTTATGAGGAGATGAGTACTGAGGATAAAATTCCCCATAATGTTAACAACCTATTTATTGATTTGGCTGAGGGTATTGCAGGTAGTCTTAATGTAACTAATTGCTATGTGTGTGGAGGTACTAATATGGGAGACCAGTGGCCATGGGAGGCAAAGGAAATATGGTACCCTGGCTCTGAGACATATGAACAACAGATACCTTTCCAGTCTGATCATCAAGTAAGTACTAGAAGTAAATTGGAATGGTGGTTAAAAACCTCCATTATAGGTCATGTTTGTATAGCCAGGAAAGGGACAATGTATAACACGTCTGTAGGTGAGCTAACGTGCTTGGGACAAAAAGCCTATAATGTTAATACTAAAAATACTACTTGGTGGTCAGCTTCAAATGTCTCGGAACCTACTAATCCGGTTGCCAATTACACTCATTTAAAGGAGGTATGGTTTGACTTATCGGCTACATCTAGTTGGAAAGCCCCAGCAAATTTATACTGGATCTGTGGTAAGAAAACGTATTTGGAGTTACCACAAGATTGGGAAGGGGCATGTGTATTAGGTATGCCAAAGTCATCCTTCTTCTTGTTGCCAATCGAAACAGGAGAGACCTTGGGAGTTAAGGTTTACGATGTAAATCATAAAAGGGAGAAAGCATCCTTGAATATAGGTAGCTGGGAAGATAATGAGTGGGCCCCCTCAACGTATTATTAATTATTATGGACCTACTACTTGGGCAGAAGATGGCACTTATGGATATAGAACTCCGATTATATATGCTCAACCGCATTATTAGACTACAGGCGGTAGTTGAGATTATTACTAATGACACAGCTCAAGTGCTTAATCTTCTAGCTAAGCAAAATACCAAGATGTGATCAGCCATATACCAGAATAGGCTAGCCCTTGATTACTTACTAGCAGTAGAAGGAGGTGTATGCGGAAAGTTTAATCTAAGTAACTGTTGTCTGCACATAGATGATGAAGGGCAGGCAGTGGCTGAACTTACAAGCCACATGGTTAAATTTGAGCATGTACCTACTCAGGTCTGGAATGGGTATAACCTAAGTAGTTGGTTTGGAAGTTGGTATGAGCAACTTGGAGGAATTAAGACATTAGTAGGAGGAGTAGAATTTATTATATTTTTTTGTGCCTCCTCCTGCCCTGTCTAATTCCACTAGTGGTAAGGTCCCTACGTAGCATTATAGAGAGTACTATAGAGAGAAAGACAGCGGCTCATGTAATGGCTGTCTGGAAGATATGATCCCCTAGCCCGAAGAGAATATATTCAGGATGAAGAATGTTGAAGGAGTTTTTAAGATGCTTACAAGGTCTACTCTGGTTCAATGGCTACTTGAGAGATGTAGGTAAAACTGTGATTGGTGATGCATCTGGAATAATGTTATATCAGAGGCATCAAAAGGGGGGAATGTGATGGGATTCCAGCATGGTCAAAATTTAGTAGGCCAAAATCTCCATGTGGCATATGTGTATGTTGTGTCAGTTGGTTAGCTACATGTAGCTAGGATACTGTCATCAGTGTACTGAGCATGTGCAGGAATGCAGTAACTGAAATTGCACTTATTTCCTTTGTCTTGGATGAGCCATGTGGTTTGACTAGATGTACAAGTCTATAGTCTGCTCATTGATTGGTTAAAGGTATATGTGGGTGTAGCTATTAATGGGAGGAGTTATAGTGCTATATAAGGAATGTACACTATGTGTTGGTCTCTCAGAATGTTGGAACAGGAGTTCATCTGAGACCCGATCGGTAATGTGAATAAAGGCCTGTTACTTCCTGAAGACCTGTGTCCAATATTTCTGTGTTTGGCTTCTGCATGCTTACACTGCAACAGGAGTTGTTTTACTGTTTAAGTGCAAATACATATAAATTAGATGTATTTTTTTCCTATGGGATATTTTGTATAGTTTGCCGTCATTAACTTGACTTTTATTCTTTTTTACACTTAGCTGAAGCAGGTTTTAATTTAGGCGAGATAGCGGAAGCCGGTAAACTGTAGCATCTAGCAAGGAAATGATTCGTTAAGTAGCACTTAAAATCTTCTGTTATTTTCAATGGGAGATGTTAAAATTCTTGTCAGCTAGGAATTACCAGTTGCTATTGGTACTATTTTCTAGTGTGAAACAGCTGCTAGTTGCTAATATTAGCAGCAGCCATTTTAACGATTAGTGGTTTGTGGGTAAAATGTAACAACAGCACTATAAATGAGCCCTAAAAATAAACTCTAATGAAGAGGGAACAGAACATAAACAATTCTCTTAATATGGGGGGTGCAGGGATAGTGCCATACAGATGTCATCATGGGTGTCCACATAGAAATACATTTTCAGACATTTTAAAAAGAGCTATTAACGCAAGACACTGATGATTAGACTTGGAAAATAGACCACAAAATGTTTACAGCTAGAGAATTTCATCGAAGGCAGACAGACACAAATTAACAAAATGATGTTTAGCAATTCCTCTCCTCGTTCTGCACACCCTCGGGCCTAGATCTAGATAGGCATGAATTTGATTAATGAATTTGTCCCTATTACTGATTGAAGTATTAATGTTGCTCAGTCTGTCTAGGTCACGCTGCTGGGAAATCTGAATATTCATTTACACATGTTTCAATAGGAAAATGCCTTTTGGACTTGATTACCTCCATTCCTCCTTCACATTCTAAGCACCAAACAAGTTAAATTGTAGACATTTTTTTTTCAGAGGTGTGGAAAACTAAAAACACTTTTTTTTTATAAACATAATGGATAGCACAGAAAAGCACACAAATTTTTTAAATCCTTCCAAAAGAGGTTACTGATAAAGTATTACTGAGTCCTATGAAATTATATATAGCTGTACGTATAGTATATTCAACCCCATAAACACCAGATATTATTTTTGGTTACAATGCAGAATTAATCATTTTAAATGAGGCATTAATATACCATAACAAAATAACTTACCCATTCATTAATCACAACAAATGACCAAATCCCCATGATTATCAAACAAACCTTCCTGGCAGCTGTCACATCCACTCTTCTTCCAACTTCAGCAATATACTTACTCCATTCTTCAAACTGTTACTTCTGAGAGAGTCATTGAAACACACTCCTGCTAAATACAGTCCCTGCCTCATACTCATTTATATTGCAACAATATAGAGTTTCTAGGAAAGAGGGACAGATGGATTTGGGCCCAAAACAGGGACAATCCCTCCAAAATAGGGACACTTGAGATGTATGCTTTCATGAAAGCTTTACTGTCAGTCACCTACTAAGAGATGTCCCTAAAAATCTTACCTAATGCATATTTCACTCCCAGACAGCTATTCCTCTTTGGTAAATTAACACCTGATTCATGCTTTATATGTGACCAACTGTGCAGACTTATTTCATTGTTTCTGGTCATCACCCCAATTAAAATTTTCTGGACGCAGTTGAGGGCTTGTAATTCCTTCCATATTTTCAGTCCAATCATGCATACCTGAATATGTACTTTGTAGTGTCTTACCATTACCTTTCCACTCTAATAAAGAACAAAATCATGGCGACAACAACATGTAAAACAATTCTCTACATTTGGTTACTGCCCACTTCCTGTTCATGTAAAGACAAACTAGCCTTTGCTTGGAAAATTGACCAATTGAACACATTACAAAATGAAGAACATTTTTCTTAAAATTATTTTAGATCCCAGAAACCCTGTGTATTTATACTTATTCTTGACTAAACATCACAACAAAAACAAATACATTAATTTACAGTGAACCCCTGGTATCTGCATAAAGTTCTTAACACCCACACACGCATTTTGTAGAATTGCCTCTACAACTATTGCACTTCTCCCTCTCTTGTGGTATGGTATAATAATTCGCTCTATTTTCTTTTCTTTCTGTGGACCAGAGGCACTTGGTGAAGTTTTAAGATGATGGGGTGCCAGGCTCCTCCCCCAGAATTGTCCTCCTCCTTATACAGTACAGAGATACTCATACAGTACAGAGAGCTGAGCATAATACAGATATAGTCATACAATAAAATAAGCTGGGCACAACATAACTAGTTCTATAAAATAAAAAACTAAAAGATCATCTTCAGTAGTGCTCCTGCTAGGATAAGAAGAAAAGAAAGAGATAGCGAGCCAAAGAAAGATACAGTGAAAATCCAGGGTAACCCCTAAGACGTAAATGAACTAAAAAGAACAGTAAGTGTAACCTTTGGGGTACCTTTAAGTCAGTCAAAATGACTATAATCGTAAGGGAATAGAAAACAATGGTCTAGTAGGTTAAAATTATGCTAACAATATGGGAAACCTAGAATAAAAAATGAAAACCAAAATAACTTTATTTATATAGATATTACTCAGTGTCCCTTAATAAAAACAAAGAAACAAACAGAAATAAATGTGCTCAAGAAAAAGTGCAGATGGTGTATAAGTGCAGGCGTTAGATACTATAACAATCCGCTCTAAGATTTTGGATACAATTAGAGAATAGGATATAGAATAATCTCAGTAATCTCAGTAATTGCAAAGCATATAGCACTCTGTGGCTAAAAGGCAAATGCAATAAAACAGAGATAATGTCTCTTAACGCCTGCACTGAGTAATTAGTGTGAATGTATACAAGAGACCACCATCTATCTAGTTGATGATAGCATCGGTATAGTATCGAACCTGATGCACAAAGCTCAATCGCTAAGATGGGTGGTCTATAATATATACATGCAGCTACACACATCAAACAGATTATCAGCTCCCACATATGTTGCTATGAAACTCCCTTAGGAGGTATATATAATTATGGAGAGAGGGAAAGAGAACAGGATGAAACATCTCAGACCAAGTGCATCACAATACTTTAGCACAGTGATTCCCACTTATTCGTTTCTGAACCAAGGTGGTTATGATAGTTCAGAATCCAGTGAGTGGGGATCACTGCACTATACAGAGCAATGGGAAGCTGACCTGGGGTAGGTACCGGAGGGGACAGACTGGCAGGATATCTGTGAAGCTTGTATGGAAACATCTATACGTGTGATGCTCTAAGACTCCTGCAAAACACTGTTTAGCTGGTATACGACGTCAGTAAAGCAATACCAGATGAAACTGAATCCCACTGGCACATGCTGGCACGTGTTCAGAGGGAAGGGTACATACATCCACATGTGGTGGACATACCTCATAATAGCGGACTTCTGGTACAAAGTCACAGATCTAAGTTCTCAGACCCAGAGGAGAATGGACCTGGACACATGGACCTGCGTGCTATGTAAACGCACAGACTGCCTGACCAAACACATGGGGGAGGTTCGGGGGATCGGGAGATGGTGGCTGTCTACACTCGACACGGAGCAATTTTTCACTATAAACCAAATTTCTTTTTTCTATGTCCTGTGACCTATCTCAAATCACACAGTTGCTTCAGATCACCTGGATGTGGCACCTCTTTCACGGGGGTTTCTGGTCAATACAGTGGTATGGACTCCCATGCACATTTGATTCACTGCATCCGATATTCTCAGATCCAGTGCTTTGTGCTCCAGTAGATCTACTAGTTTTCCTCTTTTGATCTTACTCTCGCTACCTTCTCGTACTACACTATACTATATCTTTTTGTGTTACAATATGTTGAAAATTGGCAGTGTGCGGAGGATGGCACAGCCACAGCTTGTCATTCCTGAACACTTATTATGTGTGTATGACATACCAAGGTTAAAATATGTCACCAAGTGCCAATGTACAATAGAAATACCATGTTCATCTGTCATATTACTGTCTTTACTGGTTGATGTACAAAATACTGCACATCGGCAATGTACCTGCTTGATTGTCATTTTCTTAAATAAAAAAAAGTTGACCAAATGTATTTGCATATTATTAGTCAAATTGTCTTTTAAAGTACACTTTTTGCAGTCAATATCCCACATTATATTGTATTCTCCTGTTGCTCAATAAAATGTTATACAAAAAACTCTCTATATTTATAACAAAATATGCCTTTGATATTGTAACATTTGCTCCTGCAGTTCACCAATTTATTGTCTGCCACACCAGAGTAGCAACGTTCTAGTTTATAACATTGGGGCAATTAAAGGGACACTATAGTCACCAGAACAACTACAGCTTATTGAATTTGTTCTGGTGAGTAGAATCATTCCCTTCAGGCTTTTTGCTGTAAACACTGTCTTTTCAGAGGAGATGCTGATTGGCCAGGGCTCTGTTAGAATCATGCTAGCTCTGCCCTTGATCGTCCTCTTTGTAAGTCTCAGCCAATCCTATGGGGAAGCACTGTGATTGGATTGGGCTACCACTAGTGTTAACACTCTTGGGTCAGGAATACATGTTTGTGTTCCTGACCCTATAGTAATCCTTTAAGGTCTCCTATATGTTCTGGATTATGTTTCACAAGATTAGATTAGCACACATGTGCGCTGGTAAGATTAGCAGTATTTTACAAACGTAATTATGGGGGAGCTAACTCAATATCTGTATAGATATATAATACAAATTAAAGGGATACACAGTAATGATATGGTACCTGCACAGGTGGAGAAATACTTATTTTAAATAGTCACGTTTCTAGACTATCAACCTCCCAGACATATACAATGCAAGTGATTTGCACATACACCATGCATACGTCATTTTCACAGACTACCTTAAAAACACAATATATATATATAAGATTTTCAGACACATCATGCAAGCACGATTTCAGAAATTATTACATGAACATCAGACCTGCCACAACCGCTACAATAATATATCCGCAGTGGATAGCTTCCAACCACTTACATGATAATCCTAGGCTGTTCTCAGACTTCTCATTTCTTTGACAACCCTCTTCTTGCAAATTGAGACTATCTTCATAGAAGGCAGAGATGGAGCACATGACTCTAGAAGTGCCCACTTGTTTAAAAGATTGAGCACATTTGGCAAAGACACCAAGAGGAGTTGTTTTGCCTTCTACACTCTCTCTGTAAAGACACAGTTTGCCTGATGCCCTTGCCTCTTTTGACACCAACTTGCTGCTCATGCTGCCCTTGCAATGTTATCAGTTAATGAAGGAGGCATATTTTTTTTTCTTTCAACATTTGGCCCTCCAGTCTACGCCAGGGATAGACAACCTTCAGCACTCCAGATGTTGAGGACTACATCTCCTGTAATTTTCTTACAGCCACAATGCTGGCAAACCATCAGAGGATAGGTAATCCGCTTCTCAGTGGTCTTACGTGCTCTCAACTTGTGCCGTTACAGTCCATTATGAGACTGCAAGGCTCATCTTCCTGTCCGCCCGCACCTCCCATGCCTCACCCTTCTGTCAGTCCTTACATTGGCTTCCTATAAAATATAGAGCTCAATTTAAAATTCTGGTTCTTGCTTTCAAATCTCTACATAATGCTCCCACCTATTTATCCTCCCTTATACACAAGTATGTCCCGTCTAGGCCCTTACGATCTGCTGAAGACTTACGTCTATCTTCTGTCCGTACTCCCACCTCTGATGCTAGCCTTCAAGATTTCTCGAGGGCTGCACCGTTCCTGTGGAACTCGCTTCCCTCCTCCGTTAGATGCTCACCCAGTCTCCACTCCTTCAAAAAATCGTTAAAAACCCACTCCTTCATAAAAGCGTATCAATTAAACTGTTAATAGCTCCTGACTGATTCCTCTTCTGCAACTGTCATTAGTCTAATACTATCCTTACCTTTTTGTGTCATTTTACCCCACTCCCTCTATCATGTAAGCTCATTGAGCAGGGCCCTCAACCCCTCTGTTCCTGTGTGTCCAACTTGTCTGGTTACAACCACATGTCTGTTCGTCCAGCCATTGTAAAGCGCTGCGGAATTTGACGGCGCTCTATAAATATCATAATAATAATAATATGTAGTCCACACCGCCTGGAGTGCCTGGTCTAAAAAAATGAGGATCCACGACTTACCATGGAATGGAATGCAAGCTACAGCTTGGGCGCTCACGCAGTAGATAGCTGAACTGGAAGCATTGCTGACTAAGAGGATTTTTCCACTTCTTATTTTAGCTTTATATTGGAAATTAACTTTCTAATGTTAGTTAATAACCCTTCATGGGTCATCACAGCGTCCAGCTTGCCATGGACATTCTCTCCCTTGTCATGCAATGAAAAAGATTCAAAAGCAGGGGAGTTTATTACAAAAATTACAAGACAAGCCATGGCAATTTTATTGGGGGATGGAGGTGGGGGGCTGGGGGCAGCAAGTGACTTCTCTTGTCTTATGCAGCAGATTCCAAAATGGGGACCACTAAATGATGTATGTTGAAGAAGGGCATGACAGGACCTTGGTGAAGGGTAATGAATCTAGTGAGATTTGAAGCAAATTTGTATATAAAATAGAAGTTTTGTCAGTGGAGACTATTTGTGGGTCTATGGGGATGAGAAGACTATTTATAAAGGTCATTAATTTAAAGACTTCTTTACTCACTGGAATTCTCATGAATTCTTGCAAATGTACGAGGGACCTACGTATCAGATCTAGGGCTGTATTAAATAGTACAGGATCGAATGAGCACAACCCTCTCAAAAGTCTAGAGCACAGAATTCAGGGGTATGCAGGCTTGGGAAATCCAGAGCACTATGGGATATGTAATCCACAACATCTGGAGTGCCAAAGGTTGGTTTAGTCCATCAGTGGTAACAACTCTGGTTGGTTTATTCTGCAGTAAAATGTATGTTTAAAATATCACAATTTAAAGGGACACTATAGTCACCCGAACAACTACAGCATATTGAATTTGTTCTGGTGAGTAGAATCATTACCTTCAGGTTTTTTTGCTGTAAACACTGTCTTTTCAGAGAAAATGCAGTGTTTATATTACAGCCTAGTGATAACTTCACTGGCCACTCCTCAGATGGCTGATAGAGATCCTTCCTGGGGCATGGCTGCCTAAAACGCATCTAAACATTCAGTATCTCCTCCCTCTGCATGCAGACACTGAACTTTCCTCATAGAGATTCATTGATTCAATTCATCTATATGAGGAGATGCTAATTGGCCAGGGCTGTGTTTGAATTGTGCTGACTCTGCCCCTGATCTGCCTCTTTGTCAGTCTCAGCCAATCCTATAGGGAAGCATTGTGATTGGATCAGGCCACCACTTCTGATGATGTCAGCAGGCAGTGGGCAGGTCAAAAGGAAACAGGGACAAAGTCTGCAGCTTCAGGCTTGAATACAAGTAAGATTTTACTATATTTATGGAGGCATGAGGGGCGCAGGGGGGCTAGATCGGAATAAGTTGGTGTTCCTGACCCTATAGTGTTCCTTTAAGAACTTAAGTGTCTTAGAAAACCTTATGAAAGGCTCATGTCTAGACCAGTGTTTCCCAGCCCAGTCCTCATGGACTACCAATAGTCCAGGTTTTGTCAGTATCTCCATTGGAATAAAACAGGGAAATACGTAAATCCTGGACTGTTGGTGGTCCATTAGGACTAGGTTGGGGAACACTAGTCTAGACTGATGAAAGAGGCATGAACATTTCAGCTATTGCAATTGTGGTTAAATGTGTATTTAACCTTTAGAGACCTGACAAAATCTTGTGGTTTGGAAAGCAGGATAGTTCATATCACATTAATGGTTTTGAGGTATTCTGGCTCTATATAAATGAATTAATTAAAGAGGTGAGGATTTTTGCTATACAATTCTTTAGAAATGAATACTATTCTGTCAGACAACAATAAGGTTTTTTCTCTCTCCTCCTTTTGAATAAGAAATGGCTTTAAGAACTTTTCATGGGATCTCAGCTTATCACCAGCCACCACAGCAAACCATCCAGGAGGGGACAACAACCAGAGGAAGAGCTGTTGGGAGGACTAATTTTTTTGGTTAAACCATTAATAAAAAAAAAAACTGTTCAACTCCTGAATGTAAGATGGGACCCAGGCCCTCCTGCCCCCTTAACATTATCGATGAAGTCATGTGTGCTGGATGTTTCTTTAATAAGTACAGGTAAGGACCATAAATAGGGGACTGAACAGACAATTGAGCCCTGTAGTAAAACTGAGCTTCTTGTCTTTTCTCCTCTTTTGCTCTCTCTTCAAGTTAGTGGTACCCATATCAGCCCATCCTTGCAAGGATTGTTTAAATCTCCCCCGTCATAATATTGTAAAGTGCTACAGAATATGTTGGCACTATATAAATGCCAATAATAAATAAATAAATATTGGGACATGCCTACGTGCACCTGAAAGATACCATAACTGCAAGCTTGTGAGTATCAACATTGGAAACAATGTGTTGAATGCTTATCCTAGAGAAAGGTGTAGATGAGTGTGGCCTTGAAGAGTTTGCTAACAAAAGTGAAATTGGGATTACCCCTGAATTTTGCAATTTGGTCTTTAGTGAATACTGCTAAGTATGACTGCACTGTTTGGGCAGGGTGTTCTTATTTACCTAAACATAGTCATCATATATTATGTATTTAATTTACCCATTAACTAGTTCTATTGAATATGTTGGCTTGTTATATTTAACAACATTACCATCTTGAATGAGAATGTGTATGTATCAAGATTAGCTACTTCGTTCTATAACGCTTAGAAAGTGATACAACAGCACCACTCACAGGGAAGATTATGTATCAGTCTCAAATATAAAAATAACCATATGGCTGGAATCAGCACATCATTTTGCATTTTGTTATGTTTAAAACAACAAAAAATAAACTAACCCCCCCAAAAAAACACTTCTTAGAGAAATAATGTACACGTATTAAATAAACAAAACAAAAACAAAAGTACAGTAAATTCCATCTATACACTATGCTAGCAGAATTGCTAGTAATTGAATAAGTACCATAAAAATGATTTAAAATTAAGGTCTACTCCTCCACCTGTCACTCTTTTTTTTTACTAGAGAGCTATGCTATTTGCGAGTAGAACAGAAGAATACTGCGGTGCGGAATATGTTGGCGCTTTAAAAATGCTGGTAAAACATTAATAAATAAACCCTCCTACAGGTGGTTCTCCAAGATCTGTCGCTGCAATTACAGAGCGTGCCACAAGTAATCCAAAATTGTACAATAGACGTATCAGCATTTAAATTGAGGCTTGTACTTCCACTGTGAGAAAATCTGTCAAAAGCCACTTCGTTAATATGACACATACTTGGATGTGGATCTTCTGTATTTAAAGGATTACTATAGTGTCAGGAAAACAAACTCGTTTTCCAGACACTATATCATCCTTAGGAAGCCTCCCACCCTCCCCACAGTCATTACTATACTTATAGATAGTACAGATCTGCTGGTTATCAAAACACACCAAGTGTGTTTATATATATATATATATATATATATATATATATATATATACAGGGTGCAGCAGAACAGATTAAGCAGTTTTGAGGGGTTATAAAAAATTAACTGTGGTATATAGAGAAAAACTGTTTTTATTTTCGAATTCAGAAGTAAATACCATTTTATATTCATTAAGTTTTGAAAATAATGTCCTCGAGAAGGCGGCCATTAGCAGCAATACACTGTTGGAGACAATCTCTGAAGTTTTGTACTGCTCGTTCACACATATCGCGGGGTATGGTGTTAACTTCTTCAATAATCTGTTCCCTCTGGTAGGGTATGAGGGCTAAGTTTGAACACTTTTCCTTTCAGATACCCCTCCAAAACAAATTGCAAATGCTCAAATCTGCCCACATTACCCCTCAGAGAGACCAGACATCCGGGAAACATTGTATATTTCTTTCAAAACATTGAGTGAATTTCAGGCTGTGTGGGCTGTAGCCCCATCCTGTTGGAACCAATCTCTTCCATTCTGGGCTGCAGAAAATCTTCCAACATTGAGACATAATGTTCGGAATTCACATTACGGTCACACCTTCCTCCTCAAAAAAGTACAAGCCTATCATTCCGAATTGTGATACAGCACACCACACTGTTAGTTTAGGGGAATGTAGCCATCTTTCATGAATCATTCGGGGGTTATTTTGAGCCCATAAGCGGAAATTCTGCTTATTCACAACTCCACTTCTGTCAGTCCCTACATTGGCTTCCTATAAAATATAGAGCTCAATTTAAAATTCTGGTTCTTGCTTTCAAATCTCTACATAATGCTGCTCCCACCTATCTATCCTCCCTTACACACAAGTATGTCCTGTCTAGGCCCTTACGATCTGCTGAAGACTTACGTCTATCTTCTCTCCGTACTCCCACCTCTGATGCTCGCCTTCAAGATTTCTCGAGGGCTGCACCGTTCCTGTGGAACTCGCTTCCCTCCTCCATTAGATGCTCACCCAGTCTCCACTCCTTCAAAAAATCGTTAAAAACCCACTTCTTCATAAAAGAGTATCAATTAAACTGTTAATAGCTCCTGACTGATTCCTCTTCTGCAACTGTCACTAGTCTAATACTATCCTTACCTTTTTGTGTCATTTTACCCCACTCCCTCTAGCATGTAAGCTCATTGAGCAGGGCCCTCAACCCCTCTGTTCCTGTGTGTCCAACTTGTCTGGTTACAACTACATGTCTGTTCGTCCACCCATTGTAAAGTGCTGCGGAATTTGACAGCGCTTTATAAATATCATAATAATAATAAAAATGTGCGTTGTCGCTACTGAAGAAAGCTGCTGCGGGAGGGATCTGTGCAAGCATTTGCTCACACAGATTTCTGCGGTTGGTGTAATCTGCAAAAATCTATTCCTGAGCCAACATCATCTTGTAAGGATGAAACTGCAAATCTAAATGAAGAATTCTCCTCAGACTGCAGTCTGACATTCCCAAAGCAACAGCATGCTTTCGAGCAGAACTTCCTGGCGACTGCTCAATTGCTTTTCTCACCAGCGGCACATTTTCCAGTGTTCTTATGGACCTGCGTCAGCCATGTGTACTCTTTTCTAAGCGTGGTACAAGTTTCCTCCAACCGCCTAACCCATGACCGAATTCTGTTCGCATTAGGAACGGCATTGTTGCATGGAATGTTGAACCGTCGCCAAAAAGCTCTTTGCATCATGATCACAGAATATATGTCATATTGGCTACAGAAATGGGGTGACAGATGGAACACAATGAGACCAGGTGCACCTGCCTCCCCCCACCACAGCCCGAGCATTGACCCCTCAAAACTGCTTAATCGGTTCTGTTGCACCCTGTATATGTCTATGATTATATATGTGTATATATGTATAATCTTCATATCTATATAAAGCAAAACACATTTACCCTAAGTAATGTTCTCCCTTCTATTTTTCACTCTAACTTCTCTCATTACTAAAATGTACCTATCCTTCTGCTCACCTGTCGATGGTGAAACCATCTTCATTGCTCCCACTTTACTGTCTTCCCCTCTCTATTCATCCCATGCACTCTACGTATACCTATCCAGCCTATCTCCGCCAGCTCCTCCCAAACCCTCTTACAAAACGTACAAATCCTACTCCCACCTTCACTTCCTTTCTATCCTTCTATTCCTAACAGCTGGTGATGTCTCTCCAAACCCTGGTTCCACCTCAGCAAACCCACCACGTACTAACTCAAGGAACCACACCAATCTCATGTTACTCTTCCTCTAAATCTCCTTCAATACTGCCCTCTGGAATGCACACTGTTTGCAATATTACAAAATCCACTGCTGTCCACAACCTCTTCATATCTTCTTCCCTAGATTTACTAGCCTTACAAAAACATGCCTGTCCCCGCCCCTCTGACACTGCTACCCCTGCATCTTTATCTTTTGGTGGCCTTTAACTTACCCACAACTCAAGACACTATGAATGTAAAGGTGGTGGTGTAGGGTTTCTACTCTCACCTCACTGCTCCTTCAAACCCCTCCCCCCCCCCCTTTTGCTCTCTTTCTCATCATTTGAAATCCATTCGATTCGTCTTTTCAAACCATTCTCTGCTAACATTGCCGTTATTTATCACCCCCTTCCCCTCTCCTCTAACATACCATTCCTTATTCTCACGGACTTCAATATTAACCCATCCCTGACTTTCAATTACTTTTTCCCACGAGCTAGTACAAGCTCTTTAAAAGGTGAGTAGGAGTAATACTATTGTTGCTATACTCCTTTTTTCACTACCAGGAACAGATTTACACTACTGTAATTTTTCTTATTTGCATGCTCCTACAGAATCTGGATATCCGACTACCTCAGAACCTCTACGACCAACATATCTTACCCAAATTCTTCAATCAATTTGGACTCTTTCACCCATATGCCTTATAATTAGGACTATTTTATTTCTCATTTATAATTTTTATGTAAGTACACATTGGTTTTAATACATATCATTTTTATTATGGCGCGACATACTTTTTGTTTTTACATTAATTTTTTTTGATGGTCTGTGAGGGAACATCATATCCTTAGGTTGCAGCCTACCCTCCACTTATCTTAGCTGTCTACTGGTTATTAAGCGCTGGTCCAATAAGGGTTTGTCCACTAAATCAACACTACCTGCAAAAAATGCTTCCGTTGAGCGGAACGCTCCTGGAGGAAGTCTCGCACCCAGTCAGACTTTCTCCATTATAGATTCATATTATGTTCATACAGCGCAGCCCTTGCCATCGCCAGTCATACTTTTCCTCTCATTAGTTCATGCTCCCGCAATCCAAGGCTTCTCTTCGACACCTTTAACTCTCTTCTTCACCCTGCTGTGGCCACCACTCAAACTAACCTTACAGCCGTTAGCTTTGCATGCTACCTTACCGACAAGATTGAATAGCTAAGGAAAAAAAATCTCCCCATCCTGCCTTTTTCAACCACACATAGATCATGCCTTTCCTACCCTTCAGACTTTCTCCCCGGCTACTTAACAAGAGGTAGCTGCGCTTCTCCTTTCCTCCCGCCCCACCACTTGCCTGCTCGATCCGATCCTATCTCACCTTATCAGATCTACCTCCCCCTGTCTTGCGCCTTCCTTAACACACATCTTCAACTGCTCTCTCTCTTCTGGCGTTGCCCCTGCTGACCTTAAACATGCCACTGTAGTACCTATCCTGAAAAAAACAACTCTCGACCCGTCCTCCCCCTCTAACTATTGTTCCATTTCCCTGCTTTTTCGAAAGACTTGCCTTTACCTGTATGTCTCACTTCCTCAATTCCAATTCTCTCCTTTACCCTCTTCAATCTGGCTTCCATCTGGCAACCTCTAGTTATAACTTAATTCTTTCTGAAATGTCACTTTTTAATATCAATATAATTTTATTCACATATGCATGTCACAGCAAATGAATTAAATGCAATTAAATTAAAGTTACATTTTCAATGATTTCGCATCCATGGCAAACTCTGTAAACATTCTCTAAAAGTGTCCCTACACAAGTCATCGTGAGAATGTCTCGGGTAAAGTAAGCAAGGTGAAGACAATGAAGCCTCATCTCTTGCATTGAAAAAGCTTACAAGATCACAAATAGTCATTTCAGGATTCATAGTAAGAGTAATAGATTTGGGTTAACTTACATGGTTCAGATAGAGGAAACTCAATTTTAAACACACTTCAATTTGCCATTTAAAAAAAGAAAAGAAAAATTACAAAACAAAGTGCAGACTGGGTTGAATACACTATAGATAACCTGAACACCTGGTAGTACCAAATAAACAGGATTATTCACTAAAGTGAAAGTGTAAGGCCAAAGTACCTGAACTGGAAGCATAACTGAATTAAATGTGTTTTCCAGTTTAGCTATTGTGGCCTTATTGAAATTTACTTTGAATTCTCACTTTAGTGAATAACCCTTCTTTTAGTGCATTTAATACCGTGGCGGTGGAATCACTCATTGACTACAAGCTACTGTTTGCCACGTTGCTTTAATTTGAGGGATTGGGTGCACTAATCAGATGGTCAAAAATAAAATGCTCTAGGGCCCCTTTCTATTTGGATCTCTGCTTTGTGCTCTATCTAAGCACACCGGTGGTAAATTCTATACACTAGGCCTGAGCCAATATTGGACTGATAGCGGATATGCCCATATGCAGACTTCTTATTCTCCTCAGATGGGACACCAATATAAAGGAAGTTGAAAAGGATCAGGTCCCTTGTACTCCACTACTGGATTGTGACGCATCCAACATGAACTTGTAAAAAAAAAAAAAATTTTAAAAAATTTAAATACGATAAAAAAATATGAATGTTCGAATTCAACGTCAAAGTTCCTATAAATTAAGGGTTTAAAAACATTGTGTGCTTCACATATTCTAATATATACCATGAATTACATTAACCATAATTCAGGTTTAGAGTACTACATAAAACTACTACACTTTCTGTATCACATACAGACACAGACTGCCTGTGAACATGGGCATAAAAATTACAAACCATAAATTTAAGGAAGAAAATCATAATTGCAAAATAGTCAAAGCCCTATAATTCTAGATATCATTACACAAGGTTATCTTTAGCAGTTCATATCTATATTTAGGTTTTAAGCAGTTTCTTTTTGAACCTGCAGAAACGGTATGTTTACATGTTCTTAAAAATCTAATTTTATTAAAACAAGAAAACAAATGTTTACACAGGACAGGGCAAGTGATAAATAAGAACACACTGGTGTGATAGGGCAGACTGATTGTGGGTAGCTTCAACAGACTTCAAATTAGGTCAATGTGAGTTTTAAAAAAATAATATATACATATATGCGGCACAGATCTGCTATGACAGTATGCAAAACGAACATACATTGAAAAGTACAAAACTATGTTTTTGTTCACAATACAGTCAGTTTAGATATCGGAAGATTTAATCCTGATCTTCAGCTCTGCTGGGGTTCCTAGTGAGTTGGCTCTTCGACAGCAGTGCTTTTTCCAGAGAAGACTTGCGTTCTTAGGAACAGGATTCTCTCTGCCATTTCCAGGGTTTTAAACTTGTGTATTGGAACCTTTAATAGAAACCAGGGTTTAGGTACAGTCTAATAATTGTTGACATTGTTTTAAAGAGCTGGGACAACACTGCTTTATTCTAAATATAATGGTTAAGTAAAGATGACCACTGTTTATCAAAATTCTATCCTATAACCTAAAATGACAATTTAAGAAAACAAATTAACCCAATTTAGACTGTGTTTTTAGACAAAAAGAATTTAAATATGAAGAGTACAAAAGATATTTCTCTATCTTCATATGGCACAAAAATGGCTCAACATTAAAGTTTTTACGTGTATTTAGATGTAACGGGATCAAATATTCGAGGACAGAAACAGAAGAAAGCAAACCACTTTCAGTAAGTAATTGCGAAACAAAAGTAAAGAAAAAAATAATAATTTTTGTTGTTTTTAAATGGGGTTAGTAAGCCAAAGGATAACAAGTGCATGTTTTGCAGGACAGAATACATTCCTAAAACTTTAGATTTTTAAGATGAGTAGTTAGATCTTACCAGCACCACGTGGTAACCAAGAGCCTTGAGATGTCTAATTTTCATGGCAAGCATTCCAAGTGGATGAAGAGTACCCACTGCAAAGTGAGACCGTTGCAGGCATAGCACAGCGACACTGCAAGAAAGATTTAATGTTTACATCACTAGAGCTGGACCCTTCATCTGTGGATACAGAATTCGATTGCTCATCTGCTAACTAGCATCTAGTAGAGACTCATCTATTAGAGAATTATCATCAATAATATCTAGGAGAAATGGCTTTAGATGGAGACTTCTGGTCATTGGTTTAATTTTCCTGTAATAATTCTGTACATCTTTCATGCCATGAGTGCGTTCATATACATGCAAAGAGGTTATGAACCAACAAAGTATTTTAAGTTGCAAAAGCAGTTACATGTACCAGACGCGTACCTAGGCTACATGGCACCTGGGGTGTCGTGCCTCTCCTCCCCCCAAATATTAAAACAAATATTGTATCTCCTTCTGCACTACCCCCAACTCACTTGGTGTAAATTAATGTATGTGCATGTAATTTCCCTTACCAAACAGACCCATATGCACACATATTCATGTACAAACATTTAATTCATACACATTTTTTTACTCCACCCAGCCTCCATTTATTTATCTTAAAAAGGAAAGATGAAGCAGGACCTCTTCCAAGGAGTACAGTGAAGAGCTGCTGGTATTACTCTTTGTACTGATTACCTAGCTCTGTGCAGCTCTGTACTGATGTAGAGGCTGATGTAACATCATATCCCGGCTGCAGAATCAGTACAGAGACTGATCGCAGCAGCCCCCTCATTGCCTATGTTATATCAATTTCTGTGGCAGCCCTCACAGGGGGGTTCTTGAGATTGCATAGTGCACGACATCCTGATCGTAACAGAAATTGATAGGCAGAGCAGGCAACTGCAGCACAGCACCCCTGCAAGAGACATGCCAGCAACCCCCCTTAGGTCAACTCTGACATGTAACATCCCTTGTAGGTTATTCTGGTATCAGGACTTAACATTTCAAATCCTATGCCTTCAGATAGGCCTATAAAGTTATTTGCCGCTGCAAGCCTGGAGCATCCATGGAACATTTATCAGGAGTGAATTTCCACTTACTGGGGCTGAATTTTCATTCACCAGTGGTGAATATTATGATATGATAGCAATGCTATTCACAAACAACACAACACAAATCAGGTATCAAAGCATGTGTTGACATGAAGAAAACTGTGCAGTTTTCATACACCTTTTTTCCCCCAGAAATTAAAAAGATAAATAATCAAAACGCACTATTTTCTTTTCTTTCTTGGTCCAACTACCAATAACTCACTAGCAGAAGAAGTAAAGGAACATTAGAGTTAGAAACACAAATTTGTATTCCTAACGCTATAGTGTCCCAGTCCCTAAATCTATACAGGCCCACCCAGCATGCTGCAATAAATTAAACCAAAGTTTTACTTAACTTTTCCAGTGCTGAGGCTCCCTACCTCTTCACGACCTGCATTGTCATGGGATAGGCATAGACATCTGCACCAATTGGCAAATCCAATGTCCCTCATAGAGGATAATTGGAGATCTGTTACACAAGAGCAGCTCGCATTCAAGCTTCCCATTGGAAAGCATTGTATACAATGCTTTCATACGGGCTACCTCATCACGTATGACGGTCACTAGAGGTGGATTTAAAACTGAAACATAAGCACGGCAAAGTAGTTAAAAGGTCATTGATATGAAGCAGCCTGGGTGACAACAGTGTCCCTTTAATATTCTTGTACATAACAATACCTTCCAGAAGAGTTCCAAACCTTTTAGTAATAAGGAAAACGTCAACATATATCCAAGGCACAGCTCCTCCATTTTTGTTTTAAATTAAATCAGCAGCCTATAAACATCCCATCCACAGTTCTAACCAAATCCCTATTGGCTTTCCCGATGGAAGCCCCAATTTAAAGGGGAGACTTATTAAAAATATATTTTAAAGATGAACTCTTTGACTAAAACATCCTTAACCTAGAACTTACTCTGTTATTTTTACATCTATTTTACAGCTGTGGAAGGTTACATTGTAATCCAGTTCAGACAAGGCAAAAACAGGACAAACACTGCACAAATACATATTTGTTAAGTACAGATTTAAGTAAACATAATCTTAAAATTCATGGTAAGTGACAGTTCAACCTATTACAGCCCTGAATGCAATGTGATCTGATTTGTTTAACAATAAATACACCTGTTGCATCTACATAAAACATCATTTCATATGTCTATACGGAATTCTAAATAATTGTTCTTCAGAATAGAGTGCTTTTAGTCAGTATAAATCCTTTGTTTTCTGGGACTTGCAGGATAGCACATGATATATAATCAATTTTTTGTATTTTCATGAAAACAAGAAAGATAAGAAACTAGAACCGAATTCTCAGTAGATTTTAGTACCTGCTGACATGTGGAGAATTATCTGCTGGGTTTGTGTGAGTCACTGGAGCAGTTGTGTTCAGTTCAGTATTTACAGCAAGCAAAAAGTCTGGGGGAAAAAAAAAAAATGGCATTATTTAAAGCTGTGGTTAATTACCAATTTTCTTTGGCACTGAAGTAGTGGTTACATAACAAAAGGTGTTTTGTTCCCACGACACTAAATATTTCCTTGCAAGTTGCAACACATGCCGCGCAATGCAGGTTATGGAGTACAAGTTATGCTTTATAACAGGTTTATAACATGATACAACTTTAATTTGTACTGTCTACCCACAAGAACAGGACTGTTTGACAAAGTCTCTGCCTGACCCAATGAAAATTTGTGGCTTGTGTCCCTTATGCCAGCTAGTGTGATTTTGTTTGACATTTGTTTGCCTACCGGTTATTATACACCACTATCTAAATTATTCAACAACCAGCATACAAAAATATGTAATCGAGACATATAAGGGGGGGTAGGTGGCACTCATATATCCTGTTCTGTCACTCACCCTGCAGTCAGACTGGTTCAGCAGCATTTAAATAACCTTAAAAAAAAATATTATGGTGCCACCACCAGTTACCCTTGGTCGTACATGCACAGTAGCACTTCTAGGAATGCATCACAGCTTGTGCCTGCTTTACACAGGTTGCTTTGACTAATCCCATCTGTTTGCGATGCCACCCGGGCAAGCCCTTTATAGTTGGCTAACTGGAAACATTGCGCTCTGTGTTCCATGCCAGCTTTTCCACCTTCCATCTCCACTGTAAAATCTTCTGATTCCAGCTAAATACAGAACACCACCCGGGTGTCCCTTTCTGCAGTGGTTTTCCGCTAACAGCCAGTGTATGCCACCACCAGCTGCACTGAAACTTGGGGTCTATGTGGTACACCGCGTCCTTGATGAAGTCCAGCTATTGTTACTGTTCCACTCGTATGACAGAAATAAACCTAGGGGAAATTGTAAGTAACCTTATTTAAATGAATGATGGGAGGGAACTTGTATATTCAGGCCTTAATTAAATAGAGGCCTGTGTACCCGTCCTATTGAGGTGAATACACCTTATGCTACTGCCGCTATATGACGGGAAACTGATGATGATGATGATAATAATCACTCCACTCTTATGTCCATAGAACAATCAAAACTTTGTGACTCAATTACCTTATATATTCCAGTTCAAAAGATGACATTGTAACTAATCTAGAAGTGCTGAGGTTGATGATTGTCATCATTTATATAATCCTTGACTAGCACAAATGGCAGAACTCTACAAATCCTGAAGGATTAACAAAAGGCTAACAAAAAAAATAAAATATAAAGAATTGCTTATGAATCCTTCACATCATCGATCACAATAATACAATTGAGAATAAAAAAAACAAAAAAAAAAAAAGGCAGTGGCATGTATACTTTCAAAAGCATTAGTCAATTTGTGCTAAAAAGCATATTAAAAAAAAACACATTTGATTTCCTTTAAGATGGCAAAATATTTAAAAGGTCAGTACCAATGTAATAATTGCTGAACAGTTGTATGCCTTTCTGTAAGTCGGCAGGGTCGTCTACAATGGCTTCCAGGGTGGTTTCAACATCTATTTGAGGCCTGCTGTTATCAACAGGAACAGTCATCAGATCCAATAAACCAGGCATTTCGGGGGAATTTTCATCCAGTTGCAAGCACATTTTAATACTGTGCAACATCCGAGTATTGTCTTCAATGTGTGGATTGGCTAAAGGGGAAAACTAATTATAGTGTGACAGCAAATACACTTTTCAATTTAAAAAGAGTTGGCATTGATGCAAAAGTTGAAAAGCAATATAAAAACAGTACACAATGGTTCCTAGGTTAGAAGGAATGCATTTTCCATGAAATTTAACAATACGTTACCTAGGTCCAGTAGCTCATTAAGAACATCCTCCCTCATTAGTTTCTCCAGTGGGACAGAAGGAAAGAATCCCAAGTTGCATAAGGAGAACAAGACTTTCAGGAGTTCAGGTGAAGAGATACGAGGTAGGTATAAATGAAGGGACGTGTTCAAAGCTGCCAGTAACCTATGTAAGTTAAAAAACAAATGAGAGAGTAGACCAAGTATTTTACATTTAACCCTCAAATAGCACCTGTGTAAACCCATGGAACAAAACATAAAAGTCAAACATACAGGCGGGCTAACACAATAGCATTAGGAGTACATGTTTGTCCTAATGCAATAATGTTCCTTTAAGAAGAAAACAAATAGACTGAATCGTGCTATATTTTTATGAAGACATTAGTCTCGAAGCGCTTGATCTGCAATTTTTTCCTACATCCCCTCCCCCTTACACATTTGTTTGAATCCTTGTGCACACTAATTTCTGCAGATCTGAACATGCATTAATTTAATGAAAGGAAAAAATCATCTCTGCCATGTTGAGAGTCCAAGAAAGAATAAAATTGTTTGCGTCTTGAAAAGTCGCATTCTTTAAAAATTTTAAGCAGTTTTAAAGATTCTGGGTTGTTTAAAAATAGAATGTTCTTCACGTAGAAAATGCTACTTCTCTATAATTGGTACAGTAATTAATAGGGAGACTTACGGCTGGCTTTGACCCTCAGGTAAGTGGTTCAGGAGTGAGTAAACTTTAGCTATGCATACTAAGTCCTTTAATGTCAACGATTCAGGGTTTTCAATGACTTTCTCTGCAAAACTGTCTAACAAAGACACATGTCGGAAGCCAAGCTTTGCCATTTGCATGAGGAATATCGAAACCTGTAAAAAAGAAAAAAAGGCTGTGTTAGCAACAGAAAATCAGTCAGAGAAATTAAGATATTAAAGAGGAACTGGGTCCTATGCATGTGATAGTCAATGTAGAAAATGAAAAACAGAAGAGGAGAAATGAAACAATGTCATAAATCACTGTTGAGTATATACACCCCCAATGAATACATGCATACATTTTTACACATGCATTTATTGGGGGTATATCTTAATATAGCAAAAGCTGCAGCCCTCCCCTTTTTCCTTGGAAGATATTTCCAGTCGCTTCACAGGGAGAGAGCCAATCAGAGGCTGCTCACTGAGAACCTTTTGAAGGGCTTCCTGTGTGTGTACGTGCTCGAGAAGTATACTGGAGGCTGGTCTGAGGTGGTTTATGGGTGTGGAGTCACTACTTAACACGTTACAGTTGATTTTCAATGTTTTATGCAATGGAGACATTACCCCTTTAAAACAGATGTATACATATAGATTAGATTATTACTTTACTATAATGATACTACCATTGTTACATATTAGTTTAGTACTGTAATATTTTGTACTTGATGCTACATGTAGTTAATAATCTGGCTGATAGAATTTTGGTTGGCAAATACTTGTTTATAACAAATGGCTAGCCTGCTCCATTCCTCCTCCCCCATATTTTGATATATTCATGTATTTTAGTATTTATGATGTAATGTTTGATATTTTAGAATAAAAAAAAAAAAAAAAAAGTTATCCAAAAATCTTGAAGGACCACTATAGGCACCCAGACCACTTCAGCTTAATGAAGTGGTCTGGGTGCCAGGTCCAGCTAGGTTTAACCCTTTTTTCTATAAACATAGAAGTTTCAGAGAAACTGCTATGTTTATAAATGGGTTAACCTAGCCTCTAGTGACTGTCTCATTGACAGCCGCTAGAGGCGCTTCCGCGCTTCTCACTGTGATTTTCACAGTGAGAAGACGCCAGCGTCCATAGGAAAGCATTGTAAATGCTTTCCAATGAGACTGGCTGAATGCGCGTGCGGATCCTGCCGCGCATGCGCATTCAGCGGAAGAGGAGGCGGAGAGGAGGAGGAAAGCTTTAAAATCTCCCAAATGCCCCTACTTGCTATACCGCCTATGTATCATAAAAAAAAAAAAAGTTACAGTACAGTATCTATGTAGTTACAAATTTGGTCTTACAGAAAAGTATTTGCTCTGCTTTTGTTCTTAGCAGTCACATCATGAAGAGAGACAAGCGAGAGTGCTCCTTGGCAGGCACAAATGCTCGAAACACAATACTACATTCCCCATGATAAACTAATAAGATTGTATACTTTGTAGTGCATTACTACCAAAAAGCACACACCGAAAAAGTGTAGTCTTATTTACCCAACTTCACACAAAGTGAAGGTTTAAAGTACAAAACTCCCCCCTCCCCAGACACTGACTATAAAAAAAAAATAAGGATACAATCTAGAAAGGACTTGTACCCCTTGGCCCTTCTTCCATTCCCCATCAACATTGGGATAACTTGAGAAGCTAAATGTGTTGGACTAGTTCTGTTCTTTGATATTTAATCTTTTTGGAGACAATCTTTTATGGCAAATAACTCTGCATTGACACACCAGTGTGCAATACAGCAAAGCCTCAACTATGCGTATGGATCAGGAACTGTACATACCTAAAAAAACAGTGCACTATTTCTAAATGATTACAAACATTAGCCCTCAATCACTGCAGCAATACCAACTGACCTGCTTAGTCTCCCACAAGTAAATAGTATCCAAAATATAATCTCCAATCGCAGTCAGCAGCTCTTCATCACGGTAGGACAGTTGAATGCATGCATTTAGGATCTTGACCATTTTCCAGAATGGGATGACATCTATATTGTCTAAGACAAGTTGGAAACATTAAAGAAGAGCATAAATATCCAAGAGTTTTACAAAATTTGGTCCCATTTTTATTTTTTGCTTGTTTGCCTTCAGTGAGACATTAATATGTAAATCTGAAACACAAAATAAGAGGATATCATAAAAAATAACTTTCAGGATAAAACATGAAGCTTGGGCTTTGTATCATTTATTTAATAAACCGTGTGGCTCTGCTAGTCTGACTGGTTATTTACAAACTGCACTAAAATTTGAATTGTTTGGGACGGCCCCTGTGACGTGAGGACGGGCGTGGAAGGCAGCACCAGGACATTCTACTAGCGCAGGATTCAAGGTAAGTAAAACCTATTTTTTTTAACTGTAATCCAAGCATAGTGACAAATAGGGCATTTTACACAGAAAATGTTCCCCGGCTTAAAGTACACAAAAAATTTTTTTTTAACATATACACCATGTGCTGCCAGTTCTGATTGAATATGAAAGCATTTTTTTCATGCAGGCTGTGTGTGAGTCACAGCTAAGGGAGATGTGGTTAAGGCTGCATAAACAGAAACCAAAGTGATTTAATTCCTAAATGGCAGAGAATTAAGCAGTGACACTGCAGGGGCATGATCAACACACCAAAACAGCTTTGTTAAGCCAAAGTTGTTTTGGTGCTTAGAGAATCCCTTTAATTTACAAATATTAAACTGAAAATAAATAATGAATGTAACCAGAAAATATTAGTGAGAAATACGTTATTTCTGCTCTCTATGGGCTAATC
>OW240918.1:66984758-67016669 GCA_933207985.1 Pelobates cultripes | reverse complement strand
TGACGCAAACACATTCAGAGCATTACAGACAAAATCTTTGCACAAGGGCGACAAGAGGCATGCTTTATGACAAGCCTCTCATAAATAGTTTGAAATCAACTGTGTGAATGGCACCCCAAGACTACTCAAATGAGCTGTTGAGGCTCTTACTATGCCCATTCAAAAGGGCAGGTAGTGCCCTGCCTGTAATATTCCTCCATGAAGTCTTGAAATAATATACAATGTTTTCTTAGGCTTACCAATAATATTCCTTTTGCAAAAATTTAGAAGGGGCAAAGATGTCAAGTTTATTGCAGCAAGACTGGCGAACATGTGCTGGGCATTTGGAAGAGTAAACTGGCCCCTCATCTCCAAAGCTTTATTCTAAAACAGAAGGGAACAAATTCTATGATTTACTGTAGCATCAAATTAAAAGCATAGAATATTTCAGATGCTTGAATTTACATAAATATCACAGTTATGTTTTTTATTTTTTATTTTTTTTATTTAGTATTCATACCACAAAACTCATACACAATAATTCTGCTTATCCAATACCCACACTGGTAAAGAACTCTGAAATCACTGCATTCTCGTGTACATTTTATGATAAGAGGAGTGCCTGTGGCCTCAGCCCCTATCAGAGGGGAGTATTGTGTATCCAGAGACAATTTATTTAGTGCATGCCAAAGCATGGTTAACTTTTGCCAAGTACACTGTTACAGGTTTATGTGTAATCTGTTCTTAAAATATATTATCAGGTATCTATAAATTCCTTTATAGAATTAGGTCATTACAAAATGGTTATTGTGGCAAACGTGCCTATGCCACAAGCTCCTGGAGGAGCCTGCTAGCTAGCCTCTTGCCCAAGGACTATGGGCCATATCCAAAGACCCTGTTTGGGAGTTAAATCACTCCAGCCATCATTAGCAGCTTTCTCTGGATGACCCTGGTTCGGCACTTTCCCTTCATTCGAATGGAACCAAACACTAGCTCCCTGGTGGCCGTTTGCATTAAGAAACTCACAAATTGTCCTCAGCGGTACTAAGCAGCGATCGTCATGAGGACTTTGTGGGTTCCTGGTCACCTCAGCGGGACTTAGCCGCAAATCTTATGGAACTATTTTGCCATTTGGTGACTGTGCAGCTCCCGGATAACTAGCTCCAAGATTTTGAACGACTTTGCAATCCGCCAGGAGAGCACTTATTGGAGGGAAGGTACCTGAGACTAATAGGAACAAAAGCTACCAGAGACCCAGCCGGACACCCCATATTGCGGCCACAGGAGCTCCCAAAAGTTGACAGAACACGGTGGCGTTTCCCCTACACTGCATGGATCTGAGCGCCATTTGGAGAATTTTGACGCTGAGATCAGGGCTATTTAAAGATGTATAATTTGTGGGGTAATTTTATGTTTTTATGATGTTTTGGGCTATTTTTA
Source organism: Pelobates cultripes (assembly GCA_933207985.1). Taxonomy (NCBI): domain Eukaryota; kingdom Metazoa; phylum Chordata; class Amphibia; order Anura; family Pelobatidae; genus Pelobates; species Pelobates cultripes. The sequence goes on along the minus strand of OW240918.1, from coordinate 67,015,250 downwards.
GGTCTTATATTTTTATGTTTGCTTCTCTGTTCCTGGGAGATAATTAGCTTACCGGTCTTTAATGCAATTATCTCCCAGGCCTAACGATTCCTGTGAGGGGCTTGTGGTGAAGACAATTGAGACCCCCTGCTGGGGTCTGTGTATAAATTGGTTGTACCCAGTCCCATTAAATTCAGTTCACTTCCAACATTAAATCTCTGCTAATGTGTGGGGGGGGAAGGCTATATAGCTATAATCACTCTAACAGCTATAATCTCTGGAGGAGAGCTCTGACCACTGGGAGCTGGATCAAGGACCCTGATCCAGGGTGGGAGGAAACAACGAGACCCCGGACAAGCTGCGGCGGCTAGGGGCTGAAAGTGCTTATGGTGTCCCGGCGATAGCTAGGGAGTGTGCTTGGCAGAGGTACCCAGTCGGGGTACCAGGCAGTCCACCACAGTTGACAGCTCACCCACTGTGCAGAGTGATATATTTGTAATGGAGAGGCATGAATGGGTGTGACAAAAACTGGTGTTTTTCATGACAATAGCATAACTTGATTCTGCAAAACTACACTTCCATATTGTCAAGTTTGATGCAGTTTAACAAGGTAATAATTCACTTAATTTGCCATACACACACGTAAAGCCAAAGAAGAAAATAACAGCAATTGCATTTTCTGAAAGCAGTGCTCATCGATTGTGCTAGAACCATAAGAAGCCTGTGGTATACATTGTTACTTTTCTGGTTTAATAAAAGTGCACTGTCTCCCTGCATTAGATCTGTTCTGAGATAAATTGTATGCCAGGAAGCAAAATTGGAGCAGGTAAGTTCAGCATTAATGACACAACACATTTAAATGTTATTCAATTTTTATTCTGTGCAGAGTGGCATTTTTGTGAGACTCCTGGCACTTGATTCTTCGCAAAGATTCTTTCCGATTGCATATGTCATTTTCATGACGGTTTATAAAAGTACCAATTTCAAAAGAAATCAGCGCTTTTATAAGGTTAGACAGTTAGGGAGATTTTCTCTCTCTCGCATGCCTGCCTTACCCCTTTCTCAACGAGTATCATAGGAGAGCTGCCCGGGGGAAAGTATGTGCTGGGGAAATAGGGGAGGGCTTGCAAAGGGCTTGATTTTTTTCTCCATAAAGCCTCAAAGAAAACATGCAATAAAAATATAACGGAGTGTCCCTTCAAAGTAGCAGAGTATAACAGAGAGGAGATCAGGCAGAATTTGAAAGCCTCAGCCAGCATGACAGAGCTAATAAAAGGCTGGCAGTTGACTGCTGCATTGAGGTGTTGAGGCCATGTTTTACTGGAGAAGCAGCAGATAAATGGCATAGTGTAAGCTCGTATTAGCACATGTAAACTCTCACCTAGACAATGTTTTTCCAGTTTTATAAGTGGCCCTAACTATGACACTTAAAATGGAGAAAATGTCAATGTAATTAATTGGTTTAGGGCAAGGGACCAATGCATGCATTATGGTCAGTTGAATCATCACAAATTCTGAAAAACTCTGTACCTGCCAGGAAGATTTTATAAAAAAACATTTTAGCAAACACAAAACATGAGTTAATGATGATAATGACAACTTCTGACATTTGTAAGGCACAAATAAAGTGGGAGAAAAAAAAAACAAGAAACAAAACACTATTCCAAGAGTGATCATTTAAATACATAATTCAGTATTGTGATTAAGTTCTGGTATTATATCTCTAGGGAAGCCATATTAAATTTATGCATTGCTATTTTTTTTTTTAAGTCACCTCAAGTTTCTTCTTAAGTGACAGAGGAGCATCTTTTCCAATACAGTTCATCATCGTCTGCAAAGGCATGATCCTCTTAATTTCAGGCAGTCGTAACTCCACAAGAACTCTAAAACCAAAACAAGAAAAGAATCAGAGAACCTCTTTGAAGCTGGATGTATAAGTACACATTACTCGATCTGATCTTCAGTCTTTCATGTTACATCTTATAGTAAGAGATGGGGAGTGAAGAATAATACATATACACACACACACATATACTTCTGTAAAAGCAATATTTGACATTAATTTAAAAAATATCAAGTCATCAATCTTTCAGATTTACTTTAACATAACATTTACATTAGCAAATGTCTATAGTGTGCTTTGGAAATAAAAAGGGATCTGACCCACATTGGCAGTTTTTGAGTCACTTAAAATGATCCACATAATGTCATCCTGTTGATTGTCACCACATGAAAATACTGTCCTGTATTATGGATAATGTAAATGCTTCAGGATTTCTGATTGATTTATCACCTGATTTACAACCTGCAGCATGTGAATTCTGCCTACTGCAGGACAGCACTTTCTGTATGTTGCCCATCAATTTGTATAAATGATAGATATGTGTTTTAAACCCTTTCATGGATGGGGGTGGAGGTGAGCAGAGGCACACTTTAGTGTTAGGAATTCATCTTTGTATTGTAGTGTTCCTTTAACTGTTAAGAGGCTTGAAAGACAGAATAAGGAAACAATGACATACAATATTTTAGTGTGATAAAACATATAGTCTACTTAGTAAGACTTTGTGTAATGCTCACCGAAGTCCTGCTCTCAAAGAGTCCACATTTCCACATCTTTCCATTCCATCTAGAGCACTGGCCACAATAGAGATTTCTCTCTCTTCTAACTCATTGAGACGTTCCTAAGGAGGACAAAACATAGACGTTATTTAGAATTGGGCATGCAATTGCATGCATTCTTAGGCATCCAAATGAGGAATTCTATAGTACTACACGTGCATACAACAATTAGTTAACTAATTTACATATATTGCCCAGAAAACCATGAAATTTAAAAATAATAATAATTATTAAATAAAAATAAATAAATAAAAAAAGTTTATCATGACCAATAGCTTATTTTTAGTTATCTACTACCACAGATATCACAAGTCGATGAGACCGTTCTGAAAATATAGTTCACCATATTGGAGTTTTGCATGTAAAAAAAATAAATAATAGGATTTCATTTTGGTGCACAAAAGTAGGGAGGGGCAAGTTTCAAACAGTTCAAATATACATAGAAGTCTCGGGCACACACGGCAGTATCAAAATAAGAAACATAGAATGTGACGTCAGATAAGAACCATTCGGCCCATCTAGTCTGCCCAATTTTCTAAATACTTTCATTAGTCCCTGGCCTTATCTTATAGTTAGGATAGCCTTATGTATATCCCACGCATGCTTAAACTCCTTTACTGTGTTAACCTCTACCACTTCAGCTGGAAGGCTATTCCATGCATCCACTACCCTCTCAGTAAAGTAATACTTCCTGATATTATTTTTAAACCTTTGCCCCTCTAATTTAAGACTATGTCCTCTTGTTGTTGTAGCTTTTTTTCTTTTAAATATGGTCTCCTCCTTTATTGTGTTGATTCCCTTTATGTATTTAAATGTTTCTATCATATCACCCCTATCTCGTCTTTCCTCCAAGCTATACATGTTAAGATCCTTTAACTTTTCCTGGTAAGTTTTATCCTGCAATCCATGAATCAGTTTAGTAGCCCTTCTCTGAACTCTCTCTAAAGTATCAATATCCTTCTGGAGATACGGTCTCCAGTACTGCGTACAATACGCCAAGTGAGGTCTCAACAGTGTTCTGTACAATGGCATGAGCACTTCCCTCTTTCTACTGCCAATACCTAGGACTCTATCAAATATTCTGTACTCTGCCCTTGGGTTTTTACGTCCAAGAAGCATTATCTTGCACTTATCCACATTAAACGTCAGTTGCCACAACTCTGACCATTTTCTAGTTTACCTAAATCATTTGCCATTTGGCTTATCCCTCCTGGAACATCAACCCTGTTACATATCTTAGTATCATCAGCAAAAAGACATACCTTACCATCAAGACCTTCTGCAATATCACTAATAAAAATATTAAAGAGAATGGGTCCAAGTACAGATCCCTGAGGTACTCCACTGGTGACAAGCCCAAGCTTCGAATATACTCCACTGACTACAACCCTCTGTTGCCTGTCACTCAGCCACTGCCTTACCCATTCAACAATATTGGAATCCAAACTTAAAGATTGCAGTTTATTGATAAGCCTTCTATGCGCAACAGTGTCAAAAGCCTTACTTAAATCTAGGTAAGCAATGTATACTGCTCCACCCTGATCTATTATTTTAGTTACCCAATCAAAAAAAATTAATAAGATTAGTTTGGCATGATCTCCCTGAAGTAAATCCATGTCGTCTCTGATCTTGAAATCCAAGTGTTTTTAGATGTTCAACTATCCTATCCTTTAACATGGTTTCCATCACTTTCCCCACTACTGAAATAAGGCTTACTGGCCTATAGTTGCCCGACTCCTCCCTATTACCTTTCTTGTGGATGTGCACAACATTCGCTAACTTCCAATCTCCTGGGACTACTCCTGTTAACAATGATTGGTTAAATAAATCTGTTAATGGTTTTGCTAGTACACCACTACGTTCTTAATAACCTTGGGTGTATTCCATCCGGTCCCATTGACTTATTGGTCTTCACTTTTGACAGTTGATATAGAACCTCTTCCTCTGTAAACTCACATGTAATAAATGGCTCATTTGTCCTTTTTCCTAACTGAGGTCCCTTTCCTTCATTTTCATCTGTAAATACTGAACAAAAATATTAATTGAGGCAGTCAGCTAGACCTTTATCCTCTTCTACATATCTTCCTTCTTTTGTTTTTAATCTAACTAATCCTTGTTTTACTTTTCTTTTCTCATTTATGTATCTAAAAAATGTTTTATCCCCCTTTTTTACTGACTGTGCTATTTTCTCTTCTGTGTGTGATTTGGAAGCTCTTATAACTTGCTTAGCCTCTTTCTGCCTAATCTTATAGATCATTCTGTCTTTCTCACTCTGGTTTTTTTTTACAATTACTAAATGCTAACTTTTTGTTTTACACTATTTTGGCCACATCTGCGGAGTACCATAGTGGTTTCTTGAATTTTTGCGTTTACGGACAAGCCTAATGCAATTTTCTGTTTCGTTCAGCAGTGCAACTTTTAAATAATCCCATTTCTCTTGGACTCCATTTAAAATTGCTCCAATTTGATAATGACCCCTTTACACATATTCAAATTTTAGAAAAGTCTGTTATTCTAAAGTCTAAAAATTTTGTTTTTGTGTGGTGTGACTCAGTCACTGTTCTTATATTAAACCACACTGACTGATGATCACTGGATCCTAAACTTTCACCTACAGTAATATCTGATACCAAATCTCCATTTGTTAACACTAAATCTAGTATGGCCTCCTTACGAGTTGACTCCTAAATGACTTGTTTTAGAGACAATCCCAGTATTGAGTTTAAAATATATGTGATACTGGCAGAAGTATCTAATTTTGTTTTCCAATTCATGTAAGGCAAAATTTATTTCAGGAACTGGTCTTATGTTGACAAAGGCTCAGATATTGAGACAAAACGTTGCTGTACAGGGTCCTGAAAAACTCTGCCTTTTTTGGATACCATTGTGAGTGCCCATATCTTCTATTGTTGAACATACATGCATGCAATGCCTTTATATAAATACAAATAACATGTTTTCCCATTTAATTTTAACGCACCTGGCAAACCCTTAATAAGGTCTGGACTAGCCTTGTTGTCTGAGGCACTTGTAGCTTTACTACTGCGTGAAGGGTATAGACCAAGTCCCCAGGGCCCATTCTGTGAGCTGCTAACATTGCTTGACGGCACAGATTTTCAAAATTTTGGTGCTCGAACATGATCTGCTTCTCATATTGTCTCTGTCCCTGCTTCTGCTTGATCTTCTTAACCGTTATCCACATGGTGGTGAAACTATTGCTGATATGTTTCAGGCTTAGGGAGGAACTGCTGCACAAATCCAGCACATCAGAAGGAGAATTGCACTTTTGGAACTCTTCAGCCATGGCAAAATTATTGGTTTTCCTTGTCTTAGCTGGTGTCCACTGTTCCTCAGTGATTACATCTTCCAGTGGGTTTAAATAATTTGAGTCTAATTTTTCTTCAAACAGATTTGGGGTGCCATCTACTAAGGATTCTCCTTCAACAGACTTTATATCATTTTCTCCTTTGCTGACTGGAGTTACATTGCTTAAAAATCTTACAGATGTAGCAGACTGTTTATATGTAGAAGGAAACGGCTGTGTTTTCATGAGAAGCTTCCTTCCTAGAACACTAGCCCTTGAAGTGTAATTTCTTGTGGGTTGCAGGAGTTGAAGTCCCACTGAAGAATTACAAGATTTCAGATGTCGCATCATGCGCAGCGCACATAAATAAGCCTTCTCACTCATTTTGGTTTTTGACCTTGGTTTAACAATGCAGATACTGGACTAGTAGGGTATAAAAACCCTACACTGCTAATCTGGAGGAAAAAAAAAACCAAGGGGTTATAAGATATAGTGTAGACATGTTTAATAATATTTAAAAAAAAACAATTTCCAGTGATCACTGAGCACAGTTTATATCACTCTACATTGTCAATGCATATAGCCAGCACACACACCATAGATAGCAAGCACATGCACATCAAATACAGCCAAGACACATGACACAAAACATGCATCCAGCATACACCACACTTGCACCAAGCACAAACAAGTACTTTCCGCTCATCACACACAACCAGCACATACTGCAAACTCACATGACATACAATCAGCTGTCACCACACATACATGACACACAACAAGCATACACAACACACAGATGAAACACAGAAAGGATATGCTGCACACACTATAAAAAAAAAGGGGTGTAAGGGCAGAGGGTAAAACACTCAAGGTAATTCAAAAGATTCTGCTTTTTTTTTTTTATCCAAATGACATAAATGAGGCAAAAACAACTATATCAGAATTATTTTACATTAAAGGATCACTATACGGTCAGGAACACAAACATGTATTTCTGACCCTATAGTGGTACAACCACCATCTTAACTTCCATGGATGTGACTGACAGCCTGCATGAAAAAGTTATCACTGGCACAAGTAGGTTAACCAGTGTCATTTATACCATCACCACTATCAGCAACCAAATGCTAGTGTACAGGCCAGTGTTGTAAATTGCACTTTAATAATACACAGGAGGCTCCTGCATGCTCAAGAATGCTTTTAATAATACAGGAGATAATAAATTCTAAATTAAACTGACTGTGCAATAAAGAGAGTTTAAAAATCGTATCTCTCTTAACAGGAAGTGTTTATGTAGACTGTAGATGACATGCAGTGAGTTGTGACTAGGGCTGCGTAAACAAAGTGATTTAACTCTTACATGGCAAAGAACTTCAGCTGATACACCAAAACGGCTTCATTATTTCTAGAGTTGTTTTGGTACTTATGTCGTTTTAACAGCTTCCCTACAAACAGTGTCACGTTTATTCCCTACAATATAAATTTAAAATATTAAAGTAGCATAATTGGTTTCACACTTTTGTAAAAACTCAGAAGATATATGCTGCTCACCATTTAGGTTGATTTCTTTTTCTATCAGCACACTTTTTTTTTTTTTTTTACTTGAAAAACACTTCTGTACATCAGCAAACCTGAGCCGATACTGAAGTTTTACTCACATTTATTTCCCCTCCATAGACCAGTATTTCCCTCTTGTGCACAAGAGTCAGGATAAGAATACTATCACCGCCAAGATGATGGTGTAGAACCTTGTTTGAGCATTCAAGTAGAAAGCAAAGTGAGAGTGACCAGTGTGATGGGCTAAATAATCTACCTACAGGTAGAAAAAAAAAAAGTATGTACATTGTGTACACTGTTATCTATGAAAAAGACTATCCCTTTCAAATATCAGAGAGGTACATTGTGAAACAAAGTGGTGTTTTTTGGTTTTTTTAAAATCAAATAAAAAAAAAACCCATTAGTACGAATATTTGTTAAATAGACTACATGTCCACCCTAAAGTGAGCAATTTTTGGAAACGGCCTTCCATAAAAAAATAAAATTAAAAAAACTGCGTATGACATTCACTGCAGTCTTGCTGTCTGCAAATATGAAAACCGCACCGAAATAAAATTCTTGTACAGGTAGCTAATAACCACAGTAGCACACGCGCCATTTATACTGAAATCTCCATTAGTTCACACAAGTAATAAAAAGACTGGGCACTTACAGCAGTTACGGATGTTCACCTTGATCAGGCATAGAAAGCATGCTACACGGGAACACAGGACGCCGCCATGACAGTGCAATCACGTGACTGTCACCGGCGTTCTATCAGCTTTCCCCACACGTGAAAATCCCCTACCTTCCTAGCTACGGTATCGGAGAAGGGTCAAACTAGTAAAAAGACCGAAAAGGTGGAATTCTGTCAGATTTCAACTTTAGATCTCACAGTCCAGCCCTCTAGTTATTGCTGGATTATGGCTGGATGTGAGTTGTGGGATTTGTATTCCCACATAAGGGAAAGCCAATCTCATATTAATCCTTACAGGAAAGAATCCTATGTTTAGGATACAGATAGGTCCACACTGAGTATGTGTACAATGTTTACTGGATTGTCACTTTATCCTTTCCCATGCAGTGAAGGGGACCTTCTAAACCAGAAATGGAAGGGGTAAAATCCCAGATATTGTAGAACTACAGCTATTCATGGAGCATCACGGGAGTTGTAGTCCTCTAGCAAACATTGGGCGTGTGAAGTTTGTCAGCGCTAGAGAGGTGTGTCTGCGTCATGACGTCACTGCTTACAGTCTGCCCCCAAGAAGGGCTCACGCTAATTAGCGTTTTGTTGCCTAGCAACTGCAGTTAACACCACAAGGAGAAAGGCTACTGCTAGCTATGGCGAAATTCGTACTGGCAGGTACTCACTATCCTATGGGACAGTTAGCTGTAGGCAGCATACAATCAGAACTGTTGCTATTTTGGTTTTTTTTTTTATGTGCTAATTTTGCCATTTGAATTTTAATTCATTACACTTCTGAGTTTAGTAAATAAGCCTCAAAATAGCTGATCTGGGAAAATGATTTAATGGAACACTCAAGTGTTATTTCTAATGGTCTAGTGTTTCTGTCCCTAGGACTGGTGGTCCCCATACTATATCCATAAAAAGTTATACAAATAGTATTTTACTTACTTTTTCCCAGCGCCAAGGCTACCAGCGTTGCTTACCTCTTTCCCTCCAGCAGCATCATAAAGGAGGCATGGCATCCTCTGGAGTCGGTCCAATTCAATGCTCCTCTATGATGAGAACTGGGGATCCAATGCGCATGCGCAGTGAGTGCCACATAGGCATCACATTTTTCCATAGGAAAGGTTACTTGGTTACTGCAGCAGAAAGCGCCTTCCGTGGCTGTCAATATGTCCTCTACTAGAGGTGTCTTTAACCCTGCAAAACATTTTGTAAAAAACTTAATTGTATTAAACTACAGGATTAAACCTAGAGGATGACTGGCCACTTCAAGTATTAAGAAAATTGGGCAGACTAGATGGACCGAATGGTTCTTATCTGCCGTCAAATACAGTCAGAGTTCATCACAAGACCACAGACAACCGCACACATACATAACACTACAGGCAGCCCATATACCCACGCAATACCACAAACAATCCACATACACACCCATAACACAACAGACAGCACCACACACATAAATATCACAAATACCACACACACATAAATGACACAGCAGCCCATAATTACTCACACAACATAACAAACAGTCCACACATAACCCTACAAACATCCCCATTCAACACCACAAAGCCCTACACACACACACACACACACACTACCACCATATACTCTCACATAACATATACAATGCATACCACCCATACACATACACAACCCCATGCACAGGCCACATGTACACACAGAAAACCTCACTAAGCAGCCACTATATCCAGACACAAGACATACACAATTCACCAACACAGAAAACCGTAAAGGGACTTCAAAACTTTCCTTAGGCTCAGCACTACCAAAAAGTTACCTACTACTAATTTACTATATGCTTTATTGTTATGTCATTTCTACATTATAGTATTATTTAGGGTTATAATTCTTTAATCATATGACAGTACTAGGATATGCATATCATGATTTGCCCCAAATTGGTGAACGTTACACCCCAGATTAGCTTGACAAATGTAGATGCCAAACCTTAATTTATTGTATTTGTTGTCTATTAATGAATAAATAAATTAACTAATAATAATATTAACATATTTTTATTCTAATAATCACAGGAAAAGCAGACTGTCCATATTATGCCAAAGCAGAACTTCTTGCGGATTATCTTCAGAAAAATCTTCCCCACTTCAGAGTGCACAAAATTACACAACATCCTGATTATTGGGAGGTGAGACATTATTGAGAAGTAACATTATTTTATAACTTATGTAATCACCATTAGTTTGGAGACTTGTTGTGCATCATCAATGTATCTCATTGAAGATAACATAGCTCCAAACACAGCAAGTCTGAATGCATATGTGTCAACTTACCCAGAATGCCTTGTGGAACATCAAAATAGACAAAGGATAACCATATTTCTTATAGCTCCCTTAGCAATGACCTGCTGTTTTATAGCATAACATTTTAAGTCAGTGTTTGTTTTGAATCGTGGGTCGAGTGAACCATTGCCTATAGCCATGGACTGTGTTGTTTTATTCTACTAGGATTCCACTGCATGGCAAAGCTTTCGCAGAGAGTCCTGTGTTGTATCTCAGGCCTTGCCTGCCACTAACTACCTCAGCAGTTTATATTTATGAAGAAAGAGGGATTAACGCACATGCTTTAGATTTCTCAAGACAATATTCTCAAATTAAAAAAGCAGAGAGAAAAAAAGTTACCTGCGCTCTCTCCTAAATCCCTATGTATATTTAAACAAATGGAGGTTATTTAGTTACTCCAATGGCCATTGGAGGGAATGCCCGCCTGCCACATCAAGGCAGACCTCTCTGGTGGGTCCTACACTAACCTTTCAGTTTGCTTCCTTGAGCTTCTGGCAAAGATATAACTTTTTTTCTTTGTTTTTTTACTGTCTGTATTGGGGCTGATGTGTACTATGGTCGTTGATGCCGCCTAGGAGTGTTGGGAGTTTGAGCGCAGGACTTGTTTTTTTTGTAATTAAAAAAGCAGACTGATGCATGTTCACATTTTGTTTTCTAGCAATGGTTAGCGGAGTTGTGTCTAAACAATGGCTGGAAACACAAGAAATCCCCCATAATTTGGAGAGAGCTTTTGGATCGAGGAGGAAAGGGCTTGCTTATCGGGGGATTTAATGAGTTCATGGAACATGCTCAGGTAAACCTGGAACAGTGAAAACATGAAACACTGCTTATAGTGGCCTACAAGGTTCACTACAGTGAGAACTCAAAGTGAATTTCAGAATTAAGACCAAAATAGTTTTATTGGAAAACATTTCTGAGTCAGCTATGCTTTCGGTTCAGTTACTTTGGCCTTAAATTTCAAAATGCTCTTTGAATTCTGTCAGACATATTATGCTTCACTTTAGTGTATAATTTGATGTGTGAATTGTTGTTTTTCTTTGGATTCTCCAGCTCCTTAGTAAATGTTGTGTACTTATTATTGGGTGTATGAAGGCTGATGTCTGTCATTATCGACAATTATATATGTATATATTATTTCTATAGCCCTAAGACTGCACACTGTATCATACACTTGAGATTTTTTTTATTTATTTTTTAAATAAAAATTTTGCATAAGACCTAATATACACTAGCAAGAGAAAGTATTATGACTTAATATGCCTACACTTTTTAAAATTAGAAATATCATAACAGGAACAAGGAAACAAGAAACAGAGAATGAAAAAAAGGAAAATCAATATATTTTTCATATCAGTGAATAATTGTCCCCGGGTTTTATGAAGTGACCGAAGAGTTATAGACTAAACTTGTTAAAGGGTTACTCCTAGAATCTTAACCACTACATCCTTTTATGATACCAGCGGCACCCTGGCCCAGTTGCCGGTAATGGGGCAAAATGTTTAATAATGGTTTGCTTGCTTACCTAGGTCCCTGCTGGATTCCAATGTGACAAGCTTCTAGCATCTGCAGTAGCCGGAAGCCGCTGGGATCGACATTTCTTGACTGAGAGTGTCAGCTGACTGCTCTTAGCCAATGACTGATACTCTGTGCAACAAAAGTTGCACAGAAATTTCCAGGCTGGCTAATGACACCCCTATGAAACTACTGGAGGTGGAAATTAACCAGTAGAGGAGTTAATCTCTGTGTTAGCAGCATATCAAAGTGAAAAGCTGCGTTTACAGACCCCAGGCACCATAACCACTTTAAAGCACTGAATTACTCATGGTGCTTGGAGTATCCCTTTAATTTATGCAACATATTTTTTTGCAGGATCTTAAAGGCACACTCGAGGCATATTCCTTCCCTTTTCTCTTATGTTTGTCGGACACCTTTCTCACAAATAAAAAAGTGAAAAAATTAAAAATTAATTTGAAACTTGCCTGTAACCCAGCACAGTCTCCATGCTGCAGCTTCCCACTTCTTCTGAAATCATCAGTGTTTATGATTTCAGTCCAATCCAATCCTTCTCACAGAGAAGCATCGTGAACCAATGGCTTATGCACAACAGTCTGCACTCTGCCAGTCTAAAGCTTCCAATAGAGAAGCATTGGATCCATTTAGTACTGTTAGCAGCGAACCTTTCAAATTGACGATCTTCAACTGAAGTGCTTCTAGTGGCTGCCATCTTGATTTTGGACAAATGTAAACATTGCTGTTTCTAAGACATATATCTAGCTTGCAACTAAATATGAAGTATTTAGTTTGCAAATTACCTTGACAAATGTCCAGCCACTCATCAGAGGCTTACGTACATCTAAAGTCCAAGCTCTCTCTAATCTAATAAGCAAGTGAGGCTACTATACATAGCAGAAATAGAACCTTTTGGAAGAGACCTTGAATGCATAGCTTTGTGAGGGGAAGAAAGATTATTGCAGCTATAGCATTATACCATATCCCAAGTTAACATGCATGGCTATGGAGTTGTAAATATTTGAAAAAGTCTCTGATGGACACGCAGGCCATAGAACACAGTATTTCCAAAAAACATCTAAGTTAGTAAACACTATTACCTGCATTCCTGGCGGTTTCATAAAATAGGGATCATTAAAGATGGGCTTGTTAAATCACCTTTATCAGACAGGCAGTATAATATTCCAATATTCCTGGCTTAACTTAAGGCGGATAGCTTTTGGCTCTCATGAACGAGGTGACTTCCAATAGTTTTCTTAAGCTACCTGTACAAAGGATCTGCTCATTGACTGAGAATGTCAGCTGATCACCCTAATCCAATGATTTAAGCCCTGCATCTCAGGGTTTAGCTCAGTGCAGAGAGCTTTCAGCTCTTATGTTGAAGATGTCTGGTGCTCAGTTGACCCCAGGTTAGTTGTCAAACCATTACCAGTCAGTTTGATTGCTTACATTTGGAGGGCTGGGGGTGTGCCAGGCACTCCTGGCAACATTACCACTACAATGCTCTGTAGTAGTTATGGTGCTTGGAGGTTCCTTTAAGGATGTAGATTTTTGCTTTTTGCAACTGTATCCAAAACTGTTTTAGAACAGAGAGCATAAGGTTTGACTCTAAATCCACCTATCTGCATTGGAATATGGGGTCATTTTTTTGTATCTTTGCACCTCTGTTCTGATACTGTCATTTTAATTGCATGCATTTAATGGGGACATGTTTCGGTATTATTTTAAAAAATTTCTTTTGCAAAAATATGTAGAAATCCTCAGAAAAGCTTCTACAGAATATATATTCACCAATTAAGGCCCAACGGAATTTCATGCCACTATCATAATCTGGTCTATAAAGACCCTGTTCAAGCATACTAGGTCCTCTCATTTAGCACTAGCAGCGCTACACAGCGTCGCTGTCACCAAACATTTTAATATGGAATAGATTTAGTACAATTGTACTGTTATTGGAACTTAGGGGTTAAACATTATACTATATTGCTTAAGCCATCTTCGAGTGTGAGCACTAAAAGTCTAATAACTCATTCAACAGTTCATGGCACAATCATCATTTGCTGGCAAATATAAATAGCGTGAAATAGAATTTGATTGGTGCTCACTAAAGTTAAAATAGACTAAAGAATATTGCAGGCAGCAGTATATTATACCAGGATTCCCAGACCTGGTGAAATAGTAGGTGATGAGAAAATATATATATACCGAGCCCAATCTAAGTAGTACTACTCTTATACGTACATTAGTCTGGATTTTATATGATCATTGGTCTTTGAGTATTGGCAACACAATTGACCTAAAAAAAATACCAAATAAAACAATGATAGTGCAGCACAGTATATATTTATAAATAGTGTGTTTAGTTCTTGTGTAGAATACACTCACATTCGTTAGAGCTAATTTACAGCTCTGCTGTTATTTTGCATGGACGGCATAATCCCTGTTTTAGAATGTGAGTTGGTCCAAACGATACAGACACTCCAAATGGGATGTAGTATACAGGGTATATGTGGAAGTAAATAAAAGGCTCCAATGGTGACGTAAGTACTTAACAACCAGATATGAATAAAGAAATGTATAATCCCCACCAATGGATATAGTAGTACCAGGAAGCAGAATGATTAATTAATAGTGGAAAGGTAAGTCTATATTAAAGTTTAACTTTTATTAAACAAGAACATTTAAACAGCTCTAACGAATGTGAGTGTATTCTACACAAGAACTAAACTCACTATTTGTAAATATATACTGTGCTGCACTATCATTGTTTTATTTGTAATTTTTAGGTCAATTGTGTTGCAAATACTCATACCAATGATTTTATAGGATCCATACTAATGTACGTATAAGAGTAATACTACTTAGATTGTGCGCCATATATATATTTATATATATATATTTTCTTTTCACATAAATAGATATATAAATACATATCTAGTTGCTTTTGTAGTTTTTCTGTACCAATCAGCATGGCAGGCCTAGTGCTGGAATGAGTATAAGCAATGTTTCACGAAAGAGTCCCTTTAATTCTCAGTTCAGAGACAATATAATTGTTTATATATAACCTGAAATATATCATTTTTTCTAGGATTATTATAACGTCACGTCCGCAATGGTGAGTGCACAAATGAAGGAAATTGCTTCTGAGAACTATGAGACTCACATTGAAATTCAAAGAGAAGAGGAACACATTAAAAACAGTTTTAACCCTTTACATGTCTGGATAACTAGGTACGAGTAAAAAACACTTTCTAAAATAATCTAAAAAAATAATTTAACAGCACAATAAAAAACATGCCGAATAATCTCATCCAAAAATAAAATGTATTTAGAGCATTTAAAATAGAAATCTAAAAAGTAGAATTCTCCAAAAGACATATCCTGTGCGAGGGGTTGTATTGTTTCCATCAATAACTTTCGCCTCCAAACACAACATTCTAAACTCTTTTCTATCCTCATCCCACTTGCTCTGCTGCTTTTGATACCATTGATTACCTGACTCTTCTCTCAACTTAGGCCAGTCATGGTATTCTTCCTTGCATCATCTCTATCACTCCCCTTTCGCACACCAGAAATGTATTCCCCCATCTCACCATCGCCCCCCTCATTTCATAACCTTATGATCATCTTTGAATCACCACTTCTAATAAAGAATCTACTGTTACTCGTGACTATACTTTTTACCTATTTAATATACACAAAATCCACCAACTACAGATCTTCTCTTCTTCAAAACTCTACTTCCTCATCTTCACCAGACTTGCTCACTGCAACTCCCTTTTACATGTCCTTTGAAAATACCCAATAATTCAATTTCAACACATCCACCATGATGCTGCCTTTATAATCCCAAACATGTACAACTGTGCAAATCTCTCCATAACCTTGCTCCTTGTTACCGCTCCTCACTTATCATCTTCTATACTCCTACCTGTCCTCTCTGATCCCTTGTCTCCATATCGCTTGTCCAACCCCACATCCATGTGCTGCTGCTTGATTCTGTTTTTTTTTTTTAACTTCTAGATCCTTGCCACTGTAGAATATCATTTTTCATATCCATTTGGCCAATTCACATTCACCTCATATCTCTTCACTAAAGCCTTTACCAACACTTCATAGCCCAATCCCTTACTGGTCCATCTCAGTTAAACTCATCTAACCATATCCTTCTTATTAGTCCCTACTCCTATCAGTGTAAGCATCACTGTGGACACATGACCAAGCCTGCTATGCAGATTATACACTGTTTACCTTCCTTCTTCACTGGACACATTCTCCACCTTGTCTTCACTGTAATCTTGCTTGAGAAGTATTTTTTCAATACGTCATGCTCATAATCAGCCAAGCAGCCAACATTATCTCTCTAGGATGTTTTTCATAGCACTTTGTAGGAAGTGCTACATCATTGGAGTGTAGCTTATTTCTCTACTCCCATTAGCAGGGTTCTCTTATCTTTTTGTATCAGTATGTCTTATAATGTCTATAATTTTTTATTAATTTATGAATGGCACTCGTTAACAGTGCTTTATAATAAATAAATATCTCAAATGTACTTCTAATTTATCTTTGTAGTGCATTATTGCCTCCATGCTACAATCTGATTCCAATTCTGGCCAGTGGAGAAATATTTGGGATGAACAATGAGATTTGGTTGCATTTGTTGGACAGCGCCCACTGCATGGATAGTCTTTCTGCTGTAATTATGGAAACCCAAGATTTGGCATATCCGCTTCTCAGAAGAGTCACCATGCACACAATGGCTGATGATATATTCAAGCAGGCAAACGTTGTCATTGTTCTCGATAATGCCATTCCCAAGGTGGATCAATGTCCTGAAGAATATATTAAAATGGTAACCAGTGAATGTGCGAAGTATGGCGCGCTCATTAATCAGAATGCAGACAAGGACGTGAAAGTGGTTGTGGCAGGAAGTAGCTATGTAAACCTGAAGGCACTAATAATCGCAAGCAATGCACCTTCCATCAACCAGCATAATATCGTGGCATTGCCAACACAGCTGGAATTTGAAGCTAAAGCTCTGATAGCAAAGAAATTGAACACACAATCAGCAGGTGTGAAAGGAAATTGATTTTGTTTCACTATTTATTACATAAGGTGCCAGCATATTCATCACTATAATATAATACAAATTAAAACATATGCAATCAGGAACACAAAGGAACCATCTTATTCTAGATTAAGATAAGTCTTTACAAATCTTAAAAGGCAAGAAGGGTTAGGTATGAGAAGGTCAAGGTTTGTTAACTGATGAAAAAACAGGCAGCAGAAACATTAGGAGCTGATACAATACCTAAAACAAGTGGTCAATATTAGGGATTTTATAAAAGTTTGGAAAATCTAGCAGAACATTATAAATAATGCAACCTTAGAGAAGTTATGTGTGGGGGAGTTAAATAGTGAAGTTTAGAGCCAATATTTTGCACTGTAGAAGAGAGGTAAAGGAGATGATAGTAGTGATAATTTGCGGTAGAGTTGTGGGAACCATACCAGGTGAGAACTAAGGTTTTGTATAAATTCTTACAAAAATCAAGAAGCCATTGTAAATATAAACAGATGCTGTTTAAAGAGGCATGGTTAAGCAGGCTAAGTGTGGGCCATTTCCTAAATACAGGGCAATATGATACAGTACAAACCAATGTGAAATATGTAGAAACAGCTGAGTTGGTTGATGATGAAAGGATGTTTGTTTTTTCTTTGCATTTTCTGCTAAAAAGGTCTGCATTAATTTGGAGGTTGAGAGATTGTGTGAGGAGCTAAAACAGACCCCAAAGTTGACAATGATGCCAAAAGGCAGGAATCCTGGGTTCAATGAAAATTCAGAGGGACACATTCAGAGGAGGAAAAATCTAAAATGCATTTATAAGCTTAATACATAACTATTTTTTTACATTGATTAAAAAGTAATTTATGAATACACAGATAATATAAACGCATACAGTCCTATAAGTAATTAAATACATACCCATGGACATTTAAAGTGACAGTTTACCTTGCTAAGGTATTGAAGAGATATGAGGTATTGAGTTTGGTTGGAATAAATGTTGAAATTAATACCTTCTGCCCATAACCTCATATTTAACTGCATATCGTCTTTTATCTCAAGGAATACTCTGCAACAACTGCTTAGTGTTCTGAATCAAGATCAGTAACCCCAACCTAATGACTATATATCCCTGACTAGCCCCCAAAACTGTTTAGCAGTGTTTGTTTGTTTAGTGTTCATTCCTAACAAGTAAATATCACCATTCACCAAAAAGTTCTATATAGCTATACCCCGCTTTACATACACTCACTTTACATACACAAAAACATACCCGCGAGTGTACGTAACGGTGCCTCGCAAGTACGGACATTCCCGCTCCTCTTCTGTCAGTGAGGGAACAGGAAATGGAAGGTTCTATTCTCGCCCGGAGCAGCTCAGTTCAGTGTCTTTGGGGCAAGAAGTTTTCACACCTTCTGACATGGCACAGGTTAATCATCTCATTCTGTTTTTGTTTTATGGGTTGAGTTAGGATCTGTAAACCTCAAACATATCAGGACAAATGTATAATGTCTACTCCTAGCTGAACATATATATTTTTTTTTCTGCCCCTACATTGTCCATATTCTGCAATCGGCTGCCATCCAGAGAAAGGGTTTACCCTGCCATTTTCTATAACTATGACTTAGCAGCTTAGCTGCATTAGCCACAATTCCGAGGATTCAAAGTTAAACCATAAATGCTTAAAGTGATGAAGAGGTGTTTCTAAACAAAGTTTGCAACTAAGCTGCTAATAAATACAAATTGGCACTGTATTGACAGAAAATGGCCCAGGGGCACATTTGTTTTACTTTTCCTCTTAGTTTAAAGGGACACTCCAGGCACCCAGACCACTTCTGCCCATTGGAGTGGTCTGGGTGCCAACTCCCACTACTCTTAACCCTGCAAGTGTAATTATTGCAGTTTTTTCTAAACTGCAATAATTACCTTGCAGGGTTAACTCCACCTCTAGTGGCTGTCAACTAGACAGCCACTAGAGGGCACTTCCTGCATCATAGCACAGAAAACCTGTGTGAGGACCTCCAGCGTCGCTCAATTCCCCATAGGAAAGCATTGAAAAGCTATGGGGAGCTCTAATGCGCATGAGCATTAGGTCTCTCCGGCCGGTGGGTGGGATCAGTCTCACCCACAGGCCGACGTAATACAGCGGCCTCTGGTAAGTTACTGAAGGGGTTTTCACCCCTTCAGCAACCGGGGATTGGGGGGCTGGGAGGGAGAGGGGACCTGCAGTGCCAGCACTGGCGTTTCCCTTTAAGGTTGTCAAATGGTTAAAACATTAAAGATAAATCTGGAATGAGATTTTTCTTTTTACGGTTTGTTTTAACTGAATAAAAGCCCACTGGATATCACTAAATAAATCACTGGAAATCTGCAGTTGCAGTATCAGTTATGCCTTTAAATTACTATTGCAATGCAGTACATGCATTGGGAAGTGAAAAAAGATATTGCTTCGCTTTAAGTACATTTTCGTTTTACATATATGCTCTGGTCCCATTGTGTACTTACAAGTGGGGTATGCCTGTAGTGTGTTTTAGGTCCTGAATAAAAGTTGTGTACTCTGAAATTTAGTGTTTGCTAAAAATTGTCCACTACAAATATCCTAACACCCTTTTCACTAGACTAATTTATGTAGCTCAGATATAAATTATTTATCAAAAAGACCAAAAGGATACCGCACTTTAATTTAAAGAAAAGATTATTAAATTGTGATTTATTGACACAACATAGTAATACTAGATTTGAAAGGAAGTAACATTCCGAGCGCGCATCCCCGGACCTGCTTGGCCTCCCGAGCGCGCATCCCGGACCTGCTTGCCTCCATCCTGCTATCACAGAAAAGCTACTCAAAGAGATATGAACAAAGAGCTAAATTGGAAACACTGGGTTCCTTTCCTGTTCTTTGAAGAGTCTGCATGTCATTGAAAACCCATCAGGAGGCCTCCTTGATTCTCTATGGGTAAGATCTGACCAAATCCTATTATAGAACGTTTTTCCTTATATTTTTAATTTTTTTTCAGATTTTTTGTTTTTTTCCGTTCATTTTCTTTATTTTTTATGGGATCTACAGCAACATACTCCAGATTGGGACAGGCTAATAGACTCCTTGACTATTCTTCAGGAACTTTGATTTCACAGATGACTGATAACTATTTCTCTAAGGGTTTTGCTTCTTGCAGAGGATCATTGGCAGGCAGTATTGTATATTTTATAATGCTGTCACTTTATACTCTATGTATAGGTAGATTGTATTTATGGTGATTTGGCAACTAGCACTTTAACATATCTTTTGCACTTTAACTATGGTGGGCAAGTCATTGAACTGTGATGTATATTTATCATTGCACAGGATAGATTAACACTCTATCTAGTATTACTATGTTGTGTCAATAAATTATCATTTAATAATCTTTTCTTTAAATTAGAGTGTGGTATCCTTTTGGTGTTTTTGTATTATTTGATTTTGTGTTCTTAGAGGTGACCTAGATACCTGCACCTTGTGTGCGACTAAGTGCAAGTACTATTTTCATTTTTTGATTAGTTATTTATCAATTGTGCGTCTTGTTTTGGCAGCTGTCAAGGATGTGATTGTCTGGGGGAATATTAATGGAATCAATCACCTAGATCTTCGTGACGCAAAAATTTACCAGTTTGAAAGCTCTGTGTGGGGACCTCCAACCTTCTCACGTCCGTTGCTTAATATGATATATGACAGGTGTGTCATGTGCCTTATAATTATACAGATAATACATTCATGTTTTTGCCTCTGTTAATGTGTTAAAAACTTATTGCTTTGTTTCATTTTTGAATCATTATGGCAAAGTATTATGTTTTACAGCAGTAAGATAACAAGGTATATTGTTTGAGAGAGGTAATTTTTTTTATGAGACTGGAAATGTCTTGAAATAACATTTTTGTTAATCTTGTTTTTCTGTCTACCATTCTGTGAGCTGGTCAGACAGGGACACCTCTACAGACCTCTGTGCATTTAATGTTCTATGAATTGAGAGAGAGTTATTTACCAAAGTGTGAATATCTGGGAATGTGGAAATGTGGAAGTCAAAATGGCAAAATTGGGAAAATTATCCAAGTCAGTTATGTTTCCAGTTTAGCTGTGTTGGCCTAAAATTTGAACTTCACCTCAAAGTCATAAAAATTAACACTTTATGAAATAATCCTGATAGATATTCACAGGATCTTTATTTTTGCACTGAGAATCTTATGTAAAATGTCTATGGTTAGGTATATTTTTTCACTGGTGTGCATTAGAGCTCAGTTATAAATGTTTTCACCAAGAAACCTTTAAAGCAAATCTGTAACATCCTGAGATTTTTTATATTATGTTTACTCATCCCCTATTTTAAACAAATATGTGTTTATGAGTACTGCAGTATTAAGTTACATGTAGAAATTAATACTGCTGTATTTGCTGTATGGAAATGAACACTTTGGAATGGCTAATTCAATTATTGTTATAAATGAGGGCAGGCTTAGAGCTGCAATATAAAAATTGCAGTTCTCTGGGACTGCAATATTTAACATTGTGGCACTAAGTGCAAAAGGGACACAGCACCCAGACCACCTCAGAGAGCTGAAGTGGTCTGGCTGCCTACAGTGTCTTTAAGCAAAAAAACATATGCTTAAAAAGCAGTTATTCTTTAATACACGTATGTTTTCATGTGCGTGAATGCAATATTCTGACATTTAATTTACAAACTAGCCAAATAAATTAAGTAATACATAATAATGATAATAAAAAAAAATCTATTTTTGTTTCAATATGGCTTATTTTCAAATTGAACTTGGGCAATTTAGTGCCTTCTGAAAAATAAGCAACTCATGATAGAAATGTCATGTCAATTAAAACAAAACACACTGGTGAAAATTGGCTTGGTCTCTTCACTATTGAAAATGGCACAGCAGAGAATAGGTTAATATCAATACACACATTGGTTGCTTGCATATCACATTTAAAAGTTGTGAGATGCTCTTGAAATACCAATTAAAGCTTAGAAATATCTGTAGTATTTTATATTCATATCTTCATTTCTCCTCCTAATCCTGATAGGAAATGGCTTAAGAATAACCTTGTACAAGAATGGCGTGAAAGAAGGGAGCATCGTTCCGGCATGTCAGCTGCCCATTGTATAGCCAAAGTTTTGTCGTGGTGGCATAAGGATTCGGACACTGGAGAGATAGTTTCATTGGGTGTAATGAGTGAAGGTTTGTATTGGAAATAAAACACACACAAAAATAAATGTAGTGGATGAAAAAATATTTAGAACCAGGCCATTCATTAGGCTGTCTATACATGCACAATTTATTTATTCATACACACTCACAGTATCTGCATACACTGATGTCTTTTCATTTCATTTTGTATTCATAGCCAATATTCCTATATATAAATATTCTCGTTCACCAACAACATTGCAGCTTATGACATCATTATTTGTAAAATATAGTTTTCATTGTATCTCTTCCTAAATATATATATATATATATTTCTGTTATAGGGGAGTTTGAGCTGCCAGCTGGTATTGTTTTCTCCATGCCAGTGCGATTCCAGCACGGAGATTGGCAGGTGTGTATTCAAGTCACCATCCCAGAGGAAATGAAAGATATTTTATTGCAAGCAGCCAAGGAGCTAATCAAGGTAATTACATACAAAAATCCCAATGGTATTTTTGGATTGAATAGAGGGATCCCTATGGTACAGTAGCTGCCTTTGATGTTAGAGGTTGAACCTGGCCTTCTGAGTTGTTGTTTCTTTGAATAATAGTATATGTTTGCCATATGATTTTTAAATATCTGTAAAAACAAAAGACATTTGGTAGTGCAGAATATCTATGTAACATTACACTCTCCTTTAAAATACCCAAAAGAAATAAACTCACTAATCCAAGAGCCAATTCAAACTGCCTATATGTAGATCAGCATAAAAGTTATTATGGATGTGCCTCTTTGCTTCTTTTCCATATGAAGCGATCTGTAACATTTGGATAATAACAGGGAGGCTCCAGTACACTTTACAATTTTAATGTACAAAAACAATTTAAATAACCCTTACATCCAATTTGTAAGCTCAAAGTTCATAAAGTTAACTTAAAATGCCACGCACAACCAACTTCCACTGTGCTTCTACTAATTCTGTGACCCGTACTGCTCCAGTCATTTGGGGAGTTGCCATGTCACTTCAATTGTCACTTGCTTTTTTGATGCGTTTTGCTCTATCACTTGGGCTTTCTCTGATAACTAATCCTGGATCTCAAGTGTTTGAGCTGCTCACCTTTTTTCACTAATTTAGAAGATTGCAAACGAAAAAAACAATCATTACAATTTATAAACAACCATTGTCAGGGCTGCCATCAGAAATTCTGGGACCCCTTACAAAGTCTGTCCACAGAGCTTGCCCTGACTCCACCACCCATTACATCACCACCTCCCAGGCACATAAGACTGCAGTAGGTGATGCAGTGTGTGTTTGTAAGGGATGTAATGTGTTTAGGTAATGAAGCGCATGTGTATGGCCAGGCATGGGGCACGGTTCGGTGGCACTGTAGAAGCTCCTGCATGGTGCCCATGCTGCTCTAGCATACCCCTGCTGAATGCAGTGTTGGGGCATCGCCATGGTAACCTGTTGAAAAGCTCTGACAACAAGGAAGCATGAGAGGGAGAAGACCCAGCTAAGGAGCAGACAGACAGTCTCTGTGAAAGCCTGCAATGTTGGGTGGAGGTAGAACTTTAACCTCCCTCTCTGTGGCTGTATGTGTACAGCGATATTCGCTATATAAATTTTTCTGACTGAAACATCACATGGATGAAACTTGGTTCGTGTTAACCAAATGTTTTTTGCCATGCACAAGTCTACTAATTATAGAAACTTGTAACTAGTTTATAAAACAGGTTTCAATTATAGACTGGTGGCTTTAAAGCCACACACAAGCCTCCATGGGCGGTCTTCATGAAAAAAACATGAAAAAGTTAAATTTTATTAAAGCCACGCTTTAGCTTATATTACTTTACAAAGTAGTTTCATTCATGTGTTTTAATGAATTAATTTCTAATCATTACTGCTACAAGACTTATGCTACACAGCCCTACTAAGTAGAGGTTTGTAAAGTATGTGCAGCACAAATATGCACAGTACACCCTATGAAAACACGGAGGACCAGGATTAAAGCTGTAAACCTTCAACAAACATGGCACTTTCAGAGGTAAGTATCTCTATTGTTTTGGTGGGAGCGGGTCAATATAAAGGATGAAAAACAGCGACTGAGTTAGAATTAATTATTTTACACTAATTGCAAACAGCTGGGGTTTTATAGTGACCAGAATTTAATATTGTGGAAGCTGTATTTACACAAACGAGAGAAATTATTTATGAGTGGCGATATGCAAACACTTGGACTCAACCATTAGAACCTGAAATAATGGTGTAATTGCTTGTTATTAGATCTGTACAACAATAATATTACAATTGATTATTTGGGTATTGATTTAATTATGCAACAGCTTAGTGCACTTTAAATTGTATTATTGACATAAAGCAGTAATATTTATCCTATTTATCTTGCAGTCATAGCATCATTAGAACAATTACAGTGACATGTAATCGTCTTGCTTCTTACCCTTTATTGCAAGCCCTGTTCAATAAGACACCCATTAATATCCCTATTATTTAGATCCACCCAGGTTACAATAGTGATTTATATAGTTGTTATCGTTCAATAGTTGATATTTAATTACCATTCTATAGATTTTAGTATCCCCTCTTTGACTAATTCCGCAAACCTTTTATCCAAATCAGTTAAGGAATTTTATTTCACAAAAGTTAAATAAGTGATGTCCTAATGTTAAATATCTCATAAATCCAACATAATAAGTAGCAGTCCATTTTTATTCACCCCAGTAAACATGATCACACATTTACTTCCTCCACTATTTTGGGCCCCATTATTTTGAAACATACTCCCATGATAACTTGACCATCTGCCCAGTCCACACCTATTATGAATAGGTGCAATGTGTAGAGTAGATCTATTTTACTACAAATGTATTTATCAATAAAATGTTTTAATTAGATTTCTAGTTCTCAAGTCTGCCCTGGATAATATTTATACATTTTACAATTTATGGAGGGTTACTCTTTTTTTTTTTTTTTTAAACTCTGTCGAAGAAGGCTGTTCTGCCCTTTTGCTTTTTGAAAGACTCGACATAAAGTGCTAATGAGTAGATTGGAGGGTGAGGCTAGGGGGTGGGAACATCTGGAGGGAGCAACTTAGGTAGTGTAGAGGCTGTTAGAAGAAATGATTATGGACCATTAGAGAGCCTAGTTAGTTCTTTTAATAGTTTTATGGTTTCCTTGAAAAACAAAGCTGCATAATGAGTTTCTTTGTGTGACCCTTATGAAAAAGAATTTGTGGTACAAATGAAAATACTAGATATTTTATAGTTTAAGACAACTTGTGTTTTGCTTAGTCAACCATCTCTAAAAGAAATACTTTGTAGGACCTGGCAACATCTATTTTGATAATGTCTAATGGCTTTGCAAACCATAGGTATAGATCGTGTTTTCTGAGAGTCCCTTGTTGAGTCAAGAAATTACAGATCAGACACATGGACATTCCAGATGCATGTGGGTTCTCCCTTTGTTCTCTTCACTTTATTCAGTGGAGGAAGCCAGAACATGGGTGCATGAAAAATGCAGAGTAAAACTTATAAATGGAAGGTTAGCTAATCAAACTTTGCTTCACTTATCTCTTAAAAACATGATGTACTGCGCCCTTGAAAAGATGTACTAACACAATGTGGTCACAGTTTATTTTAATTAGAAACTTTATTGATGGGTAGCAAATCTATTTAGACAATTGTGTGGTTTATTTTAGTTTTTTTAATCACTAAAGTAAGATGTTTAAAATTATTTAATTCAGGAAAAAGCAATTGGGCTAGGATTGCCCCAAGAATATGAAATAAATGATAAACCAAGCGAACAAACCGTTATTGGTAAGTAGCATTTTTTTTATAATTTCATTACAATATCTCTAAATGTCACTGTAAATTAAATATTCTCATGTGACAACATTTAAGTTCAGATGTATAATTCAGATGTCCTGTTGTGATGATTTCACAAAATTTCAGTATTTAACTCTCAAGTCGTTAGCTTATATATCAGAGTATGAAGATACTGCAGAAAATAACCAGCATCGATTTTCAGGGTGAGGATGTGTTGATCCTGAGACCTTTCAGCTGTCACACTGATGTGGGCTACAACATATTGATATTATTACAGAGTACGGCATTCGGATATAAAACAAAACTTATATTTAATGCCTAATTTGAAATTGGGCATCTCCACTGCAATCACTAGTAGATGCACTACCCACAGAGCTATCCTTAAATTGGTGAATTTGATCTTAGTATACAACAGTGGTTAATGAGTTAAAAGGTGTTTCTAACGTTAAAAAGGTGCTCAGTTGCGTATTTTAATTCCACTTAATGCACCACACTGTCTCCTTCTGCATCCTAATTACAGTGAGAGAATGAGGACATACAAGAATGGCAAAGCTAATGTATGTTGACATTAACTTTGATACATAAGTGTATGTAAAGCATATGATACGTGAAAATGCTTGGTGCAATGAACATCACTAATTTCAAGGCAAAGCAGTATTTTTATGTCAACTTTTTAAACCCATGAAATGCCATATCAATCTCCAGTATTCTGGTGTGCTAGGATCATCCTTGGTGAGGATGGTGGCAATGTATGGGTTCTAAATTCCTCAATATTTTTTGTATACACTGATCAGCCACAACATTAAAACCACTGGCAGGTGAAGTGAATGAGATTGATTATATTGTTACAATGGCACCTGTCCAGGGGTGGGATACATTAAGCAGCCAGTGGACAGTCAGTTCTTGAATATTATGTTCTGGAAGCAGGAAAAACGGGCAAACAAAAAGATCTGAGTGATTTTGACAATGGCCAAATAGTGATGGCTTGACGGCTGGGTCAGAGCATCTCCAAAACAGCAAGTCTTGTGGGTTGCTCCTGATGTGCAATGGTAAGTACCTACAAAAGTGGTGCAAGGAAGGACAACCAGTGAATCAGTGTCAGGGTCACTGATGCCCAAGGCTCATTGATGCACATGAGGAATGAAGGCTAGCCCATTTAATACTGTAGCTCAAATTGCTGAAAAAAGTAAATAAAAAAGTGATAGAAAGGTGTCAGAACACACAATGCATTGCAGTTTGCTGCGTATGGGGCTGCATAGATACCGAACGGTCAGAGTGCCCATGATGACTTATGTCCACCAACGAAAGTGCCTTCAGTGGGGACATGAGTGTAAGATCTAGACCATGGAGCAGTGGAAGAAGATTACCGTGGTCTGATGAATCTTGCTTTATTTTAGATCAGGTGGATGGCCAGTTGCATTTGCGTCATATATCTGTTGTAGAGATGGCACCAGGATGCACCATGGGAAGAACGCAGCTGGTGGTGTTGTTATGCTCTGGGCAATGTTCTGCTGGGAAACCTTGGGTCCTGGCATTCATGTGGATTCTTGCAGCGTGGCATCTTGCCACACTGCAAGAATTGTTCAGGAATGGTTTTAGGAACATGACAAAAAGTTAAAGTTGTTGCCTTTACCTCCAGGTTTTCAAGATCTTAATCCGATTTCTCAGACATATTAATATTTTGTCCCACAATTATCCCTATATATTGAGCATCTGTGGGATGTGCTGGAACAACAAATCGGATCCATGGAAGCCTCATCTAACAATTGCAGGACTTAAAGGATCTACTGCTAATGTCTTGGTGCCAAAGAATCTGCTGCTAATGTCTTGGTGCCAGATACCAAAGGCCACATTCAGAGGTCATGTGGAGTCCATGCCTGAATGCATCAGATCTGTTTTGGTAGCACTAGGGGGAAGTACACAATACAATATATAAAAGAATAGGCTTTTTGTTTTGTGGCTAATTATTATAAGTAAGCGGTATATTTTGCATGTTCTGTCATCCTCTGTCTCTTCATACAGATGGCAAGTCACTGCTAACTGAGCACACTGTTAACCTATGAATGATATATTTTCATTTTAACTTAAAGGGACACTCTGGGCACCAACATCATCAGAATTAAGTTTCTATGGTGCCTGGAGGTCCCCAGCAACGACTTACTTTTAAGGATTAAACCATTCATGAAAAAAAGAGAAGTGGATGGACAGGGGCAGAGCTAAATGGTGCTGGATTAAAGATGTTAGGGTTAAACCATTCGTAACAGGTCAACCCCTAAACGTAAGCTGGTACTAGGGACCTCATGACCCCGTAACAACTTAATTCCAATGAATGTTATGGTGCTCAGAATGTTCCTATAACTTTTTGTCAGAAGTGGTGATTTTCACTTGCAGCACTTATAGTGTTTATGTCTTAGTAATTAATTTATGTATTAATATATCAATGGGGGAATGTTTAGTAGGGAGTTTAGTTGTAGGCAAACAAGTTTGAACCATTATGCACAAGTTGGACGCAAAACATGATGTGGCTCAATCTATCCATTTTATTGACATTTTATTGTATACTTAGAAAATAGAACAGACAACGGGCAGAATGCTAGGTAAAATTTGATTTTTTTTTTTTTTACCTGTAGAACCAAGTTCTGTGGACCTTCTACCAAAACCTGATGTGGAAAATAGCAGTGTGCTGCCAATGGAAAATATCATCAGTGAACCCGTGGAAAGAATTAGCAGTCCATTTATAGAAAATATAAGCGATCAACCTGTGGAAAGGATTAGTAGTCAACCCATGGAAGATATAAGTGATAAACCAGTGGAAAGAATCAACAGTCCATTGGGGGAAAATATCAACAATCAAACTGTGGAACAAATCAGCAGTCCACCATTGGAAAACATCAGAGAATAACCTAATATATTTATTTCTAAGCTTCTGTTTTGTTTGTAAATATTGTAGAACAATTGATGTTATTTTTACTTTGAGATGTATGTAAGTTGTGCATTCTTCAAGCTTGATGCACCGCAGTTGTTACAAATTTTGTAAAACATTCCAAAAACAGGAAGATGTATGAATTGTGCCACTATTGCCTACCAACGATGAGTGTTTCAAGAAACGATACCACAAATCTATAAAAAAGGTGGAGTATCTTACATACACGATAAGAAGTGGATCTTTATATAGTTAGAATCCTACAATAAAGCATAGGAGAAAAAACAAATAATATTGCAATATCGTTTGTACTGCTTGTTTAATATCCAAAGAATGTTCTAATGAATTTAAACTCACAAGTGTGGAGCCACTATGTATTGGTCTCAAGTAATTCACTTTGTGAGATATAAGAGGTCCTACTCCCTCCTCTGTGTATCGGTATCCACTTAGAATGCAGCTACCGATATGTAGTTGGAGTTCAATAACGTGCTTTATTTTATAACGTGCACAATGAAAGATGAATAGAATTAAAAGTAAATAAAAAGACATTACAGTCTATGCTGGTTAGTCCTTAAAGTGTAGTTCTTGTAGCAAAACGCGTTTGGCCTCTCCAGGAGGCTTCCTCAGTTGCTGGTTTCTATTGTATACCTGGTGGTCCTTTTAAATGTGCTTAAAGGACCACTCTAGGCACCCAGACCACTTCAGCTTAATGAAGTGGTCTGGGTGCCAGGTCCAGCTAGGATTAACCCATTTTTTTTATAAACATAGCAGTTTCTCTGAAACTGCTATGTTTACAAATGGGTTAATCATTCCTCCAATTCCTCTAGCGGCTGTCTCTTTGACAGCCGCTAGAGGCGCTCGCGTGATTCTCACTGTGAAAATCACGAGTGTGTTTTCCTGGCACTATAGTGGTCATTTAATTGACGCTTTTTTCCCCGGGTTTTCTCCCTTGACGATGTACTTCCGGTTCTCGGTACTTCCGGTTTCCGGCTCTTGCGTTCCACCATTGGAACGCATGATGATATTACTCACTGATTTCGCTGAGGCTATACAATTTTATAGGTGGTAAGTTGGCAGTGGTCCCCAACCCAGTCCTCATGGACCACCAACAATCCAGGTTTTGTCAATATCTCCATTTGAATATAAAAGGGAAATACATAAATCCTGGATTGTTGGTAGTCCATAAGGACTGGGTTGGGGACCACTGAGAAAGTGAGTACACAAAGTTAATTAACCCTCAGCCAATGAATACAACATTAGAGGTAATACATACGACAAGGTCAAGCTGCAGAGTAATAAGTGAATACCCGCGGACAAGAAGTAATTGCTCATGTGCCTGGTCAGTGCCCACCTTGTGGGACAGTTATTAACGATCATCACTAGAGATACAGAAAACCTATATCACACGTAAATTCTGATACACCTCTCCAGCATATTTAACCCCTTAAGCTCACAGCTTCAGAAGCTTGTCTTGCGCTTAATGCAGGGCCGGACTGGGGATACAAAGCAGCCCTGGAAAAAAAATTT
>OW240918.1:66968119-66983642 GCA_933207985.1 Pelobates cultripes | reverse complement strand
GGTGGCAAGATATAGCCTTATAGATTACATACGACAATATATGGCGCAATGACTTATGGAGCTGGGATAGATTTTTTTCCAGGGCTGCTTTGGAATCCCCAGTCCGGCCCTGCAAACAGCACTTTTACTGATGATATAATAGTTGTGACATTAAAAATTTGGAATTTGTGTACAGTGGCGCTTACAGAAATAGTTTAAAACATAAAATTTGTAGAGCTGCTACTGCCAATGTGCCGTCCTCTCACAACCTAGCACATGCAGAATCAATTGGATAGATGTACTGAGTGGTGTGCAAAGCCAATCCCAGTGTGAGGTGGAGCGCTCAAAGGATTTTAGAAAATAACTTACCCCCCTTGGAACTCTTGGTAACCTAAGGGGGGATAAAGAGTAATAGTGTAGAATGTTTTAAAAAAATGTGAGTGAAGTAACTCAATAGGGATTCACTCACGTGGTTCTGAGCCTAGACAGGACCGGCTCAGATCGCTCAAGTGGACATGTATTTGAGGAAACACGGATCCTTTAGATGGTGTTGCTCATATTCTCACTCTGGAAAGGTGACAAATGCCAATATGAAAAATAAATAAATTAGTGAATAAAAAATAATAAATAATATATATTTGTATTCAATAAATTTAATTTTTTTTTTATCCATAACTTTTCCTGTGACATCCATCATTCTACATCCATAGTTCCTGCTTCATCTAAAGAAGGATCTGTGTCCTCTTAAAGACACAAGTGCTGTATATAGACCCAAGGCTCTATATAAGGTGAGCAGTTTCATCTATTTATCCACATATATTGGTACCTTAGACTTACTACACTAGATATTGGCATTTGTCACCTTTCCAGAGTGAGAATATAAGCAACACCATCTAAAGGATCCGTGTTTCCTCAAATACATGTCCACTTGAGCGATCTGAATTGTTGTAATATGTTTTCCTGTTTTGAAACACTAATACTTGTGTTCAGCAAAGTCTCCTGAGTATAACAGTACCCCCCCATGTACAGGTTATATAGTGTTTTTGAAAGTTACAGGGTCAAATATATTGGTCAAATATTTTTACATTGAAAATGGTCAGGCTGGTTACGTTGCCTTTGAGAGCGTATGGTAGCCCAGTGTAGTAGATTATTTTATGCAAACCAATTAGTTTGAATGACTATCTGTTCCTGCCCAAATTAAAGATAATAAAGTTGCGTGCACGCAGAAGTAAATTCACACTGAGACACAGAGTTCAGGTTAATGAAAGAACTTCAGAGAAGTTTAATGGCTTCTAACAGAAAATGGGTGCGCAGACCCTTATAAATGCATTTTTACATCACTGAAGAATTCAAGATAACAGCAAATAAACATTATTAATTGGTTCAGGTGTTAAGTGGTTAGTTAGATGCCCTCCCATCAAAAGGTGATGTCATCCTTGACACGGGAGTGGACACAAGCACGAGGTGTCCACTCGATGGGAGGGATGCTTTGGCAGCAATTTTGAGTAGTTGGCATTATTAGTTTCAAGCTTAGTTTTCAAGGTTTTTTAGTAGATACACATTTTATTATTCAGCTGACACATACTTTATTGAGATCAACATGTCGCTCAGCGGTCACAATGTTTCATTCTTGATGAACACATTGTCCCGCTGATGCACATTTCTTCCTGACAAAGCATTAGCTTAGATAATTTCAAGAATTCTATAATTCTACAACACCAGGAATGAGAATTACCCCCATGATGACATACCATTTGCAAAAGAAGACAACCGAAGGTATTGCAAAGGGGGTATGTCCAGTCTTTTTTTAGTAACCACTTAGTCACAAACACTGGCCAAAATTAGTGTTCAATTTAGTTTTTTACTTTTTTCACACACAAATAAATATGAACGCTAACTTTGGCCAGTGTTTGCGACTAAGTGGCTACTAAAAAAGTCTGGACATACCCCATATTGAATACCCTGGGTTGTCTACTTTTAAAAAAAAAATGTACATGTGGGGTGTTATTCAGAAATTTATGACAGATAATAGTGTTACAATGTCACTATTGATACATTTTAAAAATGTATGTTTTGAAACCGCAATATCCTGCTTGTACTTATAACCCTATAACATACAAAAAAAATTGCAAAAAAGCATGTAAACACTGGGTATTTTTAAACTCAGGACAAAATTTTTAATCTATTTAGCAGTTTTTTTTCCATTCGCTTTTGTAGATGAGTAAAAGATTTTTCAAGTAAAAGTAAAAAAAAACATGTATTTTTTTCAATTTTTCATCATATTTTTTCATTTTTTTAAAATTAAATTACATGAGATTATATAAATAATGGTATGTGAAGAAAGCCCTTTTTGTCCTGAAAAAAACAATGTATAATTTGTATGGGAACAGTAAATGAGAGAGCGGAAAATTACAGCTAAACACAAACACCACAAAAGTGTAAAAAGATGCCTGGTTGCAAATGTACAACATCGTAAAAACAGTCCGGTTCTTAAGGGGTTAAGGACTGAGCCAAATGTACACGTTGTGAACAAAACAAAACGTAAACAAAACCTGGCATGTTTGTCCAACCGTAATTCACCTCTTTCATTTTAAATGCACCCACCCTTATTATATATCATTCATTTCAAACAGGGCTTTCATTTAACCCCTCAACACCGGTACGGCGTTCTATTCCATCCCGCATTAAAAGGGCTTTAAAGCTGTTGTGGCGGCACAGAACGCCGTAACGGCTTTCTATCCCTGGAGGTCCGGTGGACTTACCTCCGCCACGATCCTCTTCTTGAGGGCTGTCTGACAGCCCAGGCAGCCCTCCCCCGGCAAATGAGGCCCCCGGGGGCCATGTGATCGCTCTCAAAGATTGCTCCCCTATAGCTGGCTGTGGATCTGTCAGCAGGGGGACTGTTTGAGCTCTCAGACAATCCCCCTGCTGATGGGAAGAATAAAAAAAAAAATATTAAACATGTGTAAAATTAAACTAGAAATGTATTTATATATATATATATATATATATATATATATATATATATATATAAAAATATATAATATATGTATATCTATTATATATATAATATATATACATATTATATATGTGTTATGTCATACAAAGTTTATTTTAATATTAATATAAGTACATATATTAGTATTAAAATACACTTAGAATGACGTTACATATATATAATAGTGGAAAATGTATTCATACTTACCGTAATTTTCTTTTCCTGGCTATTATTCATGGCAGCATATACACATGGGTTAGCTCCTCCCCTTACAGTCAATAGGACAGGTTTAAACAAATTCTTATAAAAGGAGGATCCAGAGAAGAGACCGTCAGTCAGTAACAAGCACTTACAGAAGAATTAGACCCATAAATGAACAATAGCCAGGAAAAGAAAATGACGGTAAGTATGAATACATTTTCCACTTTCCTGGCTAATCATGGCAGCATATACATATGGGATTACCCAAGCTCAAAGGGAGGGAAACAAGAGACATAAGGAATGCAAATTTTTTTTTTATTAATGCAGATAAATCTACATATACATATTACGAGTGTCGAGAGGAGCAGACTGAATTAAGGACTTGATGACCAAAATGAGAGTCCACTGTAGCTCTAACATCCAGCTTATAATGGCGGATGAAAGTGTTCACTGAAGACCAAGTGCCACCTTACAAATCTCATCAGGAGAAGCATTTGCCACAGAAGCCCAAGATGCTGCGATAGCCCGAGTAGAGTGAGCTCTGACACCAGTAGGAACCGGCAGTGATAAGTATTTGTAAGAACATGAGATGGCCAAAAATACCCATTGTCTCAATGTAGAGGTAGAGGCAGCTTCACCCCGCCTGTGGCCAAAAGGCAATACAAATAGTCTGGGTGATCTGCGGAAGGGGGTGGTCTTCTCCATGTAGATAGATAATGCTCAAACCACATCCAGAGTGTGCCAAACTTCTTCTTCAGGAAAAGAGGGATTTGGATAGAAGGATGGTAGAACAATTTCCTGGTTCAAGTGAAACTTAGATATCCCTTTAGGTATAAAGTCCGTTCCTAGTCTGAGGACTAAATGGTCCTGAAGTATCCACGTATAAGGTACTTCGCAAGATAATGCCTGGAGCTAACATATCCGTCGTGCGGAAGTAACTGCCACCAATACGAGTACCTTTTGAGTGAGTACCAGCAAAGGAGCTTGGTCAAGTGGTTCAAAGGGAGACCTAGTCATGGCCTTCAAGACCAGAGGTAGGTTCCATGCAAGCAGAAATACCTTCAGAGGAGGCCGGATCTTTATTGCCGCTTTAAGAAAACAGATGACCAATGGTTCTAGTGCCCATCGGGTACCTGACAAGCAGATAGAGCTGATACCTGGATTTTCAGAGTGTTGTTGCTAAAGCCTTTGTCCAGGCCAGCCTGAAGGAAACAGAGCACTGAAGATAATGCCAGAGGTTTAATCACCACCTGGTGTTCTTGAGCCCTGCAAACAAAGGTATGCCAAATCCTATAATATGTGGAGAAAGTGGATATGTTACGAGACCTCAGGAGAGTTTTAATGACTGCGTCAGGCATGCCAGCGTTCATCAGAGCTTCCCGCTCAATCTCCAAGCCCCCAACTTGAGGGTTAGGGGGTTTGGGTGTAGCAGTGGTCCTTGGGATAGTAAATCTGCCTGGAACGGGAGTACCCTCGGAGGTTCCCGACTCATCCGTCTCGCCATAGGGAACCAGGGTCGCCGGGGCCAGAATGGGAGGATGACGATGACCTCTACCTTCTTCTTCTGAACCTTCTTCAGAGTTGGGTATATGAGAGGTATTGGAGGCAACACATAGGCCAGAGTGAACATCCAAGGTTAGGATAGAGCATCCTGCCCCCTGGCTCTGGGATTGACCAGTCTCGAGAAGAAGGCTTCGACCTGGGTATTCTGGGCCGTTGCCATGAGGTCTATCTCTTGGGTTCCCCAAATCAAAGACAGCTCCTGGAATAATTTGGAGCTTAGATGCCATTTACTTTTGTCTATGGTCACGCGGCTCAGGTAGTCCGCCATGGTATTCTGAATCCCCGAAAGGTGTACCGCAGAGATACCCTGAATAATTTTCTGGCACCAACTCATGATGGGCCGTAGTTCCTTCATCAACAGTTGGCTGCGAGTACCGCCTTGATGAGAAACATAGGCCACAGCCACCTGGTTGTCGGACTGGACTCGTATCCACCTGTTCTTCAGAATCCCCCTGAAGTGTATGAGAGCTCTGTGGATGGCCCGTAATTCCAAAACATTCCCCGGAAGAACCGACTCCTGTCTGTTCCATCGACCTTGAGTCATCCGCTCCTGACAGTGGGCACTCCAACCATGAGCGCTGGAATCTGTTGTTAATAGGACCCAATCGGGTTCTATCAAAGGAAAACCTCTTTCCAAATTCACCCTTCTTAGCCACCAGACCAGGTCCATTTTGACTACATGAGAGATCTTCAAGGGTTGATTCCAATCCATAACCTGCGGTTGAACTGGTTCAGGAACGACCTTTGAGGAACTCTGAGATGCCACTGGGCCCACCTGACTAGTCCTATAGAAGAGGTCAGATTGCCCAGAAGTTGCGAGTATGTTCTTGCCGTTATCACACGAAGGTGCAGAATCTTGTAGATGGAGCTTAAAATCCTCTGTATCCTTTCCTGTGAAAGGGAGATAGAGATCTGGAGTGTGTCGAAGTTCGCCCCAAGAAACGTAATCTTCTGGGATGGAATGAGGCTGCTTTTTTGTAGATTCACTAACCAGCCGAATCGATTAAGTTCTGATAGCACAAATTCTCTGTGAAGCACCGCCGTCTGGACGTTTGGTGCTACCAGCACAAGGTCGTCCAGGTAATGGAACAGAGAGACTCCCTGAATCCTCAGCCTTTCTATAAGAACAACCAATACCTTTGAAAAGGTTCTGGGTGCTGTGCTCAGGTCAAATGGAAGTGCTCTGGATTGGAAGTGGTCTTCTCCTATAGCAAATCGGAGAAAACGATGATGTTCCTTGGCTATCGGGATGTGATAATAGGCGTGCCGTAGGTCAATGGATATGAGCCAATCTGCCTTCCGGATAGCTGGGGAGATGGATCTTATAGACTCCATCTTGAAGGATCTGATAAGAAGTCTCCTGTTGATGCTCCTCAAGTCCAGAATAGATCTCCACTTGTCCTTGTCATTCTGGACTAAGAACAGAGGTGAATAGTGCCCCTGGAATCGTTCCTCTTCTGGCACTGAAATGATGACCCTTTGGGACCTGAGGTTCTGAACATAATCTCCCAGAGCCTTGCTTCTGCCCTCGTCCTTGGGCAGACATGTGGGAAGGAAGAAGTTGCCCCTGGGTCTTCTGAGGAATTCCAATCTGTATCCTCTTTGAATTATAGCTTTGACCCAGGCATCTTCTATGTCCTGTGCCCAAACCTTCCAGAAGAGGGAAAGTCGAGCACCAACCTCTGACGGATAGTCAGAAGTTCTTGCCTCCATGAAAGGAAGGGTTTCTATCTCGGGAAGAACTTGAAATATATGATTGGCCCCCATGCCAATTATTACTCCTGTTGAACTCTCTACCTGGTCAGTAGCTAAGAGCATCCCGAAAATATTGATCCCTCGGAGGTCGCTTATCTGACCAAGAGGAGCCTGGTCTCCTGGTTCTTTTCTCCTGGGGTAAAAAGACCTTACGCCCTTCAGCAGCTTTTTTAATGGATTCCTCTAGGGTCTTTCCAAAGCTCGCCCTCAAAAGGTATGGAACATAAATTGGCCTTGGAAAAGGAATCCACACCCCAATAACGCAACCATAAAGCTCTCCTAGCTGCTACCGAGAGGGCCATGGTGCGGGAGAAGATCCTGGTGATTTCCAGGGCAGCTTGAGCAACAAATTCCGTAGCTATCCGAAGGTCGTAGATAGAATCCCTGAGGTTTGTTCTCTTAATTCCTCTTTCCACATCTGTATCTAGGTCTTTTATCCAACTTTTCATGGCTCTGGACACCGCCGTAAGACAAACAGCTGGATGGCATCCAGTACCTCCCGCTGAATATATCTTGGAAAGATCAGAATCCAATTTCTTATGCATTGGTTCCCACAAGGAGGCTGCACTATCCAGTGGTAGACTAGTTCTCCTAGCAACCCTAGAGATGGTAGCATCAACTTTTGGAGGTGTCGTCCATTTCTTTGAAGTTTTCTCCTCCAAAGGTTAAAGCCTGGATAGTCTGCCCTGAAATGGAACCTTTTTATCAGGTTTTTCCCATTCTTCGGTAACCACCTCCTTAATGGCTCTGTGAAGAGGGAAGGAAGGCTTCTGCTTCCTAAGATCCGCAAAATGTTTATCAGAAACTTCAGGTTTAGGAAGATCTTCTGGTAATTCAAGGGTCTTTCTTACCTTCAGGATGAGTTTATCCACCGCCTTGGTGTCTAGAACTCTTCAGCCGAATCCTGGTATTCTGAGACAGATGAGTCTGAGGATACCAGTCTCTGTCTTGGTCTTTTCTGAGATGCCCTGAGCCACCTCCTGTCTGATCCAAGTCAGGATATCTGGTGACTGATTGGGTGTTACGGCTGCTGGAGTGGCCACCTTCTGCAAACAGTTTAAGCACAGCTGTTTGCCTTCCAATGCCTTCCCATCACACCCTGCACAGGGGTCTGACTTCTGTCTCCTCTTTCGTGGGGGAGATGATATAGACCGTTCTCTATTACTAAAAGTAGTATAAGTAACTGTTAGTAGATGGAGAGTAAAAACCTCATTAATGTTATATATAAAATATATATGGAGTCCTACTCACCTGGATTCTGCTGAACAGGGTAAAGGGTTCCTACTAGTAGAGCTCATAATGGGCTAACTAGAAATGATTCCAGAGTCTTAGCTTTTCTTTTAGATAATTGTAAAATAACTGAATCCACAACAACCTCTTCGAGTTCCAGCTACTTTTAAATAGTACCTGCTATTCACTAACCTGTTTCTGGTGTTTCCTGCAAATTACCTGTCATTTTCGGGTTTTGCCCATAGTAAAGATGGCCGCCGCGACCTTACCCAGACCGCATTCTGGTGCCAAGTGAACCAAGCGCATTGCGCATGTGCGGGCATCCTATCCAAGCTCCTGACCTGGGAGAACCGAGGATGGAAAGCCAGGGACCCTAATTGCAGTTAGGACGACTCTTTAAGGTCTCAGGCAGCCTGGGACTGTCCTGGTAAGGATAAAAAACGGGTAAAAGGGGAATAACATAGGAAGGAGATTGTAGGGATTAATTATATTATACACTGTGCACTTTACAGCACACTGCAATAGAAATGGTGAAAGGAGTACTTAAAATTATAGAGGGAGCTAAAAAAAAAAGCTCCCTTCCTAAGGGCTGTAAGAACAGGAAAAAGACTGAGGGTCTCTTCTCTGGATCCTCCTTTTATAAGAATTTGTTTAAACCTGTCCTATTGGCTGTAAGGGGAGGAGCTAACCCATGTGTATATGCTGCCATGATTAGCCAGGAAATGTATGTATATTATGTATATATATATAATAGATATATACACATATATTTTATATATATATATATATATATATATATATATATATATATTTGTGCTCGGAATTTAATATGTAATGGATAATGTCAGAGATAAAAGTTGGTTGTGGTGTGCCGAAACCAACGTCCGAGTGGGCCTGTAAATAAAAGAGGGCCCACCAAGGAGAATTGTATGTACTAAGGGTGTTGGTGGGTGGGGATCACTTGAACTCGAACGTCAGAGGTGAGTAGGGGCTGGGTGTTTAAGTAGGGGACTTACTCCTCCCACAAATTCAGGCCTAATGGCCTTTTAACTTGTGCTCGGAATTTAATATGTAATGGATAATGTCAGAGATAAAAGTTGGTTGTGGTGTGCCGAAACCAACGTCCGAGTGGGCCTGTAAATAAAAGAGGGCAAAGAGAAATTCGAAAAAAACACACTTTATTGCATTTTGATTACATGACTAAATTCCTGAAGGCTTGGCGAAGTTCTCTTTCTGGCCGTGGAATATACGTATTGTATATAGAGGACTTCCAGCGGCCCAGTCTCTTTATGATGTGGACCGGTGTGTTAGTGCTAGAAGCTGATGAAGCGGCCCCTATGCGAAAGGAATGCCCGGAGAATGAAGTTGGGTTGTAACCCAATTTTCCCAGTAAGATTCTGACATATGTGGTGAATTTTGCTGTAGTGAGTGGGTGCCCTTGCAGTTGTAGTAGTGGTGAGTCTGGTAGGTGTGTGCTATAAGCTGACCGTAACGTGTCTAGTGTCTTAACTGGACACCAAGCATTATCTGTTGGAAAGAGAGGAATAATAGTGGGGTGTAGGGACTGATTTGTTTTGGTAGATGGGATTGTGAGAATGTAATAGTCGTCTTTTTTAGTGAGTTGTGAGGTTTTGAGGCTGTGAGTGGTATCCCCTTGACAAACAACAGTAAATTCCCTAGGCCTTAAGAACCCATAAAAAGCCAAATAGATTGCAGATTTGATCACCAGGTTAGTGTTGGGATCAAAAGGGGATTCGTCGAGGAGGTTGCTCAGCAATCTAAAGATAGGCCCATCTATAGGTAGTCTGGCGGTGATAGGTGGAACTGATACTTTAGAGATCCCCTTTAAGATTTTCTTTATGGGGTAAGATGATAAAAAGGGGGTGTTGTTAGGGAAATTTGTGAGGCTGTGGTGCTGC
Source organism: Pelobates cultripes (assembly GCA_933207985.1). NCBI lineage: Eukaryota > Metazoa > Chordata > Amphibia > Anura > Pelobatidae > Pelobates > Pelobates cultripes. The sequence goes on along the minus strand of OW240918.1, from coordinate 66,973,997 downwards.
ACCCCCGTGAGGTATAATTTTATGGTGTTGTGGGAAAGTTTTAGATGTAAATGGCAAAAAGAGGCAAAAGCCACCATGGTTTGGGTTGAGAAATCACCTTGTAATCCAAACTCAGCAGTAAATTTGTTGAAAATGGTGAGTGCCCTACTGTAGGTGATAGTAGTGTTTGGTGACAGTGCTTGGTGCGTAAGTGTCCTAGCGTGGTGCATCAGTGTGTTTAATCCAAGATTAGCTCGTGAAAATTCGGTGTTCTGGATGGTTGATGGTGGGCTGATGGGAGTGCCTGGAAAAACACCTGAAATTGAGATCGAGACAGAGCGTCAGCGGCCGTGTTGTGAATACCCGGGATGTGAAGGCAAATTAGGTGGAACTGGACGGTTGCTGCCAACCAGGTCAGCTTGCGAATCAGCCTCATAATGGTAAGAGAGGATGAGCGCCCTTTGTTGATGATATCGCAAGCTGACGAGTTGTCGGAATAACATTTTACTGCCTTGCCGGACCAGAGGTGACCCCAAGTGTGTGCGGCTGCCACAATGGGGTAAATCTCAAATAGAGCTGAAGTTTCTCTAAACCCCGGCAAGGCATCCGTCTCAGCTGGCCAGTGACCCCTAAACCAGTGATTACCAAATATGGCTGCAAAACCCGTGTTGGCTGCCGCGTCGGTGTAGATGCAGGGAGAGGAGTCTGAGAGGGGGGGAATAAACATGGAGATACCATTCCATAGGGACAAAAACTGCCCCCACATGCCCAGGTCAGCTTTGGCGTGCTGGTCCAACGCAATTGGGCAGGCGTCCGGTACCCCGTGAAGCAGGAAAAGGAGCCTGGACACAAAAGATCTGCCCTGCGGAACGATGCGCATTGCAAAATTCAGGGACCCCAATAAGGACTGAAGTTCTTTCCTGGTGCATACATCGCTCCGCAGGAACCTGTCTATTTCCCCTCTCAGGCGGATGAGTTTTTCAGTGGGAAGGCTGGCTCGGAAGGTGGCAGAGTCTAGCTCTATGCCCAAGAAAGTGAGTTTGGTGGTGGGGCCAATTGTTTTAGCAGGAGACAAAGGAACACCGAGAGTGGAGAAAAGTGCAGAGGTGCTGAGGATATCGGTGGGTGTGTGTGTGCTAGGTTCTATGATGAGGAAGTCATCCAAGTAGTGAATAACAGCGTGACACCTAATAATGTTCAGAAGCAGCCAGCATAGCGTTTCCGCGAAAATATCAAAGAGTTTGGGGCTGCTTCTGGAACCGAAAGTGAGGCGCGTGGAAAAATAGTACCAGTTACGCCATTTAACACCGTGCAAGTGCCAAAGTGATGGGTGTATGGGCAGTAGTTTGAAAGCGTTGGTAATGTCTGTTTTGCTAAGCCAAGCGTTGCTGCCAGTTGATATGATGGTTTGTATGGCGTCGTCTATTTTAACGTATTGTAGTGAGAATTCGTCTGCGGGAAAGAGTGCGTTGATGCTAGGAACAAAAGAGGAGTGCGGTGCCGATAAATCAATAATCATACGTTTTTTATTTGAATATTTGTGAACTGCTATACCAATAGGGTTAGTGCGCCAGGAGGAAAACGGTGAGGAGGTGAAGGGGCCGATCATAAAACCTTGAGTTACTTCTGAGGAGAGAAGAACGTCCGTGGCCTCCGGGTCTAGACAGGCTGATAGGAGGTTAGGACATTCCAGTATCCCTGAGGGGATGGCCACGAGACCCGTGTGAAAACCCTGGGTAAACCCTGTAATTAGAAACTCCACCAGATGTTTACTTGGGTGATCTTTCAGGTAAAAAACCAGGTTGTCGATATTAACATCGGTTAGTCATTTGTTGGGTGACAACCTGGCCGGACACATGGTCTTAGTGTGTGCCCTGAAACAGATGGAGCAGATGTGCAACAATCTACAAGCGCTGAAGCTGCAGGAACCCGCATTGAAGTTGTTGCACACCTGTGCCTTCCCCAAAAAGGAGATGGGCCTCCCTAGTTTATCCCTCTGTCCGCCTTCCTGTTTAGGGTGAGGAGTGGAAGAGGATTGAGGGGTGGGAGTGGGGGTGGGTGGGTCAGCCATAGAAGGGCACAGATCAGCCAAGTGGGTTGAGGAATTGCATATGGCGCAAGACGGGGGCCTCAGACCAGCGAAGTGGCGACAGAATAGTTCTGTATCCATCTGACACCAGTTAATTCTTACATTGAACTGTTTCAGATGGGTCGCCGCTTTCGCTGATATCGATTTGTGATAATCATAAAAAGATGAGCCCCCGTACTTAACACCCAAATCCACCACTTTATGGAGGTAGAGGTCCAGTTCCTCTCTCCTGTGGGGATATACCGAGCAGATGACATCCCGGTATATCCCGAAGGCCAACACGAAATTGGGAATTGACAACTTCTTGTTTAGCCTAGGATCTCTGGTTTTAAGAACCACTGAGATATCGCCAAAATTGTAAGCCCTGTTCTCCAGTACGTCTTGGGAGGCAATAAGTAATGACACCAGACACACATCCTTCCCATCTAGGATTTCCTTCCTAATGGAGTCTGGGACGGAGTGTGCTGGTGACACGAAAGGCGACATGACTGGAGCAGGAGCTGGAGGGGGAAGTGTAGGGACGGGTGTTGGTGCCATAGGTACAGCCGGGATTGGGGCTATAGAAACAGGAAGGTTACCTGGGGAGGCTATGGCACTTTCCACCTTGCTTAACCTGCTGTTTAAGGTCTGCAGGTTGGCCAGGAATGCCGCAAGGGTGTCCTGGGTGGCAATGCCAGCGCCAGAAGCTTGACTTTGAGAGCTTGTGCCTGGCCTAGGCTCTGGGGCTTGGTTGGTCAACAGTCTGTATAATTCCGCCTTTCGGGCCGTAGCCGGAAAGGGGATGCCCCTGAGCCTAAGTTCGGCCGTGATTTTTGGTATAGTCCATGCTCTCAAAGACGTAGGGGTAGAAGGGGCGAGAGATACTCCTGGGGACTCTGGTCTGATAGGAGTAGATATTATATCCTCATCAGGTACCTCGACCATTGGAGATGTGTCTTGTGACATTCTAGAATGAAGTAAATGAGTTGGGTTAAGTAGGGGCATCTGAGAAACTATTTCAAAAAGGGGGGGGGGTGTGGGGAATTGCTTATGTGAACTGGACTGTAGGATTAATGCCGAAGCGAAAAACGTAACTTTAGACTAGTGACGGTGAGGCCCTGCTAGTGCCAAGTGGCGGTGAGAGGCTCTATCTATGATTTGGGCGAAGTTGATTATGTTGCCACAGATGTGGTGGCGGGATATTGGCCTCTCGGTGACATTTTAAAAGGTTCAAACGTGTGGCCGTGACGAGTGAGGCCCTAACTACGGCCCTGTAGAAGGGCGAATGAGGCGATTAACTATGATTTGGGCGTGGGGCCATACCTCCGTGTTGAGGTTTGGGAGATGGTTTGTAAATGCCTCGGTGAGCTAGGTCTGGCGTACAGACCCCGTAAGCCAGTTCACGTAACGACTATGGGATAATAGGCGTTTTATGTGATGGTCGGATACTAACCTTGATAGAGATTATATTCGTGGACTAGTTTCTTCAAGTATATGAAAGAGAGGTCCAGTGGTTGGTGATGTCGTAGCAGAAGCCTAAGGGGTTTGAGACAGATGTAGATCTGCGTGAGCGTGGCGAATGTGCGCAATATGAGTTAAAGGGGGGCGTGGATGGGTAAACAAGTGGCAAAAAGGACCGTGAAGGCTGACTGCGGCCTTTACATGGGAAACTGAAGTAATGTACTGAAGGTTAAAGAAAACTATACCTGGATAAGGTACAAATAGCAAGGTTTTTTCTCCGATTTGTTGATGCTATTGTAGTAGAACCTAAAGGTTTGAGACAGATGTAGATCTGAGTAGCGTAACGTATGAGCGGAGAGTGAGTTCACGAATGTAAATTGTTGTCTGCCCGAGTTTCCTCAAACAGGAATTAAAGTAAAATAAATACTATACCTGGAATAAAGGACAAGAATCAGGTTTTTTAAATATAGAAACGAGCAGAACGGTTGGTGCAAGCGTAGAATTGAACCTGGATTTTTTTAAGGATAAGAACCCGGTTTTTATTGCAATTAAGCCGTAATATGGCAAAGTGTGATCTGTGGAGATCAAAAGAGAATATTTAGCGGGGCTGAGATTAATTTGTACGTTTAAGGCATGGTATAACATTGTGTGATAAGTCATTTAGCTGCAGGGAAGCTGCATATTATACAGAATAAAACAGTGAGTACCATAAAAACCCACTAGGTGGCGATGACAGCCCAATAAACTAGGTCTGTGAACTGGTACATAAAATATATGGAAAAGTATGAATGAACGTCATGTGATACATATGTCATGCATAATATGGTGAAAACTGGCAAGCCTTTCTTTTCCCATACAATAAACAGCATAGCCTCTTATAGCAGCATGAGTTTGGAGCAAAATATATATACTCCTAGCAACAAATAACGATTTTGGATTTAAGACCGTGAGTGGGTGAGGGGGGGGGGTGTAAGACCCCCCAGACGGGTGTATGAAAGAGACCGAGTAGATGCTGGCGTGAGGGGAACGTGGTTAGTCCCCGGTAAGATTCCCCTGTCATTAGTGTTCCGGCCCCCCGCTGAACCACAGAGCGATGTGGAGGGGACCGGAATTAAAGGACTCACGGTTGGGAAGCAGGACCGCCGAACGCACGGAGGGTTCTGCCGGGCACTGGGGATACAGCAGCACTGGAGATACAGCAGGACCGCCGGTAGCACTGAGGGTTCTGCCGGGCACTGGAAGTGCAGCAGGACCGCCGGTAGCACGGAGGATTCAGCCGTGCAGCTGATACACGAGACGCCCGGACCGGAAATGACGTAAACGTAAAGACTCGCGAACCGGAAGTAGAATAGGGATCACTTGAACTCGAACGTCAGAGGTGAGTAGGGGCTGGGTGTTTAAGTAGGGGACTTACTCCTCCCACAAATTCAGGCCTAATGGCCTTTTAACATATAGACGGATAATTACAATAATATATAAATAAAATAAATAAATAAAATATTGAAACAAAATTTTATATAAATTGTATATTCATATGTGATTTCATTCTAACTGTATTTTGTTATTAATATATATATATCTAACAAAATACACTTAGAATGACATTCTATATATATATATATCTATATATAAAATACAAATAACCACAAATATATATATATATATATATATATATATATATATAGATATTGATGGAACAGTTGTATATCTTTGACTGTCTAGGTTCAGCCTCTTTAATATCCTTAAGTTGGTTTTTATTTTTAATATCCACAAATCTGGTCCGGTAATATTAATTTAGGACGTCCTCTGGTGATAATAGAGGATTACTGAGTTATTCTTTATGAAGGTTTAACACAGTCTAGGAATTGTAGATTGTTGATATGTGTATTTCAAAGATTCAGTGTTCCTTTTTTTGATTTTGATTTCTTATGACGGGATACGTCCTGTCTATCTTTAGATTTTTATGTAGGAGATCCCTTTGCAGCTCTATATTACGCTGTTATGGGAGCAACTATTTATGGGATCTCTTTCTAGTCATAGATTATGCTAGAATAGGATTCACAATGTAAATGATTATATACACATTATGCATAGCATTAGGATTATGACCTAACATTGCCTTTCTTTTTGGCCAAGAATTGGTGGTTATTCCAGCATTGGACTGGTTAGTAAAATGTTTTGGGTATTATTTTTTAGTAGATCTATGGTTTTTCAGTGGGTATATTATGATGCAAAGATTTGGTGATCAGTCTTTGTTTAGTGTGCTAGTTCCACTAGGATAGTCTGTTTAGACATATTTCATGTAAGGGAGTTATTTGTGTTTTTTTTTTTTTTTATATATTTATTTTCATCTTTTTAATTCTATTTTAT
>OW240918.1:66927612-66968019 GCA_933207985.1 Pelobates cultripes | reverse complement strand
TTTCTTTTTTATTTGCCATTTTTTTATTTTTTTATTATTTATCTTTTGTTCATATGTTACTTTTCATTTCTATTTTTTCTATTTTCTTTATTTTTTCAAGTTTTTATTTTATCGTTTTATTTTCTTATTTTGGTTTGTGGTCTTCCAGCTTTAGATCACAAGTGTGTTATTTCTGCTGATCTATTTGGATATAATGAAGTTGATATGTTTCATCCACCTGTTGCTAAAGAGTTTTGCAACATTGTTTTTATTTTACACGCTGTATGTCATTCACGATCTGTGGCTGTTGATTTGTATCCATGGTGATGACTCCTGGCCGCGTCACTGAGCGCGACGCCACGTGGCTGCAGACGCTCGTCGGGTAGCCCGCGGCAGTCCCGGTCCGAGCGTTCATGGAGTCAGATGCATCACAGGTGGGGTGAGGAATTATCATTTTTTATGCTATATATGTGGGTTTGTTTGTATTTACAGTATGTCCTGACGAAAGCTTGAGGGGACCAAGCTGAAACGTTGACTTTGTGCTGTTTTAGTGGAGGTAATAAAAGTTATATTTTATAATAGTCCCTGGAGTGTTATCTTTGGCAATATTTCTGGATTTTTGGCTGACAAGCACCGGGCATTTAATGTTGAATTAGTGGAGTGCAAGATTTGTTTGCTTTTTTATATATATAGATAAATACATATAATTACATAAAAGATTACATTAGTATACACGTAGAATTTAAATACATATAAATGCATATATATTAAAATTCTACGTGTATGTTTAAGTAATCTTTTAACGTAATTATGTGATTTGATTCAATAAAACTTGATTGACATGCCTGACAACACAGGGAGAAAGTGCAGAGAATTTAATTCGCAAGCACTATATTTGACCCTGTAACTCTCCAAGACACCATAAAACCTGTACATAAGGGGTACTGTTTTACTCGGGAGACTTTGCTGAACTCAAATATTAGTGTTTCAAACTGGTAAATTGTATTACAACAATGATATTTTAAGTAAAAGTGACATTTTTTGCATTTTTTACAAACGAACGGCACTTTTATGGACTATATTATTGTTGTAATATGTTTTACCGGTTTTAAAACACTAATATTTGTGTTTAATGAAGTCTCCCGAGAATAACAGTACCCCCATGTACAGGATTTATGGTGTTTTGGAAAGTTAGAGAGTCACATATAAGGCTTGCATTTCATTTTTTGACATTGAAATTTGCCAGATTGGTTATGTTGCCTTTGAGAGCGTATGGTAGCCCAGGAATGATAATTACCCCCATGATGGCATACCATTTGCAAAAGTAGACAACCCAAGGTATTGTAAGTGGGGTATGTCCAGTCTTTCTTAGTAGCCACTTAGTCACAAACACTGTCTGTGAAGGCTAACAAGGCATTTGCCTTTGGCGGCATTTGCCTTGGGGGTGGCAAAAAACGCCACCCCAAATGCCTGGGCAAATGCCTTGTTAGCCTGGCGGCTAACAGTCCAGGCAGGCGGTTGTCCAGCTAAAAATCTGGTCGGGCGGCACTAGCGAGGGAGCACTTTCCCCCGAGCTCTCTGCTCAGCTCCCTTGCCAGTGCCGCCCAACCGGATTTTTAGCCGGACAACCGCCTGCCTGGACTGTTAGCCGCCAGGCTGAAAAGGCATTTGCCCAGGCATTTGGGGGCGGCGTTTTTTGCCACCCCTTGGAAATTGCCGCCCAAGGCAAATGCCTTGTTTGCCTCGCGGCTAATACGTCCCTGTGCATACATCTTGTCCATTTATGTATATCTAAATCTGTCTAAATCTCCAATGTTTATTACATATATAGTACTTAGTTATGTCTCCTCTTGTTTTGCCTTGTATCTCTTGTCTTGTTTTATTTTGTCTTGTATTCCCAATTCATGTACTGTCCTGTCCTGCCCTGTCCATGTCCTGTTCATGTTTCCATCATATATTGTGTACATGTTCTGGGTTCTGCTTTGTGTCCTTCTCCGGTTCTGGGTTCTTCTAGTCTTGTCTTGTTTGGTGCCTATTCTAGTCTTGCCTTGTTTCTAGTACTGGATACATATCTGCTGCAGAGCCTCCATATCCAGATCCTGTGAGGTCTGCATATTATCATCTAGCACCTGGGATCTGAAGAAGCTGAATCAGGGCCTTGGTATGTGGCCGCACAAATGTTGGTTCTCAACACTAGGCGGCATGTGGTTACCCTGCACTAGGCCCTGATTGTTCATTTCCACGCTGAGACTCCTATCATCATCATCATCTGGCATACAGGGGTCTCGGTCCTCGGACTGCCACCCATGACAATGTGCTGCGTAGTCCACAATTATTTTATTTATAAAATATTTTACCAGGATAGATACATTGAGATTTCTCTCGTTTTCAAGAATGTCCTGGGTCCACAAAACATTGCATTATTACAATAGGATACAATATTACAAAAAATACAATATACAAACAATATATATATATATATATATATATATATATATATATATATACATACACACACACGTATATAACACATTACAGGTGATAAATATATTCAACCATGACAGATGTTCTGTGCTGAGGTATGTTGCCATAGTTCTCTTAAAAGATTTTCGACTGAATGAAGATTTGACTGCGTCCATGAGGTTATTCCATAATTGCAGTGCTCTGTAGGAAAATGATGAGAGACACTTTATTTTGTATTGCGGTATGCTAAATATCGTGCTAGTACTGTATTGGAGGTTAAAGGATGTGTGGACAGCTGGGGAGAGCATTCTTCTTAGGTAGGGCGGGCGCTTTCCAGAAAAGGTCTTATGTAGTGATGTCCTGGACGGTTCGCTGGCGAATAGTTCCTGGCGAACATCGCTTGCTCGCGTTCGCCACGGACGGCGAACATTTGCGCTGTTCGGTCCGCCCCCTATTCGTCATCATTGAGTAAACTTTGACCCTGTATCTCACAGTCAGCAGACACATTCCAGCTAATCAGCAGCAGACCCTCCCTCCCAGACCCTCCCACCTCCTGGACAGCATCCATTTTACATTCATTGTGAAGCTTCATTCTTAGTGAGAGGAGGGACAGTGTAGCTGCTGCTAATTTGATAGGTAGGCTAGTGTATTCAGTGTCCACTACAGTCCTGAAGGACTCATCTGATCTCTCTGACCTAACTACCCAAACACCCTCAGCCTCACTACCCCCCACACCACCCCCAGGCTCACTACCCCCCCACACCACCCTCAGCCTCACCACCCTCAGCCTCACTAGCACCCACACCCTCAGCCTCACTAGCACCCACACCCTCAGCCTCACTACTCCCTCAGCATCACCACCCCCCACACCACCCTCAGCCTCACTACCCCCCACACCCTCAGCCTCACTACCCCCCCCACCGCCCTCAGCATCACCACCACCAACCACCCTCAGCTTCCCCCCACCACCCTCAGCCTCCCCCACCACCCTCAGCATCACCACCCCCCACCCTTACCCCCCACCACCCTCAGCATCACCCCCTCACCACCCCCACCACCCTCAGCATCAACCCCTCCTCACCATCACCCCCCTCCTTCTCACATCACCCCTCCTCACATTACCCCCTCCTCCTTCTCACATTACCCCCTCCTCCTTCTCACATTACCCGCCCTCCTTCTCACGTTACCCCCTCACTCTCACATTACCCCCCCTCCTTCTCACATTACCCCCCCCTCCTCCTTCTCACATTACCCCCTCCTCCTTCTCACATTACCTCCCCTCCTCCTTCTCACATTACCCCTCCTCCTTCTCATGTTACACCCCCTCACTCTCACATTACCATCACCCCCCACACCATCACCTCCCTGTCACCATCACCCGCCTCTCACCATCACCCGCCTCTCCTTCTCACCATCACCCCCCCCATACACACAACACACTTCAAGCAGCTACCCCATACACATAGGGTCTCAGACAAAAACGCAAACATGCTCACAGAGACATACATTCACACACAAGGATACTCTCTGTCAGACACAGTCTCAGGCACATACACAGGTAAACTGTGCATCAATGTGTATATGTGACACTTTTTTGTTAGTGGGGCCACATGTTTGAGTTTCGCCTAAGGCCTCATAAAGTCTAGAGCCGCCTCTGGGTGTCCCAAAAGCTTGCATTTAAAAAAAACAAAACTTTTTTGACTGTAATATAATAGCAGTCAGTTTCTTTCAGGAGTGTGCATTTCAGGGCCTGCCCAGTGCCACCACTCACTCACTGGTGTCCCAATAGCTTGCATTTAAAAAAAAAAAAAACTTTTTGGACTGTAATATAATAGCAGTCAGTTTCCTTCACACGTGTGCGTTTCAGGGCCTGCCAGGGCACAGTGTCACACCAGTGCAACTCATATCTGGTGTAACAGTAGTGTACATTTAAAAAAAAAAAATTTTTTGACTGTAATAGATTGAATAGCAGTTAGTTGTCTGCAAGCGTGTGTGTCAGGCCTACAGCGTCCACTCTGCCAACTTCTGCCACTGCACAGTGCCACTCATATCTGTTGTCACAGTAGCTTGCAAGCATAGTACCACTAATCAAAAAAAAAAAGACAGGCAGAGGCAGGCCACCCCGCAGGGGTCGTCGTGCTCGTGGTGCTGTGATTTGACATGTTTGAGCGTAAGAAGAAAATGTCACAAAGTCACCCCCTTGCCCGGCGTCTGACAGCTGGCTTGACTGAACTCTTAGCCTGCCAGCTTTTACCATACAAGCTGGTGGAGTCTGAGGCGTTCAAAAAATTTGTAGCTATTGGGACACCGCAGTGGAAGGTACCCAGCCGAAATTTCTTTGCACAAAAGGCAATCCCCAACCTGTACTCGATTGTGCAAAAGGAAGTAATGGCATGTCTGGCACACAGTGTTGGGGCAAGGGTCCATCTGACCACTGATACCTGGTCTGCAAAGCATGGTCAGGGCAGGTATATCACCTACACTGTGCATTGGGTAAACCTGCTGACGGCTGCCAAGCATGGAATGCGTGGCTCTGCAGAGGAGTTGGTGACATCACCACGACTTGCAGGCAGGCCTGCTGCCACCTCCTCTACTCCTCCTATTCCATCCTCTTCCATAACCTCCTCGGCTGAGTCCTCTTCTGCTGCTGCGTCTTGCTCCACATCAACGGCACCCCCCAGTTCCCCAGGTACTATTCCACATCCCGGATACGGCAGTGTCACGCCGTCTTGGGGCTGACTTGCCTGAAAGCAGAGAGTCACACCGGACCAGCACTCCTGTCCGCACTGAACGCACAGGTGGATCAGTGGCTGACTCCGCACCAACTGGAGATCGACAAAGTGGTTTGACAACGGAAGAAATTTGTTGGCGGCATTGCATTTGGGCAAGTTGACACATGTGTGTAATCTGATCATTCAACGCTTTGTGCATAAGTACCCAGGCTTACAGGACGTCCTGAAGCAGGCCAGGAAGGTTTGTGGCCATTTCAGGTGTTCCTACATGGCCATGGCGCACTTTTCAGATATCCAGCGGCGAAAAAAACATGCCAGTGAGGCGCTTGATTTGCGACAGCCCGTCACATTGGAATTCAACACTCCTAATGTTCGACTGCCTGCTCCAACAAGAAAAAGCCATTAACGAGTATTTGTATGACCGGGGTGCTAGGACAGCCTCTGCGGAACTGGGAATTTTTTTGACACGTTACTGGACATTCATGCGCAATGCCTGTAGGCTCATGCGTCCTTTTGAGGAGGTGACAAACCTAGTCAGTTGCACCGAATGCACCATCAGCGACATCATACCATTTGTTTTCTTCCTGGAGTGTGCCCTGCGAAGAGTGCTGGATCAGGCCGTAGATGTGCGTGAAGAGGAAGAGGAAGAGTTGTGGTCAACATCACCACCAGAAACAGCCTTATCAGCATCGCTTGCTGGACCTGCGGCAACGCTGGAAGAGGCATGTGAGGAAGAGGAGTCAGAGGAGGAATGTGGCTTTGAGGAGGAGGAGGAAGACCAACCACAACAGGCATCCCAGGGTGCTCGTTGTCACCTATCTGGTACCCGTGGTGTTGTATGTGGCTGGGGGGAAGAACATACCTTCAGTGAGATCACTGAGGACGAGGAACAGAACATGAGTAGCTTGGCATCCAACCTTGTGCAAATGGGGTCTTTCATGCTGTCGTGCCTGTTGAGGGACCCTCGTATAAAAAGGCTGAAGGAGAACGACCTGTACTGGGTGTCTACACTACTAGACCCCCGGTATAAGCAGAAAGTGCCTGAAATTTTACCGAATTATGGCATGTCGGAAAGGATGCAGCGGTTCCAAAATCAATTAAAAAGTATGCTTTACACAGCGTATAAGGGTGATGTCACAGCACAACGGGAATCTAACAGAGGAAGAGGTGAAAGTAATCCTCCTCCTCCCACGACCATGCTGGCAAGGACAGGACGCTTTACAGACGTGTTGTTGATTGAGGACATGCAGAGCTTTTTAAGTCCTACGCATCGCCACAGCTCTTCGGGGTACACCCTCAGAGAACGACTCGACCGACAGGTAGCAGACTACCTCGCCTTAACTGCAGATATCGACACTCTGTGGAGCGATGAACTCCTTGACTACTGGGTGTGCAGGCTTGACCTGTGGCCTGAGCTATCCCAATTTACGATAGAACTTCTGGCCTGCCCCGCTTCAAGTGTCCTGTCAGAAAGGACCTTCAGTGCAGCAGGAGGTATTGTCACTGAGAAGAGAAGTCACCTAGGTCAAAAAAGTCTAGATTACCTCACCTTTATTAAGATGAATGAGGGATGGATCCCAAGGGACTGACAGTGGGTGATACATTCGACTAAAAAAGGCCTGATGAGGGGGACGTAACAGGGTGTTGCGGCTGCCGGCCCACCGCGTGATATTTAAATCCCTAGCTCACCTTGCCCTGTTGTGGTTTCCTGTTCCTGGTTTCCTGAGAGTGCTTTATCATTGTGAATCTGATTTCCTGGTATCCTGATCTTGGCTTTTCCCTGGCTATTCTGAATTCTGGTTTCCCTGACTTGGCTTGTGTAAACAGTATTGTGTATTTTTCTGGCTTCCTTGACCTTGGCTTTCCCTTTGACCATTCTCTGTCTCTAGCGTATTAGTCCGGCCATTCTAAGGTCCGGTTTATGCTCTGTCCTTTTATTTTCCTTTTCTTGCCTATGTATATGTTTACATAGTTTCTGCGTGCTGGACCACACTAGTAGTCGTGACATTTGGATTAAACTGATAAGAATAGTTCTACTTAACACACCATTCCTATCTGGTGGCACATTAGATTGCACGCGCCTTTTGTCAGTGTTTAGGAAGAGTTTGTTAACTGCTATCCACCTTTCTACCTCTGTGAATTGGTTTTTGAGTACAGCCTCAAGCTGCAGTAGATTAGGTTTACTAGCGTAGATTAGTGTCGTCTACATACATGTGTACAGTTAAGGATTTTCAGACGTGATCATTGTCATATTACAGTACATTTCTATTTTCCATTGACAATTGCTATTTGGTTTTGTAGTTCACACTGTATAGTCATTTAGGACAAGGAATCTTGATAAATCCCATCTGTTCTGGGGTCACCATCTTCCAAAAGCCTATTGTTGCAGAAGGTGGTGTGATCGTGGTGTCTTGTACCATCGAGTGCATTGTATGACCTATCTCATTCAGCATGTACCCCAGTATCAGTCAGTGGGCAACTCTTGTATGCAAGGTGGATATAAACAAAACAAAAAGTACATACAAAGGGAAAAAACAAAGGAGTGAATTAGTGAACGCATGCCACCCCCTAAAGTTAAGGAGGTGATTTACACATAGATCATTGTAACAATCACTTCTGATTTAACTTGTATACATGTGGGTGGGTTCACATCATGGTGCACTAGTGTTTGGTAACTTTGTAAAATATATGGTATGTGTGTGTATCTTTCAGTGAAGATATATTGTTAGATAGTGTAGAGATTAGTGGGCCAGCGGCTGGATTGCCTGTACATGTGTATAGGCATAGAGCACTAGGTGAAACCCAGATATAATTTCTAGTTTATTTAGTGGTCCTCTGTGATACCCACTTTTGTCATCAGATATCTCCTGCCATTTGAGTGGTTTTTGCAGACCTAATTTGTGAATTTGCCATTGTTTCATACACCCAGTTGGTGGATATCTGCTTTATCAATTCATCTCTAGAGAGTGCGGTGTGCGTTTTCCATTTCCTAGCTATCAGTTTGTTAGCAGCAATTAAGACCTGGAATAGAAGTTTGTGTTTTAAGACTTATAAACAGAAGGCAGAACTCTGGAGTCAAGGTTATGCATATGGGAGGAACCCCAGGTCTCTCTACCGGCCCTACAGGAATGCTGGGCAGTCGGCCCAGATCCCCAACCCCGGAGTGAGTCCCAGGGAGCCGAAGGTGTTGTACTTCCTCCCCAGCGGCAGTGTGAGTTACAGGGATCCAAAGGTGTCATCCTTCCTCCCCAGCGGCAGTGCTAGTTACAAAGAGCCGAAAGTGTCGTCCTTCCTCCCCAGCGGCATTTTTTAGTTCCAGGGAGCCGAAAGTGTTGTCCTTCCTCTCCAGAGGCAGTGTGAGTTCCAGGGAGACGAAAGTGTCGTCCTTCCTCCCCAGTGGCAGTGCAAGTTACAGGGAGCTGAAGGTGTCGTCATCCCTCTCCAGCAGCAGCCTGTGATTCAGGGAGAGGAGCACAGCACCCTCTCTCCCCAGCGGAAGCTTACACTACCAAGGAGAGACACCAATCTTTCAGACGGCGCAGATGGGACCGTGGTCTTTGTTCCTGACCCACAGGGATGCTGGACAGCAGATGGGACCGTGGTCTTTGTGCCTGACCCATAGGGATGCTGGACAGCCTGTCCAGATCCCCAGCTACCATCGCAGGAGTATCAGGAGGAGGAGGTAAGCCAATTCTCCCCTCCCCTGCTAACTCCCAGCTTGGCCCCAGGGTTAACAGAGGAGATGTTAACCCCCACTGACCCCCATGTTCCCCTGGTTACTGAGCCAGACTATGTCCCAAGCACCCCAGCCAAAGAGCTGGCAGCTGGGCAGAGTGCAGTTGGCATCTGCCCTCCCTTTGTCCCTTGTCCAGAGCCTGATGTCCTGCAGGCTATACCACCCCCTGCACCCCCCTCACCCCAGCAGAAGCGCTGGCATCAGGGCAGAGCGCCGTTGGTCCCGGGTGGGTAGGAGACGGCAAGACCCCATCCAAGCTGCGGCAGTTCGTGGGGTCTGCAGTGGTTGTGGTGTCTGCGGAGCGCTTGAAGCCCTCTGTAAGTGCTAGGAGCATCCTTCAACGGAGGTACCCAGTCGGGGTGCCAGGTGATCCATTACACGCTTAGACAACCAGACTCTATCACCAGCTACATAAGAAGGCTCCGCCCTACGGTGCTTATCAGCAAAGGTTTTCTGAGTAAGCAGTCTTCTCCAGGATTGCATGGACCATTCTCCAAGTGTCATGTACAGTGGATAAGTGTTCATCTAGAACCGGCATTCCCTTGTGAGAAAACAAAGCCGGAAGCATATTTGGATGACGACCAAACGTGACAAAGAAGGGACTGTGACCAGAAGCAGAGTGCTTAGCATTATTCCTCACGAATTCAGTCCAAGGAAGAAGGTCAGCCCAGTTGTCCTGGAGTTGAGACTTAAAACAACAGAGATATTGTTCAAGGCTTTGATTAGTCCTTTCAGCAGCACCATTCGTTTGATGATGATGATGATAGGCTGAGGAGAAGGCGAGTTCAATACCCATGTCTTTGCCAGATCTTGGTATTGAGGCGGTACATTAGTGGAAAATGGAGTAGCTGAATTAACATTAAGAGAACAAAGGGGTTTAACTTGATTTAAACCTGTATGTTACAGGACGGACTCCAAGGCAGAATTTGACCTTCTCTCCAGTCAATAAAGGGTTATGTTTTTGTAACCATGGAAAACCAAGAACCAAACGGCAAAAAGGAGAAGAAATGACCTGGAAAGACAACTTCTCTTTATGGGTTACACTGACTGATATAATAAGTCTTAGTTTGATGCGTAACAAAGGGGACTGTTAATGGTCTACCATCTATGGCCTCAACGGCCAAGGGTGTTTCTTTCTCCTCCAAAGGAAGAGAAAGAGCTGTTGCAAAGGTCTAGTCGATAAAGTTTTCTGCAGATCCAGAGTCAATGAGGGCCATAGTAAGATGACTAACACTTTCCCAGAATAGGGTTACAGGCATAACACCCCTGTATGAATTTGATTTAGGGGACAGAGACATTACACCCAAGGCCGGTCCCCTGAACGAGCTTAGGTGGTAGAGTTTTCCAGACATGATGGGCAATTGTTACGTAAGTGCCCCTTACTACCGCAATATAGGCACAACCCTTCGTTTCTTCTGTAAGACTTCTCAGCCTCAGAGAGTCTGGTGTTACCTAGTTGCATGTGTTCAGAATCAGAATCAGGCTGGTAAAGCGGTAATCCGGTTATCATTGAACGAGGAGCGGTTCTTCCTATAGCCCTCCTTTGTCTATCTAAATGAAGATGTTTCTGTCTAACCCTTTATATCAATGTCCGACATGTATTGTATAAGGTCTTCTAGGAGTTCTGGTAAATCCCTAGCTGCCACTTCATCCTCTAAGGACTCAGAAAGACCCTCAAAAAACATAGCTGTCAGAGCACTGTTATTCCAAGTCAGCTCAGAGGCCAAGGTACGAAATTCAATAGCATAGTCGACCACTGATCTAAATCCTTGTTTGATTTTTAACAGTGCTCTGGCTGCTAGTCTCTTTCTGCCTGGGGGATTGAACACATTACGAAAAGTCCTGAGGAACAGTTCAAGATTGAAAACAATCATATCATCATTTTCCCACAAGGGATTTATCCAAGCCAGGGCTCTGCCTTCTAATAGGTTCATAATGAATGCTATCTTGGACCTATCAGTAGGGAATGAATCAGGAGCCACTTCAAAATGTACTCCCACCTGGTTCAAAGATCTCCTGCATAACAATGGTTCACCGGAATAACGGGGGGGAGAGGGGGGAGTTAGGCGAATAGATGGTGTGGAATGAGTCGCAGGGGTAGAGAGACAGCACCTTGAGAACTACAGTCCTCTGCCTCTGGTTGAAGACAGGCAGTTCTAGTGAGGATCGTTTGCAAGGCTTGGGTAAACTGATCCATTCTATGGTCTAACCCCCCTATTCTATTTTCATATGCAGCCATTTGTTGTCCCAGGTTTGCAGGGTCCATGGCCCTGTCGTAATGTCAAGGTTAATACTCCCCAACACGCAAACCAGAGAACAATAAAGGCAAGCACAGGCAGATGTATTACCGGACCTTAAAGTGGCCAGACTTTATGTAGGAATAAGAGATAAGAATAGTCAGACACGCCAAGGTCAGGGATATAGAGGTATGGGTAAGGGAATAGACAGAGCCAAAAGTCCAGAGAGCCAGAAACAAGCATAACCAAAAAACAAGCCGAAGTCATGAAGACAACTAATCAGAACGCACTCTCAGGCTATAATAAACCACCACAGGGCAAGGAAGTGATGTCAGAAGGAGGTTAATATAGGGCAAGGTGTACTCTGATATGCAGGGACAGAAATGAGACAGGATATAAATAGATAGTAGCAATAGGCTACTATCACTTTAAATGCTAAGGTCACGTCACCCCTGTTGGTTATCGCATGCGCAAGTCCTCGGACACTTTCCCAGACGTGCGCGCTCTAATGGAGGCGCGTGTGCGCGACGCCAGCCAGGGAGCCACACAGCCCGGCAGGAGAGGATGGACGGCGGGACCGGGACGGCACGGGACACGAGGTATGACACCACTGAGACAAGATTTTAAGTACTTTTAAAGCACAAACAATAGGGTAAGTGGCGCTAAACAATATATGAAAATAAAAGAAAAGAAGAACAAATCCCAGTGCGTCTAAAATCAAACCAGTGTTTTAGTCACCCTTAAAACACTTACATTAGTACAAATGGATACAGAAAAAGGTGGTTTTGCGCACACAATGGATAACTGATGTAACATAAACAACTATCATAGGGCAATATGCATACAACCAATATCTGGTATAAAAAATAATTAGGAGCACTCATACTTTAGAAAGCCATATAAGTCGGCTCTCTACTGTAGTAGCATGTAGAATGTAGAATACTCAATAGTTGGAATGGTCCCCCAGGAACAAGAATCAAATTCTGTCTGGATACAATCAGGAACCATAAATAAAATATTTTATTAAAAATAAAAACTGGATAAGCACAATGCGTTTCGACCACTGGCTTTGGTCTTCCTCAGGTGCAATACTAGTACAAACATATAGCATGCTTTTATACTTTACACAATTAAAAAATATAACACACATTTGTGTAATATACAAACCCCGCCCACCCAGACCCATATATGGAAATTCCGATTCTCATTCCCTCCCAAAATGAAGTCCTTATACATTAAAGTCCATGTTAGGTGACCTTTTCATCATGGTTGTCCTGTTCGGATGTTTACATCCAGTTTTCTGTCTTCTGGTATTGCGCCGGAACGTCACTTCTGCTTTCGTCACTTGACGACGTCATTTCCGTTTTCATCATGTAAACTGAGATTTCCGGCTATACACCTAAAAAACTTCACTTCCGGTTCGCGACGTTCAGGAGGAGGATGCACCAACATCCTCCTGAACGGCATAAAAGGCTATATTTACAGAGTCCATGTTAATTTGTCCAAATACACCTCATAATAAAGGGTGAAAAAAGGAGGAAAGGGATGGGTAAAAATGTATTAATAAATAATTATACATAACAAATTAGACTTAATTTAAGAAAACAAAGATATGAATAAAACAATATAAAAAACAGTATATATATAAATATAAAATAAAAATTATGTTCTAAAGAAGAATACATGGTCCTTCTCAATACAAAGCTAGAAATACACATCTAAAATAAAAGGCTAAGAAAAACTAAAAAGGGGCACAAATATTAAAACAAAACTTGATTATAAAATTGGGCCAATATCAAAATCTAAATTTAATCCCTTAGGGTGCAATGTCTGTAAATCAAAAATCCAAGCACTTTCTTTTTTACTAAGATTAAGGGCATTATCCCCACCTCTCCAGTTATTTGAAACTTTTTGGATAGCCATGAACTCTAACTCTTTAGGGTTAGATTGGTGCACTTCTGAAAAATGTTTAGAGACACTGTGGTTTGGAAAACCTTTTCTTAGATTTCTGATATGCTCATTTATGTGGATTTTTAAAGATCTCAAGGTTTTTCCTATATACTGTAAACTGCATTTACAGTTTAAAAGATAAATAAAACTTTTTGACTCACAGGAGATAAAAGAAGATATGGAATATTGTTTATTGGTTATAGATGATATAAACATATCTTTCTTTTTCTTGTTAACAGAAGTGCTCTTACAGGCATTGCAACACCCACAATGGAAAAATACTTTTTGTTTTCTAGACCAATCATCTATAAATGTCAGTTTTTCTTCTCCACGTACATGATTAGCTGTAAGAATTTGTTTTAGATTCCTGGCACCCCTAAAAATAAACTTAGGTTTGTCTCCCAGAAATTCTTTAATATCATGCTCTTGTTGGAGGATATGCCAATTTTTATTAATGGTCTTCATAAGGATTCCTGTATTACTAGAATAATTAAAAAATAAAGGGAATTAGGTTTGTTTTTGCCATCTCCTGTTTATCTTTATATTGAAGTAAATCGGATTGTGCAATAGCATCAACCCTTCTAAAACTCTGTAAAAGTGCATCTTCTTTATTCCCCTTTTGTACAAATTGTTTTTTTTAAATTTCTGATTGTTCCTTAAAATCCTTTTGGTCTGTTCAATTTCGTCTCAAACGTAAAAATTTACCCTTTGGTATGTTGCTTAACCAGGGATCATAATGACAGCTATTTATATCTATAAAACTATTAATATCAACTTGTTTAAAAAAGTTTTAGTTTTGTTCTGGTTATTGGATATAAAAATATTAAGATCTAAAAAGTCTATAGAGACAGGGCTGATACTTTTATTCAATTTAATCCCCCAATCATTTAGATTAAGATTCTTAAAAAAATTGGTTAAAATCACTCTCTGTCCCCTTCCATACCATAAAAATATCATCAATATACCTTTTATAGAGGACCAAGTTTGCCCCATACCCATGTCCTTGGTACACAAAAGTCCTCTCCCAAAAGGACATGAATAAATTTGCATAACTTGGGGTAAACTTGGTCCCCATAGCTGTGCCACTGATCTGTAGATAAAAATCATTTTGAAACCAGAAATAATTGTTAGTTAAAATTATTAAGATCCCCTTAATTAAAAATTACATTTGCATTTCTGTAAATTCTTTCGATTGTTTAAGATAAAATTCCACATCTTTGAGTCCCTTTTGGTGCTCGATAATGGTAAACAGACACATGTGACTAAATAAAATTCCTCTTCCCACTTAAAATCATTTAAAATATTTTAAAGACTTGTAGAATCTTTTAGATAGGCTGGACAAGATCTTACAAGTGGTTGGAGTAAGTAATCTATATATTGAGATAGCTGTGTTAAAACTGAGTCTATTCCTGAGACAATTGGTCTTCCAGGTGGGTTATCTAGGCTTTTGTGAATTTTACGCAGAACATAGATTACCGGTATTTTAGCACGTTTTACTTTAAGAAAAGACTGTTCATTTTTATTCAAAACATTATTATCCACACCTTCTTTCAGGAGGTCATCAAGTTTAATTATTATCTCCAAAGTAGGATTTTTATTTAATTTTCTATATGTTTCTGTGTTGTTAAGTTGCCTTATAATTTTGTTTAGGTATATATCTTTATCCATGATAACTACCCCTCCACCTTTATCCACAGGTTTTATTATGATTGAGCTATTTTGACACAATTCTTTAATAGCCTGCATTTCTTTAAAACTTAGATTCTGTTGATATTTAGTGAGAGGTTTAATTTTATATAAATCGTCAAGACATGCTTTTTCAAATACTCTCATACTCTGAGTTTTTAAAAAGTGAGGATAAAACTTGGATTTTTTCTTAAAATCCGTATGTTTAATGATATTCTCATCGTTAATCTTATCTATATTAATTTCCTCTTTCT
Source organism: Pelobates cultripes (assembly GCA_933207985.1). Classification (NCBI taxonomy): domain Eukaryota; kingdom Metazoa; phylum Chordata; class Amphibia; order Anura; family Pelobatidae; genus Pelobates; species Pelobates cultripes. Next base: position 66,952,982 of record OW240918.1, on the reverse strand, counting down.
TCCCATTAAAGAATTTTTTAAGGCACAGCTTTCTAATAAACCTATTGATGTCTATAAAAGCTTCAAATTTATTTACTGGACAACTTGGTGCATATTTAAATCCCTTCATTAAAACTCTGGTTTGGGTCAGGGATAGTGTTGTTTTAGATAAATTAAACACTTGTATCTCACTATTATCCTTTTCCTTTCTTGGCTTATCTCTCCCTCCTCTGTTTCCTCTTCTAGTATTCTTTGTCTTTTCGGGTTTTTGAAAAGGTCTTCTTTCCTCCATCTCTGGTCTAAAAAAAGGCCTTCCTCATTTTCATCTCTCAATTTTTCAAATCTACTTCTAGTAGGAATATGAAAGGGTCTTATTTCTGTTCTGTGGTCTCTACTATATTGAGATTCCCTCCGGGGTTTTGGGTCAGGTTTAGGAGAGGTTTTTTGGGATATCTTGGGTCTAGTTGATCTAGTTGGCTTTTTAATCCTTTTTGTACCACACTAGAATAAGTTCTATCCTCAGCCTGGGCTGAGTTTTTGGACTTGAGTTGGTTATGTTGGTTGTGTGGTCTATAATATTTCTTCTCATAATTTGGGGGTCTATAGTTCCTTCCTTCATACCTCTGATTATTTGGTTTATATGGGGCTCTGGATTGGCTCTGGTCTCTTCTATTATTTTTAGGTATTGCATAATCATCTGTGTCTCTACTAAATTTATTTTTCTTATTAAGAATTATAGATTTTTCCAATTTATCTAAATTGTTTTTTACCCTTTCTGACAACATTTCAAAATCTTTAGTGCCCACAAAAGGTTCTAATTGTCTATGCAATTTATTAATATTTGTATCAAGTTCTTTTAAGTCTTCATTTCTTTGTGTTATGATGATATTAATCATAGTTATTGAAAATGATTCTAGGGCAGATGTCCAAATATTCATGAATTTATCATTTTTTAAATCAAAAGTAGGGAATTTTGTAAACCTTAGGCCTCTAAGCGTTATTTTATCCTTAAGGTATTTTTGAAGTGTAAACACCTCCCATTTAATCTTGATCTCTCTACTCAGTAGTTTTTCCAATTGACCTACCATACGGTCTAAATTATCACTTAAGATTAGTTCTTCCTCTATAGGAGGTTCATCACGCATGAATTTTTGAATTGCTGATTTGAACCAGTGATTTCTAGATTCAAATAGTGACATGTTAAAGTAAGCAGCCCTTAACACCGGGTGACAAAAAAAATTATGCAAGCACAAACAATAGGGTAAGTGGCGCTAAACAATATATGAAAAGAAAAGAAGAACAAATCCCAGTGCGTCTAAAACCAAACCAGTGTTTTAGTCACCCTTCAAACACTTACATTAGTACAAATGGATACAGGAAAAGGTGGTTTTACGCACACAACTAGATCAACTAGACCCAAAATATTCCAAAAAACCTCTCCTAAACCTGACCCAAAACCACGGAGGGAATCTCAATATAGTAGAGACCACAGAACAGAAATAAGACCCTTTCATATTCCTACTAGAAATAGATTTGAAAACTTGAGAGATTTGATTTCCACATCACCCCTACTCGCGGTATAGCGAGTATGGGCTGAATTTACTAATACTAAGTAATCTTTACTTAGTATTAGTAAATGTGGCTGAAAGACTAATTTACTTCCTTTTGCAGCCCTCTAGCCCTTTCCAGGACTTTTTTAGAGGCATTTTAGTGCCCAAACATTCAGGTCCCCATTGACTTCAATGGGGTTCGGATTCAGGGTCAAGTTTGGGCCAAATTCAAGCTCGAACTTTTTGAAGAAGTTCGGCCGAACTCGGCGAACCCGAACATCCAGGTGTCCGCTCAACTAGTTGAGAGGGATCCCCTTCTTAGGGTTGCTGTCTTATATTACTCTACCTCTTGTTATTAAGCACTGACCCACTGTGTGTTTTTATCTATTGATGTGAGTATCAAAAGCCATCCTAAAACTCTAGTTTACTTTTATGAATATAATTTTTAAAGTTTACAGGGTTATTCTATAAAGTGGGAATTGTTGTAAATTCAAAATGAAAATTAAAATGTTAGGCTAAAATAGTTTAATGGAAATATACTAAATCAAATAATTTTTCCATCTTTTTTAATTTGGTCATCAATTTGAGAATTGCTTTGAATTCTCTGATTTCCTAACAATCCACACATTAGTGAATAACCCTGTAATGTTATTTATACACATCCATTGGTTCTGTAAAGCATATAATGTGACTATTCACCATTCTACTTATGTACTTTGTGGATCATTTGATGAGTGTAAAAGCAGTCATTCAACAACAGATTGAGCACTATATATTGGCTTAAGGGGTGACCAAACAGTAGATCCCCAGATGTTTTAAAAATAAAAAACAACTTCCATGAGGTATTGCCTTTCTAAGGTCTATTGAAGTATCATAGTTATTGTAGTTTTCCAACATCTGGGCATTTATCTTTTAGGCCCCACGATTTTACATTATTTTTAGAATAAGTGGTTATATTTTAGTGTTTACAGAATTAACTGAGGAAAAAATTTAAACCTTTTTCTCTTCGAAATTCCATTCAGATGACTGATCATTTGTTTAAAAGCAAGACTTTCTCCTCCGTGTACCAGAAGTATATGGTCCCTGTGTCCACTGAGGTCATTAATCTGATTTTCTCATATATGGAAGAGAAGGTAACTTTAGTCACTCACTGAACATTTTACAAGTAACAATTTGTAGTAGATGTTTGCTTATAATTTAATTGAGTTTTTGCATTTCATTTTAAATCTAGAATGTTAATTGCTAGGTTTGTATTGTATTTAACAATTTTTTTTATTTATTTTTTTATTTTATTGATGCAGTACAGGAGTAGTGGCATAATGATATAGTAAAGACAGAATGGATTTGCTTAAATGAGTATTCTCCTGCCATTATTTTACTCACTGGGGTGTGTGCTTGAGTTTAAAATTGCTAGCCATTTAAAGTGTTACTTTCCCTCAGATTCTTTACAAAAAAACTAATGACAACAGGCTTTAGCATGCTTGTTACTCCTGATAATTTTGGAAGTTTTAACATTTTTGTGCATACCACTAGTATTGCTATAGATAACTATGAAGGTATTCTATTTTACCCTAATCAACCTTTGCAAATTGTTTACTTGCATCTGGAAAATAATTCTGATGATTATTTTGACACAGATGGAGTTCTAGTTAGATAGAATTTGACTTGTGATTGCATATTGGTAATGGAGAACTTTACAGATAACACGATTACTGTTAAGCCGAGATATTGTAATACATTTTGGTAATGTAACCAGACCTCATTTAATGACAATCACCTAAAACACAGCACTAAAAATGGAACACTCAGAATATAAAAACTGGGACTTATCCCTTAGCTTTATGGGGTGAAGGGAAACATGTACATAAAACATAAAGACATAAAAATACATTGTGACGGATTCCCTATCCCTGTATTACATGCTGTTAAATTTTTGTTTATTTGCTACCCTGTATATTTCGGTATACGAACGCAGCGGAAACCTGAGACCTATCTATTTGGTATACCCAATTATAACCAACTACCGAACAGCCAAAACATCCAGGGCAGGTGTGTACTGCTCATTGACCCTTTTCACCTTTGTACGCACCTCAGTAACTGCAATTATACCAACATTCTGATTGGTCAGCTGAGCGGTCACGTGGCGGTGGCTATCTTTAGTTACAAACACATACAGCGGTGTTTGGTCGTCGAGTGCATGGAACAAACACCGTTAGAACTTCCCCCTCCATAGAAGTTTGGTAAAATATGTGAGAACTGAATGGCGTTCATTGGGAGCAAGCTCCTGAACAAGGAATACATACTTATTGTACTCCTGAACCATTACATTTGATACTTTTATTATATTTGTCATTCCCAAAAGAGACTGACCGCATTGATTTCATGGAATTCTTTTGGGGCAAGAACCTCGTGTGTAGTTGGTTTAAACAGAGACTTCCATGGAAATCCTGAACCCCTTCAACCGATCTGGGTGATTTTGGGCTATGTTGGTCCCCCAGATCGGGGATATGACTATATTGGGGTTTCCATGTGTTTTGGGGGTATTTTGAATATGTTGTAAAAATTATGTTTTCTGTGCCTGGAGATAATTGAGTTTAGTGCAGTGCTTGACTCAATTAGCTCCAGGTACTGAGGAGGGATTAACCTATTTTGTGTGGAAGTGTCCTGGACATGAGAGCCAATGTGATTGTGTATATGTTTTTACTGTAGTATACTCTCAGGTCCAAAGGGGAGTGCCCCTTGCTTGGGTATTGACATAAAAGGCCAGTGTGGCTACCAATAAATCAGTTCCTGCTTACCCTCAACATATAGAGTCTCATCTCATGTTTGTAGGGAACAGCTATACCAGCTATAGTCACCAGCTCTTGTAAGAGCTACACAGCTTGTAAAGGATCCTTCTATTAGTGGAGTGCTGATCCTGGTAGCTTCTCCCGAAATCCAGCTGAAACAAAGTGATTATAACTCCCAATCCCCCAAACACGAGTCGAGACTTCATGAAGGGGTAAAACGATCTGATTTACTGTGGGCTACCTGCCCGGTATTTATGCAGATCTCCCACCTGGTGGACACTCCCCTAGGGGACCAGATGGAAGACTGGGACAAAAGTATCACAGTAGCCAATCACAGTGGCTATAACATAATCACTCCCCTTTTACATAAATCACTCCCTCTTTTCCACCCTGGAGATAATAAACTTAAGGTAGCAAAGAGAGCCTTAATTATCTCCAGGTAGAAAGAAACATGGCTATTCTTATTATTCATCAAACAGTATAAAAATCGATAGATAGGCAGTACTTCCTAATTAGGCAACCTAACTGGGAGGACCAAAGAAAAAGGGTGAATGGGGAGGTGAAAGGGCACCAATAAACGCAAAAGGAGAAGTAAAGGAATGAAGGATTGATCGCCTCGTGGCAATACGGGCTGATCACCTCCAAGGCACCCCAAAATAACGTCTCAAAAATAATAAACAGTTTTATTGGAACAAACCTGATTAAAAGCAAGAAAAAAGCACCTGTCAATAGGTGAATAACTAGAGCCTAATAGTTGCAGAATATGGCTAATTTACACATGTATATAATGTAGCAGACTCTTATACAGTAGAGTACTAGGTAGTGATACATGTAAATATAGAGGCCATAGACCCTGCATTTTAAGCCCAATAGCTGCAGAGTATAGCTAAATTGCACATGTATGTAATGTAAAAAACCCTTTTGCAATAGAGTAATAGGTAGTGATATATGCAAATATAGAAGCCATAGATCCTGCACTTGAAATCTAATAGCTGCAGAGTGTAGCTAAATTGCCCATGTATAAGTGTAACAAACTCTTATGTAGTAAAGTAGTAAGTAGCAATACATGCAACAATAATAGCCATAAATCCTGCAGCTATACCTACAGGGTTATACTGCAAATGGAAATTGAAAGGATAGAGAAGGGCATAAAAGAGGAGAAGGAAAATAAAGCAAAAGGACCTAGTTAGTAGTCTAGATAGAAAAGCTAGGTCTAATTGCATAAGCCCAATAAACAGCCCAGCTACCCCTATATAAGATATCTAGAGCTAAAAACAGCTCAGTGCCACTAAACCACAGTGTAGGAAAAAAAAAAAAAAAGAATCAACTAAATTCAATACATGAACAGCCCAACGCGCGTTTCGGTGGCTTAACCACCTTTCTCAAGGGCAAAAAATAAAGTGTAAAGAAAACCAAACAAAACATTCCCCCTCGATCCATTTAAATGTTTGATGGTACCTCCCATCCCATCTAATTGGTCAGCGTGCGTCCACACAGAGATTCCGTCTCAAAGGAGGAGGGGCAGGGATGACAGCGCGTGTCGCAAGACCCAGCGCATGTGCATATACGTACATAGCGCACTAACGCGCATGCACAAGGACTTAGTGTCAGAATGAATGCCGTGCGGAAAGCGCATGTCATAAACCAGCGCATGCGCACATGATGAACTCCGTATATCCGACAATGTGTCGGTTCGTGCGCATGTCCACACGCCGGCAGACACACAAGTGCAGGGACCTAATATATGAATTAAATACCAGATCAATTCATCTTATTCCAGTTAAGGAAACAAGGTGCCGCTTAATAATTTAATATGTGGGCAGATATGGTTACATTCATATAGTAACAATCACTCCATGTGTGGATAAAAAAGATTAATTACAAATAACCAGATAGAAGGCTAAGGAGGTCCAAGTGTGGAACAAAAGGAGGAGGGGGTTCCAAAAAATCCTAATAAATAAATAAACACAAAAATCAACATTGGTATTAGGTTCCCATCATATTTACAATTGACCACATACATATACTATAAAGAGACAAAAGAGTGGTAAAAAATACTAGTAACAAATAAAGTAAAGTAATAATAGGCTGGATATAAAAATATATTAATATATATTAGAGCAGAAAAGGCAATGCCCAAATCACAATATAAATATAGTGCAATTTAGCTATACTCTGCAGCTATTGGCCTTAATGTGCAGGGTCTATGGCCTCTATATTTACATGTATCACTACCTAGTACTCTACTGTATAAGAGTCTGCTACATTAGACAATATACATGTGTAAATTAGCCATATTCTGCAACTATTAGGCTCTAGTTATTCACCTATTGACAGGTGTTTTTTTCTTGCTTTTAATCAGGTTTGTTCCAATAAAACTGTTTATTATTTTTGAGACGTTATTTTGGGGTGGCTTGGAGGTGATCAGCCCATTTTGCCACAAGGTGATCAATCCTTCATTCCTTTACTTCTCCTTTTGAGTATAAAAATCTATAACTTTCATTTTACATGACATAAACTGTAAGTCCCACATACCCCCAGATAGTTTGGATCTGAGTGCATATTCTAGGCGAATAGCGCTCAGATCCCACAAACACAGTTCTCGAAAACGTCGACTGAAGTTTGACTTTCACCGGCCGTTTGTGTGTTTGTAACCGCCAACAAGTTCCATACTGTAGCTATCTGGGGTCGGTCCCTTTCGCACAGATCCAACGCACGAATGGTGTAGGGTCTCCGGCATTCGTGTGTTTTCCCCCGTATGAACGAGAACTTGGAGAGGTAGCAGCGGTGTTCGACAAAATAATTATCCGAAATTAGTTCCAGGGCATTGCCGCCATTTACCGCTGGGCGTTCGACAATCCAAAATGGCGATTGCCACGTGTTCGGTAGACGAACGCGGACCACCAAGCTATTCCCCAATTAGTCTGTGGTTAACCGCAAAGTCTGGGTGGTTAATAGGTGTCACACGGCAGGTGATTCGGCAGTTCATTCGTTTTTTAGTCTGGGCTTATCGCCAGCTACTCTGTTAAGCCAAATCAAAGGGTTGTGGTCAGTCATCACCGTGAAGGAACGTCCATACAGGTAGGGTTGTAGCTTTTTGAGCGCCCAAACTAATGCCAGACACTCTTTTTCAACGGTGGCATAACTGACTTTGCGTGGTAACAATTTCCTGCTCAGATATGCCATCGTCTCCCACCTGGCTCAATACTGCTCCCAGTCCAAACATTGAGGCACCTGTGTGGACGAGAAACCTTTTAGTATGATCAGGTGCCGCCAACACAGGAGATGCACTTAACGCAGCCTTGAGTTTCGGGAAAGCCTCCTCACACTCAGACCAGACTACTCACACTCAGACCAGACTACTTGTCGGGATAGGGACTTTTTCGTGAGGTCTGTCAGGGGTTTGGCTACAAATATTCAGCTACAAATTTCCTATAATAACCTGCGGTGCCCAAGAACGCCATGACCTGCGTTTTAGTCCGGGGTTGGGGCCACTGTGTGATGGCCTCAATCTTGGCTCTGGTCTGTGTTTTCCTGACCCTACTCTGTGGCCTAAATATTGGACTTCAGCCATGCCTACATGACATTTCTCTGGCTTCAAGGTGAGCCCTGCGTTCTGAATTCGGTTGAGCACTATTGAGATGTGCTCCAGGTGGGCTTCCCAAGTGCCACTGAAGATAGCTATATCGTCCTGGTAAGCACAAGCGAAGCCCTGAAATCCCTCTAGGAGCCGGTCCGCCATCCTTTGGAACGTAGCTGGGGCATTCTTCATCCCAAATGGCATAACCTTAAACTGGTATAGGCCAAATGGGGTGACAAATGCCGATTTTGGAATGGCCCCAGGCTCCAAGGGGATTTGCCAATATCCCTTACACAAATCAATAGTGGTCAAATAATTCCCCCCAGCCATACGGTCCAGCAGCTCGTCTACTCTGGGCATGGGGTATGCGTCGGTAACTGTCCAATCGTTTAGTTTCAGGTAGTCCACACAGAACCTGGTGGTACCGTCTTTCTTAGGAACCAGGACTACTGGGGAAGCCCACGGTCTTTGAGACGGTTCTATGACCCCCAGTTCTAACATGTCCTGGATTTCCTTTAACGTGCTTTTCCGTACTGCTTCGGGGATTCGGTAGGGCTGCTGCCGCAGGGGTAACTGGCCTGTGGTCTCCACTCTGTGGACTGCCAGGGTCGTATACCCTGGGGCTGCTGAAAACATGCCCCCAAACTCCTTTAACAGTTGGGAAGCCTGAGCTTGCTCCTCAGGACTTAATTCGGGACCCAACTGTACCTGCTCTACCCCTGTAGGTTCTTGGGGAAGCATATCCGGTAAAGGGATACCCTCACTATCCTCATACGCTGGAGCGCATACCACCGAGACCTCTTCTGTTCTCTCGAGATATGGCTTGAGCATATTTACATGGAAGGACCGCCGGATTCTTCCATCAGAACAGTCTGCCACAATGTACGTGGTATCGCTGATCCGATCTATTACAGTGTAGGGGCCCTGCCAGGATGCTTGTAACTTATCCGTTTTAATGGGCTTAAGCACTAGGACCTTTTGTCCTACTTCTAATATATGGTCTCTAGCTCCCTTGTCGTACCAGTACTTCTGCCGTTGTTGGGCGGCCCACAGGTTCTCCTGAACCGTTTCGGTCAGAGCCTGCAGCCGGTCCCTTAACTCTAGTACAAATGGGACTATAGGGGTACCTGCTTGTTCCATATCATCTTCCCAATGTTCCCATACTAGATCTAGGAGTCCCCGGACCCGTCTCCCATATAGTAGTTCGAACGGGGAGAATCCGGTGGACTCCTGGGGAACTTCCCTATAAGCAAAGAGCAAATGGGGAAGGAACTTTTCCCAATTCCGACAGATCTCTGTGAACGTGATGAGCATTTTCTTAAGGGTGCCGTTAAAACATTCACAGAGGCCATTGGTTTGGGGGTGAAAGGGGGAACTTAATATGGGTTTTACCCCACAGCTCTGCCAGAGCTGTTGGGTAACCATCGCTGTGAATTGGGTTCCCTGATCTGACACTATCTCCCTAGGAAATCCCACCCTAGTAAACACCTGAACCAGTGCTTCCACTACCGTCTCTGCATGTATATTTGACAGAGCTATAGCTTCGGGGTAGCGGGTAGCGTAGTCCACCACAGTAAGAATGTATTTCTTACCGGATGGACTGGGTTTGCTGAGTTGCCCAACTAAATCAACTGCCACTCGGAAAAATGGTTCCTCAATGATGGGTAGGGGACGTAGTTTTGCCCTGGGGTGATCCCCTCTCTTTCTTACCTTTTGGCATACCTCGCAGGTCCTACAATAATCCTGCAAATCTCTAGTGACCCCCGGCCAGAATAATGACTGGGTGAGTCGGTCTCTAGTCTTTTTAATGCCTAAGTGACCTGCTAGGGGGATATCAAGGCTAATCCGCAATAGTTCTACCCGATACTTACGGGGCACTATTAATTGTCTTTTTTCTACCTGACCCGCTCCTTTCCCTGTCCCCCCGGTCACCCGGTATAGTAAACCTTTTTCCCAGATAAACCTGGCCTGATCTCCGTCTCTCTGGGGTTGTTCTGCCTCCCTCCGATACCCCTTTAATGTGGGGTCTTCCCGCTGTGCTTGCTCAAAGTCTTTAGGGGTACCCCAGTAAGAAGTATGGTCAGGGTGAATTGTCAGGGGGTTATTGCTTACCTGGTCAGGGGTTGAGGGGGAGGCCTCCATAGCTCTGGATTGTTGACGGATGGTAACAGGTAGTGCTCCTTCTGGACTGCAGGCTGCCAATTGGGACGTCAAGCATCCTAAATCATTCCCCAGCAATACTTCCGCTGGCAGATCTGGCATGATGCCCACTTCCACAGCCTTGGCCCCCGTACCCCAATCAATGTGTACTCGAGCTGTTGGCAGTTTATGAATGGCCCCTCCGGCCACCCTTACAGCAATGGTATGTCCTGTGTGCTGCGACTGGGTGACCCGGTGTGGATGGACCAGGGTTATAGTAGCCCCGCTGTCTCTCAGTCCTTTAGCTTCTTGCCCATTTAACTTTACTGACTGTCGATGGTGTGCCCGGTTATCCCCAGCTGCTTGGATGGGGTTCACTTCATGTAACGTGGACCTATTTTCGCTGTGGTTACTGAGTGCCCCTTGAGCCGAGGGGTCGTACTCTTCTTGTATACAGTGGGCCGCTGCTTTGGGCGGTGGCACTGGTGACCGTCCCCAGCGGTCTGGAGTACGTTGTGGGCAATTGGGTTTGATGTGTCCCTCCTGTTTGCACCCATAACACATCGGAGCGGTCTTTTGGTATCCCGTGCTTATAGTATTGCTCCCTGGTGGTGATACCCTCTGTGGCATAGTTGGCGGACCAGATGCAGGCCGCTGACCCTGGAACCCTCGGTTTCCATCCAGCCGTCTGCTCTCATGAAATTCGTCTGCCAGCCTTGCTGCCTCCTCCACCGTCTTTGGCTTTCTGTCTCTGACCTAGTCTCTAACCTCCGCTGGTGTATAATCAAAGAATTGCTCCAGTAATATCAATTGTACGGCATCCTCTAAGGTAGTTGCATGATTCCCATGCATCCAATTACTGGCAGCGCTTTGCATACGAAATGCCCACTCTGTATACGAACCTTGCCTTGCCTCCTGAGGGCCCGGAATTTCTTTCTATGGCTTCAGGAGTTACAGCGTACCGAGCTAGCAAAATCTCTTTTATTTTTTCGTAGTTTTGTATATCCCCATCTGGCACAGCTCTCAATGCTTCTGCTGCTCTACCTGATAGCTTGCTGCTTAATACTGCAGCCCAGTTAGCTCTTTCTAAATCTTCTAGCACACATTGTCTCTCAAAATATTGTAAGTAATTGTCAATATCCATCTTACCTTCCACGAAGCTTTTAAATGCAGCGTAGTTGATTTTCTGCTGTCGCCCCATTGTAGATCCAGATAGCGACAATATATCCACAGGAGGTGATCTGTCTCTGGCTTCTCGGGCTTCCCTGGCATTCTGGGTCTCTGTAGCTTGTGCCAAGATCTGTATCTCACATCCCTCTGGAACTCTGTTTCCTCTGCATTTGCCATTTGTTGTTCGCCGTTTTGATCGCTCTCCAGTAGTTCGGCTACTAACGTGGCTTTCGGTTTATTGCTTGCCACTATGCCTCGAGCTTCCAGCAGTTCCTTCAATGTTGTTCGTTTCAAGCGTTCGTATCTATGCGCCATTCACCACTTGTTTCGGTAAGTCCGTTCGGGAGAAAATCCCGCCACTTGCCACCAGTGTAAAGGATCCTTCTATTCGTGCAGTGCTGATCCTTGTAGCTTCTCCCGAAATCCAGCTGAAACGAAGTGATTATAACTCCCAATCCCCCAAACATGAGTCGAGACTTCATGAAGGGGTAAAACGATCTGATTTACTAACGGCCACCTGCCCGGTATTTATGCAGGTCTCCCACCTGGTGGACACTCCCCTAGGGCACCAGATGGAAGACTGGGACAAAAGTATCACAGTAGCCAATCACAGTGGCTATAACATAAGCACTCCCCTTTTACATAAATCACTCCCTCTTTTTCATCCTGGAGATAATTAACTTAAGGTAGCAAAGAGAGCCTTAATTATCTCCAGGTAGAAAGAAACATGGCTTTTCTTATTATTCATCAAACAGTATAAAAATCTATAACTTTCATTTTACATGACATAAACTGTAAGCCCCACATACCCCCAGATAGCTTGGATCTGAGTGCATATTCTAGGCAAATAGCGCTCAGATCCCACGAACACAGTTCTCAAAAACGTCGACTGAAGTCTGACTTTCACCGGCCGTTCGCGTGTTTGTAACCGCCAACAAGTTCCATACTGTAGCTATCTGGGGTCGGTCCCTTTCGCATACATCCAACGCATGAATGGTGTAGGGTCTCCGGCATTCGTGTGTTTTCCTCCGTATGAACGAGGACCTGGAGAGGTAGCAGCAACAAAATAATTATCCGAAATTAGTTCCAGGGCATCGCCGCCATTTACCGCTGGGCGTTCGACAATCCAAAATGGCGATTGCCACGTGTTCGGTAGACGAACGCGGACCACCAAGCTATTCCCCGGCTAACCGCAAAATCTGGGTGGTTAATAGGCGCCACACGACCTCAGTAGGAGGATTTGGCAGTTCATTCATTTTTCTCGCTATTTGCACAAAATCACCCTATACGCATCTAAATAACCGAACGGGCTGGTTTGCATAGTTTGTTCAATAGGGGATTTTGTTACACAGCTATACCACCATTGGATTTGAAAAGCATCACTCTGAATAGGGGGAAAGGCTGCAAAACACAACTTATCCTCTCTGCCACATTTGGTGGTAGTGGTGGGATGGTCCCCCAGAGAAGATGCTGATCTTGGATGCAGTAACCATCTAGCGGATGGAGAATCAGTATGAGCAACTGAAGCGATCCAACATAAAGAATATTTTGGAGAAACATGGGCAAACAACCATCCTAAGAGGGAATTAATTGAAAAAATGCTGGAGATGGATCATGCCAAAACCTTATCTGAACCGATGCTACCAAATGCGGTGGAAGACGAACGGATGCGGAACATTTGGTTACGATTAACCCTGTTTGGTCCAAACGCTCCCGCTAACATAATCATGCAAGTAATGACGGCCGTGGACACAGAAGAACAAGCTTAACAGGAGTGTCAAATAAGAGTATTGGCAATACAGCACTCCAAGAGTCCAGAAGCAGAGAATACAGCGACACCTTGGGAACATAAGAAGGTGCCATTTGCTGCATTTAAAAACTTTTAGGAAACAGATGGTGGAATAGATGGGTACCTTGCAAATTTTGAGAGTCATTGTGCACTGCACAAGGTATCCATTGACGAATGGGTCACTATTTTGTCTGGGAAACTGTCAGGGAAGGCAGCAGAAGCATTCCGGGCTATCCCTGATGAAGCGATACAACTGTCAAAGAGGCATTGCTCGCCCGGTAGCTGTCACCCCAGAAGTGTACCGCCGGTGGTTCAGGGAAACTAAAAAGCAGAGGAATTACTATTTTACTGAATGGGCCTACCATCTCCACCAAACAGCATCCTACTGGGTCAACGAATGCCAAGCTGTGTCTGGGGAAGATGTCCTGCAACTGTTCCTCCTGGAACATTTCTTAAATGCCCTCAACCCTGACATCCGAGAGAACCAACCCCAGTAAGACCTTCTTCCCAACCAGAGATCCGAGCAGTAGTACCCTCTAACCCTACCCCTTACCAGGGACCACCCAGACCTCAGTCTACTCCACATAGAACTAATTTCAGATGTTACCGGTGCAACCAGTTAGGGCATGTTCACAGCGATTGCCTATTGGAGCCTTCTTGACCTTCTTGGGGCCACCCCAGACATCATAATCTCAATTTTAAGAAACCAATACACGCAGCCCACTACCTAGAAGCTGAATCGCAGCCGGATGAATGCTGGGGAGTACTTCATGAAGCTAACCCCATTCAGGCAGCTAATTGGGACAATCGTCAACAACACCGACAAGCAGTGTGGATTAACAGCCAGTCGGCTAGAGGATTACGAGACACCGGAGCTACCATGACCCTGGAACAACAACATCTAGTATGCAAAAGTGAGCACACTGGACAAACGGTAGCTGTCTGAGTAGCCCATGTTCACCTCAACTGGGGAGTTAAATCTGGCATGGTGAATTTAGGCATAATGAAGAATTTACCTGCAGAAGTTTAACTAGGGAATGACTTGGGCCCCTTAACATCCGCTTATGCTCCAGGGGAAACCACTGAAGCCCAACTAGTGACACTTGTTTACAAGCTCAGACAGCAGAAGCTGGCCCACATGTCACAGAGACTCAGGTAACTTTGTATGGGCTTGATGTCGCACAGGTTCCATAGTTGGTGGATATCATCTGCGGTAAATTGAGTACCCTTGGTCAGAAAGGATTTCCTTGGGGAAACCTACCCTGGCAAATATCTTAACCAGCGCATTGGCAACAGTGTCTGCCTGGATATTGGTGAGAGTGACCGCATCTGGATAACGAGTAGCATAGTCCACCATGGTAAGTATATATTATTTACCGGATGGACTATGTTTCTGTAGGGTCCCTTCTATGTCGACTGCTATTTGGTCTGGACATTTGAATTGTTGAGATTATATTGTACCCAGTGGCGTACACATGACCCATGGGGCCCCGGTGCGAAAATTGATCCGTGGACCCCCCTCCCCCCCATGCTTACTCGGCGCGGGTCGGGGCCGCAACACATGGCGGCGGGCACCTGGTCGCAGGGGTTGCAGGGCTGCGACCCCACGACCGCGGTATGCACACACACTTAAAGGACCACTACAGACACCCAGATCACATCAGCTCAATTAAGTGGTCTGGGTGCCAGGTCCCTCTAGTTTTAACCCTGCAGCTGAAAACATAGCAGTGAAAACGGCTATGTTTCACTGAGGGTTAATCCAGCCTCTGGTGGCTGTCTCATTGACAGCTGCTAGAGGAGCTTCCGCGATTCTCACTGTGAAAATCACAGTGAGAAGACACTGAACGTCCATAGGAAAGCATTGAGTAATGCTTTCCTATGGGCGGTTTAAATGCGTGCGCGCGCCTCTTGCCGCGCATTTGCATTCGGAGCTGAGAGGCGGACACTGGGGAGACCGACGCTGGAGAAAGGTAAATGCTGAAGAGACACACACACACTCTCACGAACAGACGCATACACACTAGCTAACAGACACACACATTTACTGACAGAGACACACTCAGCGACAGACATACACACTCACTTAAAAAACATACACTTTCACTGACCAACACACACTCACTAACAGACAAACACACTCAGTAACAGACACACACAGTAACACACTCACTAGCAGACACACACCCAATAACAGACACACTCACTGACAAACACTAATACACACTAACACACACTAACACACACACACACACTAACACACACTAATACACTAACACACATACACACTAAGACACACACACACACTAACACACACACACACACACACACACTAACACACACTAACACACACTAACACACACATACTAACACACACTAAAACACACTAACACACATACATACACTAACACACACATACTAAGACACACATACACACTAACACACACATACTAAGACACACACACACTAACACACACATACACTAACACACACATACACTAACACACATACACACTAACACACATACACATTAACACACACATACACTAACACACACATACACACACTATCACACACATACACTAACACACACATACTAAGACACACATACACACACACTAACACATTTTTATTTTTTTAATGTAATCCCCCCAGCCTCCTTACCTTGTGGAGTGCTGGGGGGATTCCCTGGGGTCCAGTGGTGCTGGGCTGGCGGGTGGCCGGTCGGGCCGGCGGACACGCGAGGGAGCACTCAGTGCTTCCTCTTCAGCTCCCTCGCGCGCCGCTTAGGGATGCCGGCGCCGGAAGATGACGTCATCTTCCGGCTCCGGTATCAGTGCGGTGCGCGAGGGAGCTGAAGAGGAAGCACTGAGTGCTCCCTCGCGCGCCCGCTGGCCTGCCCGGCCATCCGCCTTCCGGGTGACAGCAGGGCCAGCCTCGGGGGGCCCTGGGGTGGCCGGCTCCTGGGCCCCCCAGGAGAAGAGGCTGGTCCTGTGGCTACATACTGGGTCGCAGGGGCGGCCGGGCCCCCTGGTGGGCCGGGCCCGGTCGCAGCCGCGACCCCTGCGATCCTGGTATGTACGCCACTGATTGTACCTAAAAATTGAGTTATGCTAAAATGAAATTAGTTAAAGTATAGAGAAATGGTAGTTAATAAAACCAAGTTAATAAAAACTTCATAGTGCACAATTCAAAATTTGCGTTTAAACCATAAGAAGTCAAATTATTTAAATTAAAGATCCACCTCATCTCTATTTTGCCTAGTTTATTTATGATATCCTCCCCTCACCAATTGGTCTCCACTTTTTGAGTAGCTAAACATTTCATACAATGTTGGTCACAATTATGAACTTCTTTAAAGTGCATTCACAGGCTGTTTTGCTCATAACCTTTTTCGATATTTCCTGCATGTTCATTTATTCTTACATAAAGTGGTCTTTTGGTTCTGCCCACATTGTATAGATTGAACATACATATTAGGAGGTAGATTGCTTTTTTGGTATAACATGTGATAAGGTTTTTTTACTTTGTATTCTTTGCTTGTCTGTGGATTTTTAAAGGATTTTAGATGTCTTTTTTCATTACCTGTGTTTCTGAAAGCTATACACAGATCACATCCCAAAAAACGTCTTTGTGCAAAAAAGTTTTACACTTTTTTTCTCTGATGTGGTTATGTCTAAGCCTGCTGCCTAAATTTTGTACACCTCTATATATAATTTTAGGTTTTATGGGTAAAAACTTGTTTAACACTTGATCCCCTCTTAAATTTGGCCAAAATTTGTTTAAAATCTTCTTGATCTCTCTATTGTTACAATTAAAATTACAAATGAAAGGTACATCTGGTTCTGATCCATTTTTTTTTAAATTTATATTCTAGGGCTGACATTCTGTCCCTTTTTTTCCACTTCTTCCATGGTGCTCATTAAGGAGGTCTTTTCAAATCCTTTTCCTGGAATTTTTTTTTAAGTCTCATAAGTTGTCACATCAGTACAGTTCCTTCGTATTCGTGGGAACCTTGATTTCGGTGTGTTGAGTAGCCACAGAGAGAAATGGCAGCTGTGTAAATGGATATAGTTGTTAACATCTACTGGCTTAAAGTATGTCCTAGTTTTGATCATATTATCTTCAATGTAGATGTTAAGATCCAAATTATTCACACAATGATTGTTAAAATCTACAGTTAAAATAATCCCCCATTGTTAAAATTAAAAAACACTAAAGAAAAGCGTTGGTGGGTGCAAATCTTCCCATCACACTGCCACAGACTTGAAGGAAAAAATCATTTTGGAACTAAAAAAAGCTGTTATTTAAAATCAGATCTATACCTTGTATAATAAAATCTACTTGATGTTGGCGTAAAAGAAATTTGACAGCTTCTTTACCTATGGTGTGTGATTATAATAGTCCGCTGTTACTAACAGGAAGACTGGTTGCAATGTTATTGTATATAAAACCTGTAAAATATTTAGGGTGTCTTTCAAATAGCAGAAAGTGATTATCAAGAAAAACTTTTTAATCAGTGGGTGGAGTGCTAGAACAATCAAGTATTTTCTTACCCCTTACTGAGAAGTTTCATGGACTCTTGATGTGGAGTAATATGGAAAAAAAAAACCAACAGAACAAATATAGTGCGGATGGTACTTAAAAGGAGCTAAAAATAAGGTGGATATAAGTAAACACACTCGCAATCTCCAGAGCCTGAGGATAAGGCTCTATAACAGTGCAGGTGTGCTTTTCAAGCAGCCTCCCACCTTCTTGGGTAGATGAGGATCTCAAAATAAACAAGACAATGGATTATGGTGCAGTATGTCTGGATGTCTCATAGATCTAAAATCACTTTAAATAAAGCAGCTGAAAAAACTTTATGGGTGCTCCAAATCACCCACAAAATATAAAAAAGTAGTGTAACACAGCCCTCAATATTTAGGTGACAATCCCCAAAAACACAAAATGCAAAAATTGAATACTCATAATTAAAAAACTGGGACTTACTCCATAAGCTTATGAGCACTACAGCGTGTTAATGCACTTTAAACAAGTTCATAATTGAGACCCACATTGTATAAAATGTTTAGCAATACAAAAAGTGCAGACTAATTGGAGATGCGGTTGCAAGAAAAAGTATGTGAACCCTTTGGAATGATATGGATTTCTGAACAAATTGGTCATAAAATGTGATCTAAAAAAAAATACTATGTACAGGCACTCTTTTATCCGTGTTGGTGCAAAGTATTAAGGTGGCCAAAATACCTCAAAATCTACAAAATACAAAAGATAATGATACTGCACTCAGAAATTCAGAATAAAGTTCATTACAGAATTTAATAATCATTAATTAATTGAGTATAATTCATTAGTTGTGAAATACTACAAAGTTAGAAAAATTAATAATATATACACACACTTAAATTGATAATATATACAAGCTAGTATAAACCAATATAGTTTGGTAGAAACAGTGTATTGTGAATCTGCTATTGAAACTCTATGTTAATTAAAGAGAGTCCCTGACCACATCAAGAAGTTTAAGCACCAAGTTGCTGTGTCTGGAAGTCCAAACAGATATATCATCCAGGAGAGTAGGGTAAATAAAAAAGAAAAAAAAGGAAGAAAAAAACCCAAAAAAGGTAAAAAAGGAAAAATATACAAAAAAGGAAAAAAAGAGAAAAATGGAAAAATTAAGTATATACAGTCCCAGTGTGTACACACTATGATGTTATGTGGAGGGATCTCACCAATGGAGGAAAAGAGTCCAATAGTCCAGTTCTTAGTATATCTTAATGTGAAGGTGAAATCCCTGTAGGTGGTGTCAGATTATTCTTCCTTAGTTTTAAAAAAAAATGTATGTGAAAAGAGGTTCCCCACTTGTCCTGGAGGTGTTCAAGTAAAACTTGTCAGCTGATCCTGGGTCTCATAAGCGGGCTGCGCGCTCGGGATCTATACACATCCCTTCAATGGCCCTGTCAGAGAAAAAATTGGTGAAAGTCATATAGTTCGGCGCGCCCTCATTAATGCGCGGGTCGCGCCTAGATGACGTCATGACGCTCGCGTCCGCGGGTCGCGTCTGTATGATGTCATGACGCACACGTCCGGTATCCATGCACGACGTGTGCCATTTGAATATGCAAATATAGACATCCCTGTGTAGTTGTATGTGTTGAAAAGTTACTTGAAAAGTCCATTGCATACCAAATTTGACAAGGCATATTTACACATACAATCCTTTACCATAGTCTGCATGTATGGACAAAAGCAAGTTCCCTAATACATATTTACCTAGGGAAGAGCTGTGCATATTGAAACAAAAAAAATCATAAAATCATATTAACATAGAGTCTTAAAATAAATAATTGTTATGATAGGGTTCTTCACCAATAAAGGAATACTTATCATATTAAAATATACTCTAGGGTTAAAGGCATATTTTATACCTTATACCTGGTTAGACTGATCAAGAAAAAAGCTACTGATCATTTTATGCAAAGAAAGCTAAGGTAATTGAAATAAAAAAAGTGTGACTCAGACTGGATCTTTGCTTTTGTGTTTTGAAGTATATAAATCAATGAACCTCAATATTGAGGTTCTGCTTTGCAAGATAGAGTTAAATTATGGTTTAAAGAAAAAAAAGATTTTTGTGGAAAAAATTTCCTAGAATTTTTTATTTTTTTTTCTGATGATGAGAAGGACTATGCATACTCATCATTATTAGCTACGGATAAATGTAGTCACTATTATGAAAACCATAACTACAAAAATGTCCCACCAGAATCCAAAAGGTCATATAGGCTGGAGATGTAACATAATTGCAACAGATAATTAGTGGTAATCATTCACCCATTCAAACATCATAATTTATATTTGTTGCGCATACTCACCAGCAGTGTAGTGTGTAAAAGGTGCCTGTGGTTTCCCATATGTTGGACCCTGTATTTTCTCGGGTAACAGACCAAAAATGGTCAACCTCTTTGGTAGCTTTTAAGGAGTGAAAGAGTCGGGCGTACCATACAGGGTCCCAATGACTAACTGTGGATGTAAGGTAATAAATCAGCCCAAAATTATGGATCAAAAGATGTAAGATTCAGACAATATAGCAATATTCATTCTACAGGAAATGTTTGAGGTCATAGTCCTCATTCAAGCCTCCCGGGTGGAGTGTTTCCAAGATACTAATCCACTTCGTCTCTTTACATAAAAGTGCTTTTTGTCTATCCCCACCTTTACGCAATGGTTTAACACCATCAATTACTTGGAAACGTAATTGATTGACGTTATGACCTTGCTGTAGAAAATGCCTTGGCACTGGTTTGTCACATGTCCCTTTTTGAATGGCAGCTCTTATGTCCCTCTTATGTTCTCCTATGCGTACTTTCACTGGCCTGATTGTTTCTCCAACATAGAGAAACCCACAAGGGCATTTCAAAATGTAAACCACATATTCTGAGTTGCATGTATAATACTCAGGTATTTTAAAGGGTTTGCCTGATCGTGGATGTACAAAACAATCACCCATAATTACACTGTTGCAATGTATACAGTTTAGGCATGGAAAAGTGCCTTTCTTAGGTTCAGAGAAGAATCTTCTCTGTTTTTTGTTACTGCCTATATCCGAGTGCACCAATTTATCTCTATGGTTCTGTGCCCGTTTGTATGAAAAAAGGGGAGGATTCCTAAATTCTTTTGGCAAGTTATGATCGCCCTCAAAGATATTCCAGTGTTTCATTATAATTTTTTTTGACAGCATTACTGTAGGGTGTATATGGTGATATAAATGGAATTCTTTGTGTGGTATCCTTATTTCTACCTAAGGGGTTAAGCGCTTCTTCCCTATCCATATCTAAGATCCTAGTTCTGTGTCGTGTCACTAGTTCTGATGGGTAACCCCTATCTATAAATTTGTTGCACATGAACTCCATCCCTGGTTCCACACGATCCTCCTGTGATATTATCCTTTTCACTCTCAACATTTGGCTAAATGGTAAACCATCCTTAAGATGTTGGGGATGATAACTAGTGTATTCCAAAAGGTTATTTCTATCAGTGGGTTTCGTGTAGATATCTGTATGTAATTTATTGTCAATCAAGTGTACCTGTGTGTCCAGAAATGGAACCATGTGTCTGTCACATGCCATAGTGAATTTGATGTTGGGGTCCAGAGAGTTCAGCTGCTCAAAAAAATTGTCCAACTGAGCCCTCGTGCCCCCCCCAACATACAAACACATCATCAATAAATCTCTTCCATGTAAGGCATTTCTCAAACAGTGGGACAGCATATATGTGTAGTTCCTCCAACCTATTCATGTATATATTTGCATAAGTGGGGGCTACATTCAAGCCCATTGCTGTCCCTTTGATTTGCCTATAAAAGTTGTCCTCAAAGAGAAAGTAATTCTCAGTCAGGACAAATCGTAATAATTACAATATATATATATTTTGGTGTCTGTATATTGGGCTAATGCGGAATCCTGATCTAATGTCCATTCAACTGCTCGTAGTCCTCCTATGTGGTCAATTGCTGTGTACAACGATTGGACATCCAACGTCACCAACCAAATTTCCTGTAGAATGTTCAATATTGAGGTTGTTGATCAATTTTAAAAAATAATTTGTGTTTTTAATATATGATTTTTGTGTTGATCAGGAATTTGTCTAACAGTACTGCTGGTGGTTGTAAAATAGAATCCGTGCCACAGACAATAGGCCTTCCTGGTGGGGTCTGTAAATTTTTGTGTATTTTCTGGAGGGTATAAAAAACAGGCGTTGTTGGATATTTCCTATGCATATATTTATATTCTCCCTCTGTTATAATGCCTTTGTCCATGGCTGCCTTATTTAGTGTCTGTAACTCTGTCTGTAACCGCTGGATGGGATTCCCATCTACTGGTTGATAACTTAATATGTCATTTAGTTGTGATCTAATCTCTTTGACATAATAATCCTGATCCATGATAACTAATGCCCCTCCCTTATCTGCCGGTTTAATGATAATCGAATCGTCCTCTCTAAGTGTGTTAAGTGTCTGCCATTCTTTCTTAGTAAAGTTGGGTTTGTGTTGAAAATTTCTACCCTTCCCCTGTTGTTTTCTTTGCAATTTCTTTATATCTTTTTTAACCAAATTAGAAAATATATCTATGGACTGATTGAACATATAAGGTGTAAATGTGCTGTTAGGTTTCAAACCTGTATTGAGTGGTAAAGATAAGTCAGACGTTAATGGTGTCAATGGGCCAAAGTAGTCTGGGCTAAAGTAGTTCTATGGGTGTTCTCCATAGTCGTTATTGACGTGGAGCCGATAGGACCACTTTCCATGTCTGTAGTAAAAAAATAAGCTTTTAATTTCAATTGTCTCAAGAATTTATATATAGATACATAATATTCATACCATGGTGGTGTAGGGGTGGGGACAAATGATAGACCCTTATTAAGTACCATTTCTTCCTGTGTGCTTAATGGCCTACTTGATAAGTTGTATATTAGTTCCTCCGCCTGCTGGTTGGAAGTCTTGCTTTCCTTCTGTCCTGTGTGCTTCTTGTGGTGACCCCCCTCCTGACTGGTCTCTGTGTTCCTGAGTGTTCCCTAAAAAAAGTGGCTCCAAAAGAGGAGGAGGCAGAGGAGGATGTAGATGGTGCATCCGAATCCTGTTGCCATTTTGTGTTGGAACTTCCTTTATTCACCCTGTATTGTCTAAAATTGTGTTGATACCACGTGTATACTTGTTCCCTCTGATAGTCGTTGGTATCTCGCTGAAATTTCTTTTTCTTATATTCCTCTGTATCCTTCTGGTATTGAACTAACTTATCTTCAATATCTTTTTTCAATTTTTCTAATTCCGTTTGTGTTGTTGAAAGTTCTAATTCTCTTTCTAAAGTAGCTATTTCCTTGATCAGTTTCACTAACTCTTTTTGAAGTGTGTCAATGGTTAAAACCATTAAATCAAATGAACATTTATTTAATATCTTATACCAGGTTGCACAATGGTCTGGATTATCCTTCCCTAACGTGGGATGTAATCTTACCCTCAGACCCCTTGGGATACGTTTCTGTCGAAGATACTCCCCTAAGGTGTTAATGTGTAATTCCCAACTGGTCTTTCTCTTTAACTCCCTTTCTAGTTTCAGAGCTATACTCCTTTCACTATCTGAAGTTAAGAATTCTCTAGTACCCTTTAACGCTGAAGTAATCCTATTAATGTCACCCTCTGTATATGCAAAAGTTTTAGATAGGGGTTACCCATCAGAACTAGTGACACGACGCAGAACTAGGATCTTAGATATGGATAGGGAAGAAGCGCTTAACCCCTTAGGTAGAAATAAGGATACCACACAAAGAATTCCATTTATATCACCATATACACCCTACAGTAATGCTGTCAAAAAAATTATAATGAAACACTGGAATATCTTTGAGGGCGATCTCAACTTGCCAAAAGAATTTAGGAATCCTGCCCTTTTTTCGTACAAACGGGCACAGAACCTTAGAGATAAATTGGTGCACTCAAAAAACAGAGAAGATTCTTCTCTGAACCTAAGAAAGGCACTTTTCCATGCCTAAACTGTATACATTGCAACAGTGTAATTAGGGGTGATTGTTTTGTACATCCACGATCAGGCAAACCCTTTAAATTACCTGAGTATTATACATGCAACTCAGAATATGTGGTTTACATTTTGAAATGCCCTTGTGGGTTTCTCTATGTTGGGCAAACAATCAGGCCAGTGAAAGTACGCATAGGAGAACATAAGAGGGACATAAGAGCTGCCATTCAAAAAGGGACATGTGACAAACCAGTGCCAAGGCATTTTCTACAGCAAGGTCATAACGTTAATCAATTACGTTTCCAAGTAATTGATGGTGTTAAACCATTGCGTAGAGGTGGGGATAGACAAAAAGCACTTTTATGCAAAGAGACGAAGTGGATTAGTATCTTGGAAACACTCCACCAGGGAGGCTTGAATGAGGACTATGACCTCAAACATTTCCTGTAGAATGAATATTGCTATATTGTCTAAATCTTTCATCTTTTGATCCATAATTTTGGGCTGATTTATTACCTTATATCCACAGTTAGTCATTGGGACCCTGTATGGTACGCCCGATTCTTTCACTCCTTAAAAGCTACCAAAGAGGTTGACCATTTTTGGTCCGTTACCCGAGAAAATACAGGGTCCAACATATGGGAAACCACAGGCACCTTTTACACACTACACTGCTGGTGAGTATGCGCAACAAATATAAATTATGATGTTTGAATGGGTGAATGGTTACCGCTAATTATCTGTTGCAATTATGTTACATCTCCAGCCTATATGACCTTTTGGATTCTGGTGGGACATTTTTGTAGTTATGGTTTTCGTAATAGTGACTACATTTATCCATAGCTAATAATGAGGAGTATGCATAGTCATTCTCATCATCAGAAAAATAAAAAAAATTTCTAGGACATTTTTCCACAAAAATCTTTTTTTTCTTTAAACCATAATTTAACTCTATCTTGCAAAGCAGAACCTCAATATTGAGGTTCATTGATTTATATACTTCAAAACACAAAAGCAAAGATCCAGTCTGAGTCACATTTTTTTTATTTCAATTACCTTAGCTTTCTTTGCATAAAATGATCAGTAGCTTTTTTCTTGATCAGTCTAACCAGGTATAAGGTATAAAATATGCCTTTAGCCCTAGAGTATATTTTAATATGATTAGTATTCCTTTATTGGTGAAGAACCCTATCATAACAATTATTTAATTTAGGACTCTATGTTAATATGATTTTATGATTTTTTGTTTCAATATGCACAGCTCTTCCCTAGATAAATATGTATTAGGGAACTTGCTTTTGTCCATACATGCAGACTATGGTAAAGGATTGTATGTGTAAATATGCCTTGTCAAATTTGGTATGCAATGGACTTTTCAAGTAACTTTTCAACACATACAACTACACAGGGATGTCTATATTTGCATATTCAAATGGCACACGTCGTGCATGGATACCGGACGTGTGCGTCATGACGTCATACAGACGCGACCCGCGGACGCGAGCGTCATGACGTCATCTAGGCGCGACCCGCGCATTAATGAGGGCGCGCCGAACTATGTGACTTTCACCAATTTTTTCTCTGACAGGGCCATTGAAGGGATGTGTATAGATCCCGAGCGCGCAGCCCGCTTATGAGACCCAGGATCAGCTGACAAGTTTTACTTGAACACCTCCAGGACAAGTGGGGAACCTCTTTTCACATAAATTTTTTTGAAAACTAAGGAAGAATAATCTGACACCAACTACAGGGATTTCACCTTCACATTAAGAGATACTAAGAACTGGACTATTGGACTCTTTTCCTCCATTGGTGAGATCCATCCATATTACATCATAGTGTATA
>OW240918.1:66892612-66922612 GCA_933207985.1 Pelobates cultripes | reverse complement strand
AATTTTGCAGGTACCACTCACTAGGGGGTGCCGGTGGCGAACTTTCACAGGGGCGGCATTTCGCCACTCTTGTGTCTTATGTAAAGGGACCGGCGCTTATAATATAATATAATTTCCCATCCAGCAGTAGCACGTCCTCTGTTCTTGCGATCTGTGAGAGCATTGCAGCGGGTTGCCATAGCAATCTGCGGCAACGCTCTCACGGATTGCGAGAACAGAGGACCTGCTGCTGCTGCTTGATGGTAAACGAGCATGCAGAGTTCTGGGCCCCTCTTCACTGCCCATCTAAAGCTGTGCCACCTGACCACCAGTCGAGGAGGATGGGACGGGCAAGTAAGTGTCAGCACATATTCCACAAAACATACACACTGCATCTGCATACACTATACACACACTGCACACTTTATAAACTATACACACACTGCATACACACTGCACAAACTATACACACACTGCATACACACTGCACACTGCATAAACTATACACACACTGCAGACACACTGCACACTTCATACACTATACACACACTGCATACACTATACACACACTGCACACTTCATATACTATACACACACTGCACACTTCATATACATGTTATACACTATACACACACTGCACACTTCATACACTATACCCACACACTGCATACACTATACATACAAACTGCATACACTATACATACAAGCTGCATACAATATACACACTGCATACATTTTTACACACAAGCTGCATTCACTATACACACATTGCATACACTATGCATAGACTGCATACACTATGCATAGACTGCATACACTACACAGACTGCATATACTATACAAGCGCACACGCTGCATCCACTACGCAAACACACACTTATACATGTGTATCTGTATGTCTGTATCTGTTTGTGTGTCTGTGTTTTCTTTGGTGTTCAGTGCCAAATAAATTTAAAAAAATTGCAGTTTTTTACATTTCAAAGTTGGGAGGGGGGTCTACCAAATAAAGGATCCGCCCGGGTGCCAAATGCTACAGGTACGCCCCTGGTCCCAGAGCATGTTGCTTCCCTCAGGGGACACTGAGGGTAACAGGGGATGCTCCCTCAGGGGAAGCAGCAAGCTCTGGAAATTAGGAACTCAGGTTCCTGGGCATTGTGATTACTCTGAGTTCCTGAGCATGCCATTTCCCTGAACAACCCCTCCGTGTTCCTGAGTAAGCTGCTGTTTTCTTGTGTAAACCTTTGGTGTTTCTGATGAAGCTGTTTTCTTGTGTAAACCATGGTGTTCCTAAAGCTTGCTGCTTTCCTGTGCTTGCTGCCTTCCTGAGTCCCTGATCGATCTGCCTTTCCAAGTCCCCGAGTTCCCTGTATCCAGAGGCTCTACTCCCTGTATCCACAGGCCCTTCTCTTACACCAGGCCTGCACAATCTGCCACCCCTCACCACCAGATGTTTTGAACTACAACTCCCATGATACCTGCTTTTGTATTTGATCCTATTGTGTTCAATGTAAATAATAATATACTTGTTTTTGCCTTGATTTGTTTGTAATCTGGTTTTCTTGCATTTTGGGTTCCAATCTAGGCTGAAGCCTATCAAGTGCCCCAGTAGGGCTGTATTTAAGTGCGTAGCACTTTAAAGGGGGGAGGTGGGGGCCTTGTGGGGCCCAAGACCTGGCCGACTGCTCACATTGCCGGCAGGTGGTGAGGGAGTACTGTCCTCTGAACTCTTCCTGCAGTGATGCCTGGAGCTGGAATATGACATCACTCTGGGCCTGGCATCACTAAGCGGTGCACAAAGGAGCTGACCAGGAAGATTACAGCTCACTCACTGCCTCCAACCACCCGGCAACCTTTACAGCCAAGGAGCCCCACTGGACCCCAGAGAAGAATCCACTCCAGCTCTCTCAAAGGTAGGAAGGCTCTGTGAATTTGAATAAAAATATAAAATATATTTTTAAAATAATAATAATATAATTGTATGTATATATATATATATATATATATATATATATGATTTGTGAGACATTGTTTATGAGTGTGTTAGTATCATTGTCTGTCAGTGAACAGTGAATGTGTGTGTATGTGTCTTTCAGTGTGTGTCTGTGATTGTGTCTGTCAATAAATGTGAGTGTCTGTCAGTGTGTGTCTGTGATTGTGCGTCTATCATGAATGTGTGTTTTTGTCAGAGTAAGTCTGCTTGAATGTGTGTGAGTCAGTGAATGTCTGTTTTTGTCAGTGTTGAAAGTCAGTGAATGTGAGTGTCTGTGAGTGTTTATCTGTCAGTGAATAAGTGTGTCTGCCAGTGTGTGTGTGTGTCTGCCAGGGAATGTGTGTCTCTCTGTTAGTGAATGTGTGTCTGTGTGTAAAAAACAGCAGATAGGGGACGCATATAAAATAAGTGACTCAAGTAATACTAATTCTTTGGAATAAGTACATCTGAATACTTTGGTACATAGAAACATAGAATGTGACCATTCGGCCCATCTAGTCTGCCCTATTTTCTAAATACTTTCATTAGTCCCTGGCCTTATCTTATAGTTAGGATAACCTCTACCACTTCAGCGGGAAGGCTATTCCATGCATCCACTACCCTCTCAGTAAGGTAGTACTTCCTGATATTTTTAAACATGTGCCCCTCTAATTTAAGACTATGTCCTCTTGTTGTGGTAGGTTTTCTTCTTTTAAATACAGTCTCCTCCCTTACTGTGTTGATTCCCTTTACATATTTAAATGTTTAATAACCCCTAAATCCCTTTCCTCAGATGTTGAGGTTAGGACTATCAAATATTCTGTACTCTGCCCTTGGGTTTTTACATCCAAGATGCATTATCTTATCCACATTAAATGTCAGTTGCCACAACACTGACCATTTTTCTAGTTTACCCTAAATCATTTGCCATTTGGCTTATCCCTCCTGCAACATCAACCCTGTTACATATCTTAGTATCATCAGCAAAAAGACATACCTTACCATCAAGACCTTCTGCAATATCACTGATAAAAATATTAAAGAGAATGGGTCCAAGTACAGATCTCTGAGGTACCCCACTGGTGACAAGCCCATGTTTCGAATATACTCCATTGACTACAACCCTCTGTTGCCTGTCACTCAGCCACTGCCTTACCCATTCTACAATATTGGAATCCAAACTTAAAGATTGCAGTTTATTGATAAGCCTTCTATGTGCAACAGTGTCAAAAGCCTTACTGAAATCTAGGTAAACAATGTCTACTACACCACCCTGATCTATTATTTTAGTTACCCAATCAAAAAAGTCGATAAGATTAGTTTGGCATGATCTCCCTGAAGTAAACCCATGTTGTCTCTGATCTTGAAATCCATGTGAAAGGCATCATAAATTGAACCTAAAGATATAAAATAAAGTCCATAGCATAATATTGTAGACACACACACACACACATATATATATATATATATATATATATATATATTTATATATATACACATATATACAAAAACAGGTAGCAATTAGCAACTCACAATGTTCAGAGCCATATATAGCAGGCTCTGACTGTATAAGCTGGTAATTATCACTCTGATAAAGCAGCAATCCAGATATGGGGTAAGTGCAATAGTTTAATTAAGTACGAAAGTATAAGTAAGTAAAAACAATCTGTGTAAAATCACAACAGATAAGGACACATATATAAATACAATTAAATGTCCACCCACAAAGCACAATGAATTTCGACCTGCCTGGTTTTCATAAAGAAACATACTGGTCCGGTGCATACTGGGTCTCTCTGACATCCTAACTTCATTCTGTCCCACAGGAAATTGAAGTTGGCGCCAAAAATGGGCATCCTTGCCTCCTGGTTCCCATAGTTCAATAGTCGCGTCTGTTCCGTTGCGTGGCAGTGATGTCATTACACTTTGCGTAGTAGGGTCTGACATCATCCACATGCGTCGATATCAGGAAGTTCACCTATATGTTTGTCTTTTCTTAGAAGGAAAATTTGCCATATTTAAATTTCCCAAAGAGGTGTTAGCACATAACTATTGGCAATTGGACAAACTATATATATTTATATATATTTATATTTATATCCTGTTAATCCTGTTGTCCTAATTTTATCCTGACTTAATAAAGAATTTGTATTTTAAAGACCGGTGAGCAGCTATTTTTTGGCATTATATATATGTTGGAATGTCATTTGGCCTGAATTTGTGGGAGGAGTAATAATCCTATATAAACCCTACCCCCTACTTACCTTTGTCTTGCAAGCCCTTAGTTACCTGCACTTCCGGTCGAGGTTGTTGCCAAATCCTGTCTCGAGTACCCAGCCCCTCGTTTACAGTTCCCGTCACCGACATCCGGGCTCCTTCACCGCCTTGTAAACCGCCTTCGGTACTCGTTTTCTGGCTTCACGTAACCACAAACGTGGGAAATGGCGTTCGGCTATTTACCACGTTCGGGCCTAAAAATGCTCCCTATTATTATTAATACTTACCCATTTCGTTCCTTACGCCGTTTGTTTACTTCTGCGTTTGTGCATCTAACAGCCGAACGCAGAAGTTCATCCTTACCTTTCTTTTTCATTCGTATAAATATTAATATACCGATCGCTCATACTTACCCTACGTTCATCTGTTTCACACGTTCATACAGCCAAACACGCTTATGAACAGCTTTAATGCAGCCGGTTTCATTTACTCGTACAGACTGCAGTTGATTCATATGTTAAATCCCTCTCTTGTTCGTTTAGCCGAACGCGGGAGGGATAAGCAGGTATTCCCTATATGTTATGTATATACCCCAGTATGAAACTATACATGACTATTTCCTTTTTATATTTTAAGTGTATACTCTGTTTTTACCCCCTGCATATATCAAAGGCCATGTGGCACCATTTCCTGACCCACCGTTACATTTAATTATGAACTAATTCCCAGCACTCTGCAGTTTCCACACAAGGGTAACCCTCTTAAAGGAACAGTTGGCCTTTTAACCCCTTTTTATATCACTGGATCACTCATCTGTATCTCTCCCTCCCCCACGCCCCTCCCGTTTCCTAGGCTCATTTCAGACCAGTAATACATACAACTAATCTGTTCCTTAAATATACTATTTCTGGGTTATCATTCTTAGAATACATATGTTTTAGGTTTGTCTACTCTTCTTCAAGGAAAATCTTCAAGAAGTGATTTCCAGGTTTCAGTTTTATGATATCAGGAAAAAAGGTTTTTACCGATTTGTATGTTTCTCCTGAGGCCTCATTCAGCCTCCACGGCCTTGCGTAACCCTCACCCCCAACTCCAAAAGTGGGTTCTAAACATTTATACACACCAGGTTTAAAAATGCCACCTAGACACCAACTACTCTCATAAACCTGCTCAACCGAGCTACTATGGTATTACTGTATCATTTCCTGTTTATCGTTCTACATAATATTACTTAGACTTATGCCATTTTACGCAGTGCCACTACATTATCAACAACCAACTGGCTACCCAGTCTCCGGCATTCAGTATCAGGTATTTTTATCTTTCTCATTACGATTACGTTCTCATTAAGGCCTCACTTCGCCTTCATATCATTCATAAATTCACATCCCTGGGTACCCAGAGGCTTGTCTCTTATTATGGACCAATGTTCAGGGCCCTCAGCTTACTCATGCTTATGTTACAGTATCTCTGGGAAACACCTACACCTACGTTCTACATTTTCACACTTGGCACACCAGTGGCACGCATCAGGCCCACTAACATCTCCTTTTCCTATAGGTTCTGGATCAAGCCTGTTTCTTGCAGAAGCTAATTTATAGCCATATCAAAGTCTACCTGTGCTTTGTCCGAACAAACTCAAGGTTAGTATTTACATACGTACATATACATCACTGTGAGAGATAAGCCCCAGTAGTTTAGAGAACTGGCTCGAAGGGTTAGGTTCTGGCCTTAGCTATCTAATTAATACTCGGTCCTGCAAGGTCTATACCGCCACCTCATACATGGAGGTTCAGCCCACGACCAAATCTCACTCGCCCTTCTTTTGGGCTATAGCCAGGGCTTCACCAAATCACGGCCACACGTTTTGACTCTCTTTACGGTCACCAAGAGGCCTACATCCCGCCACCACGTGCATGTGGCCACACAATCCCCTTGGGCCAAATCATAGGTAGAGCCTCTCTCCGCCACTTGGCACTAGCAGGGCCTCACCTGTCACTTGGTCTAGGTAAACTTTTTGCTTCAGCACTAGCTAGTAGGCCAGTTCTCCGGAGGTCTCACCTTCACCTCCTCTTCACTCTACTTATTCAAATCATTATTCTCTTTCAGATGTCACAAAAATCAATCACCAATCTACCATTGGGCAACATAGCCAGCGCGCCAATCAGGCCTGGGTCTCCGGAAAAATCCCTCACCCCTTTTACCCATAGGTCCCTTAGATACTGGACCATTCCAAAATTCTCAGCGGAGCTCAGAAGCAGGGCCAGAAAAGGCCGAACTATATAAGCTCATGACCACTCAGGCCAACATTCCCAGGGCAGGCTGTAGTTCACAAATCCTGCCAGCTCGCACTTCGTATTCCACACGAGACACCTATACTCACCAACCTCCAAACGATCAATCACAGACTAGCGAAAGTGGAATCCGCTATAATAGGGGCTCAGGACATCTAATCGGTAATTGTCGAGATCTGCACTGACAGAATACTGACCTGATGTATAGACATCCTGTACATTTTTAGGGATCTAGCAGTCCTAAGATTGACTATTTACTTTCACTTATTACTAATTTTGAGTGGTGGGCAATAGACAGAATAGACAGGTTTTTTTTGGGGGGGTGCCCTCGAAGACACATGAGATAAGAATCTTTTCCCTAAGAACTTCAGACCAGCTAAAAGATAAGCATTAGCTTACAGATCTCAGTACCTTGTGTTGCTTATTTCAATGTGAAATATACAATAGAAGCTCAGAAATACAGCAGGTCTGTTCTATAGAATAAAACCCGTTTTTTCTTTCACTGATACATTTTTTCTGATCTGTCTGCACTATTCTATGCAAGAAATTCAGGTCTATTTAGAACCAACCTGACAGATACTTTATAAATCAAAGACTGCTACTTTGTAACGATTAAATACACAGCACAAGAAATGTATCCATATTAACAGTACAGAGATAAGTCTATCTGCCTTTTGTAACTGCCAAACAAAACAAAATGAGGATTGCATCCTTAGTTAAACTCGGTATTTATTAGAACTGCTTTATATAACTAAGGGTGACACCTCTGGACTGATTATCTTGTGCAGTAATTTTGATTGTTATTGGTTAAATATACTCCACTTTGTAAATAGGATCTGTACTGGTATCTTACAGACAGATTTGTGACTACTGACCCTATTTTAATATTGCTTGTCACACTTGTTTTATTTTATGTATTAACATATTCAAAGTTAGGTTTTCTTAAAAGACATAGAAAGACTTAATTTCGATAAAAAAAAATAATCTTTTTCCTAACCTATGGTTACACCTACTGGTAATTTTTTGTTACTACATATTTTTTATTTTTGTTTTATTTCCAATTCTTTCGCTGTTTTGGAATCCGCTATAGCCACACCAGGTGCCTTGTTGGGCTCGGCAAACCTTCCCCTGATGGTCTCAGCCATACTCACATCATAAGTTTCCCCGGCTCACCCTGTCCCTGACTTTATCAGAAAGGGCATTTCCAAGTATATTGACGTTAACTCCATGGCCCTACTGCTGACCTCCCAAACTACGCTCACTGGCATGACAGTCACTTCCACGGCTCACCAACCCCCCACCCCACACACTAGTCAAGGTGCCAGTCGGAGTGACACGCCGGACAGTCCCATTACATTTCTGGGCAAGGCTCGGGTGTGCAGTGACTTTAACGCCGGGGTATGTAATCTCACGACATGCGGGGCACTGCACATCTGCTCCATATGCTTCAGAACACACACCAAGTCCACTTGCCCAGCCTTTCTGTCACCTAAGAAACGCCTGACCGAAGTTAACATTGACATCCTGGAATTCTATCTCCAGTCACATCCAGCTAAGCACCTGGTAGATTATCTGGTGATGGGTTTTTCACAGGGGTTTCACATGGGCCTTATCACCATCCCCACAGGTACACTTAAATGCCCTAAACTTTTATCCGCTTCCATTGTCCCACTCACGGTGGACCACCTTCTGTCTACAGAAATCACAGCCGGCTTTATGATCGGCCCTTTTCTGTCTTCACCTTTTTTATCTTGGTGTACCAATCCCATCGGTATAGCCATTCACAAATACTCCAACAAAAAAACGTTTAATTATTAATCTCGCCGCACCTCACTCTTCCTCCACTCCTAGTATCAACTCCCTCATTCGCGCCACGGAGTTCTCACTGCAATACGCCAAAATTGATGATGCCATCGAAACACCTTCAAACTACCTATTCACCCCTCACTATGGTGTTAAATGGAGAAACAGGTATTTTTTCGCCACCCGGCTCACTTTTAGCTCTAGGAGCAGCCCCAGGTTATTCGATATCTTCGCAGAAACCCTCTTCTGGCTGCTCCGAAGTATACTCAGGTGCCCCTGTCATCCACTACCTAGACGATTTTCTATTGATAGAACCAGATTCACAATCCCCTCACTGCATACACTCCACCACAGCTTTTTACACGACACTCGGGGTCCCCTTGTCACCTAGCAAAACACTCAGTCCCTCCACCAAGCTCATTTTATTGGGCATAGTACTCAACACCACTATCTTCCAAGCCAGCTTAACACTAGACAAGCTGTCCCACATTAAGAACGAGATTGTCCTGTTCCTGCGGAGTATTGCATGCACTAAGAGTCCTTATTGGGTCCCTCAACTTTGCTATGCGCATCATTCCGCAAGGTAGATCTTTTGTCTCCAGGCTTCTCAACTTGCTCCACGGTGTGCCCAACTCATGCCCAATCGTGTTGGACGATCCGGCTAGGGTGGATTTACACATGTGGAATAGTTTTCTGGCCGATTGGAATGGGATCTCTTTGTTCATTCCCCCACTTTCAGAGCACTCACCTTCGATTCACACAGACGCAGCGGCACACACAGGGTTCGCAGCCATCTACGGCAACCACTGGTTTAGGGACGACTGGCCCCCTGAGACAGATGCCTTGCTGGCCTTTAGAGAAACATCTACTTTATTAGAGATCTATCCCATCGAAGCGGCCGCCCACACGTGGGGTCACCTTTCGACCGGCAAGGCAGTTAGATGCTTCTCCGACAACTCCGCAGCCTGCACATCATTAACAAAGGTCGGTCCTCCTCCCTAACAATTATGAGGCTCATTCGCAGGCTGACGTGGTTGGCAGCTACCTCTCAGTTCTTCCTAATCTGTATCCACATTCCTGGTGTCCACAACACAGCAGACTGCCAATTTGATACCTTCTTCCAGGCACTCCCCACAGCCCACCACTTACCAACTAGGATACCACCTTTCCATGAGCTAATCTGGGACTAAGCACACAATTGCACCTCGCACAGATACGCACGCTTCACGCAGGGTCACGACTTTCCCTTCACGTATGCCAGGGCTTACTGTATTGCACCATGACACATACAGGAGCTGGCTTAAATTCGAGAACCTCGCTGTTATAATCATGGTAAATTATTTTGCCTTTTTCTCTAAACTCACAACCCAAGCTTCTTATTTTAAACCTTCTGTGATGTCACTCAGCTGTTACATCTCCAAAGGCACTACAGCAGCAGCTTCAAACACTTACACCCCAGTCTATATCACAAACAATGGGGTCACAAGAAGCATCAGCTCAGGTACTTACATACCTCAATCAGAGTGAAGCACCTTTCAAGCTTTCGTTACTCATGTTGTATTAACTTGCAATAAAGTGTGGTTTCTTTGAATCCTATTTTTACAGGCCTACTTGTACCTTGGTTTCGGCACACCTCAACCAACTTTGCTTCCCCTTCTACATTCCATTACGTATTAGATAAATTCCGAGCACAAGCTGGAAGGCCATTTGGACTGAATTTGTGGGAGAAGTAATGATCCTATATAAACCCTGCCCCCCTACTTACCTTTGTCTTGCAAGCCACCTACACCCCACCCACCTACACCCATCTATATTTACACTCACCTTTGTGGGTCCTCTTTTTACAGGCCTACTCGCAGGTTGTTTTCGGCACACCTCAACCAACTTTGCTTCCCCTTCTACATTCCATTACGTATTAGATAAATTCCGAGCACAAATAAATATATATTAAAAACAATGATAAATAGTCAAAATACATATAATATATGTTGAGAACCATCTATTACAATTGATGCAATATATCAGCAGTTATTAATAAAATCCAATTAAAAAGAGAAACAAAACATCTCTACTTTCATAATGTATATTTTCTTGGATTCCTTTAAAAACTAATTCCTTTCAGGTCCCTGTCATGGTGCTCCAGAAAATGCAGGAACACGCTATCTTTCTGATACCCTTTTTAAATGTTGTGTATGTGCTCACATAAGTGCTCACGTATCCTGGTTCCCAGACATCTAGATTTTTTCCCCACATATTGGAGGCCACAAGGACATGCAAGGACATATACAACATTCAGTGTGTGACTATCATAGAATTCTTATCTGTCTGTCAGTGTAAGTCTGTCTGTGAATGTGTGTGTGTGTGTGTATATGTCAGTGAATGTATGTTTTCCTTATGTTTATTTGCGTTTCATATCATCAAGCTTTTGATTTGGTGAGAACAGCAGACTGTCATTTGAATCACCTATCCTATCAAGAATTCTGTACCATCAAGATTTATTCGGGAAAGATATATTCATATTAAACGTTTTAAATATATATATATATTTTCCAGTTATATTATTGATTTTCTCTCTTGCATTTCCTTTATCAACGACTAGGCACAACTTGTTCTTGTGTTTCTGTGTATTGTCTACTATTTATCTTGGAAAATCTTGGTACCAACGTTTCAGAGTTTGACTCCCTCAAAGTTAGAGCTGTATCTTTTTGTTATTGTTTACATTGTATTAAACTCAATGGCCTGCTATATGAGCTAAACATTCAGTGTCTCACATGGAAGCATAGCTGAAAACAATTCAAACCAGTTGCAATATATTCTTGGCTTACCTAGTTTGGTTGACATGTTGC
Source organism: Pelobates cultripes (assembly GCA_933207985.1). NCBI lineage: Eukaryota > Metazoa > Chordata > Amphibia > Anura > Pelobatidae > Pelobates > Pelobates cultripes. Next base: position 66,911,504 of record OW240918.1, on the reverse strand, counting down.
ACGATATGATTCAGTTTTTTATTCCATTGTAGCACTTTGCCAAAAACCTTTTGCATCATTAGAATGCCAGGCTCATTCTGATATCATGTGTTGTGTTTCAGATTCTACAGTGTCAACCCAGGTTTTTGTTGGGGACAAAACAAACTTACAGCACTCAGAACATCATAGTATCCACACACCCTGTCCTCCTGACTCAGATTTATTTTATTTAGAGGACTGGCTTGTTGAATCTCCTGATTGGGATACAAAATCTACTATTTCTACCCAGCAACCTCTATACTTTAATTGGGAGCCCGATTATGAAAATGCATATAGCCCCGGGGACCTGAAAATGGATCACATCCATGATGTCAGTGGTGCACAGAATTTAGCTTCCCTGGAAGATGACCTTTCTGACTCTAAATTTAAAGTATAATAACTTCCTGCTTCACAGTCACAGATTCCGTTTGAACTCCAATGTACTTCATGTTCATACTGGATTCCAAATTCACCATCTCTTATTTGCAAAACCTTTTCTCCTGTGCATATAGTTCATATTCCAGCTTCTGTGAAAACAACAACTTCTCCTGTTTCAAGGTCCAAACACCAGAAAAGATCTTTGAAAATCCGGTATGCTCATTGCAAAACTACAGTGAACTTGCACTCTCCTAAGAATCCTACTCTGGAAATGATCTCAGATTCCTTACCTCTGTTACCTGTAGTGAAAGAGACTCTGCAAACATTACTTATGATGCCAAGTTCAGAAATTATTCATGACTCTAAAGAATTGTCTACATTGGCAGCATTAGGAGTGAATCCTTCTATAGGAGAATCTGCTCTGCCTTCTGCACAAGCCAAGGACATGTTGAGGCCCGTGCTTTGTGAATCAAAGCCACAGTTTGTGCCCCATGGGATTACCAAGGTGGTACCCAAAGCTGAAACTCTATCCAAAACTGCTTCATTATTAAAGATATATTCTATGCTCCTGCCATGGCTGGTCTACATCCAGCTGAAAGGATACATGTGCATAATTTTTCTCCTTCCCTTGAAGTTGTGACAGTGCACAGTATGATGTCCCCTACAGAGATGGCAAACTCTATTGATGTGTGAAATTACTCAAGTGGCCGAGGCAATGGCTTTTGACACTGCAAACATACCTGTTAATAACAATATTGTCCTGTCTATCCTTCCATTCCTGAGCCAAGGCACGTATCCAGCACCCCTGTCCAACCTATCTCTGAGGTCATACCTGATGATGAAACCTCTCTTGTTCCTGAAGATGTTATGCTGACTGTCCTTGCATTACCTGAGTCTGAAACCAAAATGGGTACATGCACATTCTGTGCTTCCTAGCCCTGAGGACCTATTTGTCCCTTCTATCTGCAAACATTTCCTTCCTGAATATGTTGCACTCCCTATCCTTGCTTTCCTAATTCTGCTGTGGTTGTAGAATTGCTACCCTTTCTGCCACAAATTGGGAATCTATAACACAATACACAGAATAGCCCCTAAAGATGTGCTTGTTCCTGAGGAGACATCCCAAAGAATGTGCCAATACTGAATTGCTCTTTTGTGAACCTATATATCAACTACTGTTTAGGATCACACATTTTAGTATCTGTCAGACCCAGGACTAAAGTACATGTTGTCTCTTCCCAACAACATCCCTATGTAATTTTAGAAACTGGAATTTGCTTTGTAAGGCTAACTCTTTTTCTAGTTTGTCACTTATGGTTTTCTTCACCGCCCTTTATGAGGTCTGTACTGTAACTATTCTAAAACTTTGTCATCTGTGATCTCTGAAACATCTTTATTGTTGCATAGAACACTGAAGAAGCCTGGCACAGAGAGTTCGGAGGCAGGTCAATTCCGGAAGCAAAACAGACTTATTGTAACCACCCGGGTCTCAGCCGACTCATGTTCAAAGTCTGAGCACTGGAGTTTTGAATTACAGGCTTTTTATACACTATACATGCTCAAACTGTACCCTTACACTAATCAGTAAACAGTGTACACAGGATTACCTTATATGGAGAGGCAATAACGGAATAGGAGAGAATGGAATGTGCTTTCAGGTCTTGCACATGCTCATTAAATTTGATTACTATAACTTGACTACATGTAACTTACAAACAGATACATGTACTTGTATATGCCACGTGGAGATTTTAGGCCTAGTAATGTTTGGGCCTAATTGAGATCCCGTCACATTATAACCACCTCCTCTTCATTCTTTTAAATGGGAAGGGCAACACTTTTCCCCAGTTTTTTTGTAAGGGTCATGATTCTGTTTTTGCTCATCAGTCTGGAGAAGAACCTCACAGTGCCACTACCTTTATGTGCTGGTGTTGTAGGCTGCTAAACCAAGACTGAGATTATCTTCTCCCTGTTTAGTTAAGAATTGCCCCCCCTTTTTAAAAATTATTATTATGATATTTATAGAGCGCCGTCAAATTCCACAGAGATTTACAATGAGTGGACGAACAGACATGTAGTTGTAACCAGACAAGTTGGACACACAGGAACAGAGGGGTTGAGGGCCCTGCTCAATGAGCTTAGATGCTAGAGGGAGTGGGGTAAAATGACACAAAAAGGTAAGGATAGTATTAGACTAGTGACAGTTGCAGAAGAGGAATCAGTCAGGAGCTATTAACAGTTTATTTGATACGCTTTTATGAAGAAGTGGGTTTTTAACGATTTTTTGAAGGAGTGGAGACTGGGTGAGCATCTAATGGAGGAGGGAAGCAAGTTCCACAGGAACGGTGCAGCCCTCGAGAAATCTTGAAGGCGAGCATCAGAGGTGGGAGTACGGACAGAAGATAGACGTAAGTCTTCAGCAGATTGTAAGGGACTGACAGAAGGGTGAGGCATGGGAGGTGCGGGCGGACAGGAAGATGAGCCTCACCTGCCGCATTCATTATGGACTGTAATGGTGCAAGTTGGGAGCACGTAAGACCACTGAGAAGTGGATTACAGTAGTCAAGACGAGAAAGGACAGTGGAATGGACCAACACCTTAGTCGCATCTGACGTTAAGTAGGGGCGGATGCGCTCAATGTTTTTGAGATGGAAATGACAGGATTTGGCGATAGATTGAACATGAGGCTTGAAGGAGAGGTCGGAGTCAAAGAGAACACCTAGGCAGCGAGCCTGCGTGGTGGAGCTGATGGCAGCACTGTTGACTTGGAGGGAGACAGACACTAGAGTAACAACACTTGAGGGAGGAAAGACCAGAATTTTAGTTTTGGTCAAGTTTAGTTTAAGGAAGTGGGCAGCCATCCAGTTAGAAATAGCAGAGAGGCAGTCAGAGACACTAGTCAAGAGGGACTGGGAGAGATCAGGAGAGGACAGGTAGATTTGCGTGTCATCTGCATAGAAATGATATTGGAAGCCAAAGGAGCTAATGAGTTTACCAAGGGAGGCAATATGGATGGAGAACAGTAGGGGACCAAGGACTGAACCTTGGGGGATACCAACAGAGAGGAGTTGGGGAGAAGAAGCCGAGCCAGAGAAAGAAACACTGAAAGAGCGCTGGGAGAAGTAGGAGGAGCACCAGGAGAGAGCAACATCTTGTAGACCGATATTGCAGAGGATGAGAAGAAGCTGTTAATGATCAACAGTGTCAAAATACAGGTCAAGGAGAATTAGGATAGAGTAATGACCATGAGATTTTGCAGTAGTAGATCATTGGATACTTTGGTCAGTGCCGTTTCCATAGAGGGCTGAGTGCGGAAACCAGACTGAAGCGGGTCTAGCAGAGAGTTGGACTCGAGGAAGTCTGTCAATCTCGCATACAATTTTTTCAAGGATCTTGGATGCAAAAGGCAGTAGCGAGATAGGACGATAGTTGGATGGGGAGTTAGGGTCAAGATTGGGCTTCTTAAGAATTGGGGTTACAGTTGCATGTTTGAAGGGCAATGGAAATATACCAGAGGAGAGAGAGAGCTTGAGAATTTTAGTGAAAGGTGGAGAAAGAGAAGAAGACAGAGTACGGATGAGATGCAAGGGAATTGGATCTAGGGATCAGGTGGTGGGGCGGGAGGACTGGAGCAGAGCAGAAACCTCTTCCAATGTAGTTGGTGCGAATGAACATAGAACAGCAAAGGGAGTGAAGTTAGGGGAAGTATTGTAAGGGGAAGAAGAAAGATGAGAGATCTCTTCTCTGATTGTAGAGATCTTGTCAGTGAAGTGAGATCTCTACAATCAGGGAAGAGATCTCTCATCTTTCTCCAACAGCGTTCAGCAGTTCTGGAGCATTTTTGGAGGTATCGAGTGAGCTTGGTGTGTCAGGGTTGTTGTTGGGGGGGCCTGTGGCATTTAAATGTACAAGGTGCCATGATGTCTAGTTGAGAGGAGAAGGTGGAATTGTAGAAGGAGGTTGCAGAACTAGGACAGGTGAAGTTTGAGATAGGTAAAAGTAGAGATTGGAGATTAGTGGAGAAATGCTGTGGGTCAAGACATTGAAGGTTTCTGTGAGAGTGATGTTCAGACGGTAGTGTCAATTGGGTCTTACGTATGCCAATGTCAAAAGTCAGCAGATGGTGGTCAGATAAAGGAAAAGGAATATTGGAGAGATTAGAGGCAGTACAGAGGTTGGTGAAGGCAAGATCAAGAGTGTTTCCTGCAGTATGGGTTGCTAAATGGGACCATTGCGTAAGGCCAAAGGAGGAGGTTACAGAGAGCAGACGAGCGGCATCAGTGCAATTGGGTTTAGTGATTGGGATATTGAAATCCCCAAGTACAAGGGAAGGCGTGCTAGATGAGAGGAAGTGGGGAAGCCAGGAAGAAAAGTGCTCAATGAATAGTCTAGGATAACCGGGGGGTGGTAGATGATAGCAATTCTTAAAGGAGTGGGTTTAAATAGGCGGACAGTGTGAACTTCAGAAGAAGAAAAGGATAGAGCAGGGGGAGTTATGATTGGTTGAAAGGTACATTGAGGGGACAGAAGGATGCCTATGCCGCCTCCTTTACAATTGAGTCTGGGAGTGTGAGAGAATTGTAGCCCACCAAAACATAAAGAGGTAGGAGTAGCGCTCTCAGAGGGGGACAGCCAGGTGTCTGTAAGTGCAAGCAATGTGAGTGAGTTTGAGATGAAAAAGTCATGTATAGTTGTTGAATTTAAATTACTGCAGATGGAGCGGGCATGCCAGAGGGCAGGGTATTGTGATGAGGTTTGTGGGGTTTCTGGGTGTCTTAGTGTGTGTAGAGAAGGTTTGGGATTGGGATAGACATCACCAGCTGCTAGAAATAGGAGAAAGTGACAGGAGGTGTGGATGTGTTTTGTATGCAGGGGGTCTAGGATGAGATCGATTTGTGGGTTGGCGTGAGAGAGTAGAAAAATGAGTGTAAGGCATGTGATGAGAGAAGGGGGGAGTGTAGCAGAGAAGGCCATATGTAAATGTGGATGGGGGGATGAGTGAAGTGGGTGTAAGGAGAGATTTGTATACTGAGGGAGACTGAGGAAATAAAGAGGAGGAGAAAACAGATCATTGCTAAACTGTGAAAAATAAAAATTGGAGATAATTGGATTATCAAGAGCAGGTTTATTAAATTTGTTTTTAGTCTGGTCTCTGTGTCCTGCATAACTTTTTTTCCAGAGCATGTTGTTACCCTCAGTATCTGAGAGCTAGCTGCTTTCCTGTGCTTCCAGTTCCAGAGCTTGGTATTATCATGTTACCCTGAGTGTTCCAGACCATGCTGTTTCTTCTGAGTTCCAAAGCATGCTGCTCTGCTATGTTAATCCTTGGTGTTCCTAAGGACCTATGTTTGCTGCCTTCCTGAATTTCCTGTATCCAAAGGCCCTTCTCCCTTGCTTTACACTGGTTATCTGTTTTTGTATTCTACTGTGTTCCTTGTAAAAAACAATACACTTGTTTTGTCTTGATTTGTGTGTATTATGGTTTCAGCACCTTTTACTGACCAGACCAGTGATATATACAAACTCACACATACAGCCAGACACACAGCCAGACATGCACACAGACACAATAGATATACACACACTGTCAAGCATACACAAAGCCAGACATACACACTCACATACTATAGATTCACATACACTGTCAAACTGATATACAGAGAGAGGCACAACAATACAGTCAGACTTACAAGAACATATTCCTCAACTGTTCCCTCTGCAGAAGCTAGCAATACATATCACCTACCCCTGCACTTTACTACCCTCCAGGCAGACCTACATTACATTCCAGGTGTTCCAGTTTGAGCGGCAGTGCAATTTGAGAGATGGCAAACAGCAATATATAAAATGTCATATTCCACCTCCTCTACACACTACTTGCATAAGTGCCTCAGTTGCAAGTTAGAGCAGCTCTGTGGTAATTGTGGGATAAAGGGATATCCTGGATATCATATTAGTAAGTGCAGTGACCTGCGACAGAGCTTTGCAGGCTCACATATAATAAAGGGCCTATTGTGATGCAGCTGGATAATGCAGTCCGGTTCAGGGAGATTTTGATATCTCCCCTACCTGACCAATAAGCACTATAAGGCCCCATGCAGGCCTCTGAGCAGTATGGGTCCATTAAAAGGTACTGTCTGTAACCCTCTGATGGTGGCCATGCTTTTCATTGAAGCCTTTATCTGATACACTATAATATTCTTATGGCTTTTACTTGTATCAAATGTATTGCCCAGTCACTTGCAATGTTTGACAATCTCTTTATGATTTAAACTACAAAAATCCATTTTAATTTCCAGGATTATAATCATGTAGCCATACCCAAACATTGCTTTGTATGGTAGATGACAGACCTTATAAATATATGTATTTTTTTACAGGATTACTGACATACCCGTTGTATACGACATGTCTATTGAAGAAATAATTGGATTTTTCCAGTCTATATACATGTATCAAGAATTCCTTAAACATGATGAAAATGAAGCCATTGGATTCCTGATGCATCTTAAACAGAGGTGATACAAAAAATTGAGTTTAGCCATGTGCAAAGGTAGTGTGGACCGTGTATATACACTCCACCACCCTCTCCCAAGATCCCCGCCTAACTCCAATGATGCAACTTTTGGGGTAAAATCGGCCACAGCTTTATTAAATTAACTAAAAATATCATAACACATTAACTTTAAATTTTTATATAAACAATAAAATATTTCTAAAACCCAGAACTAAACCTTGCCAACCAATCCTAACTTGTCCTGAGCACCTGTCCTCTCCCCTCGTCCTAAGCACCAATTGGCCTCAAATCTGGCCTTATGTTATATATGGTAACCACATGCCGTGTAAGCTTAGTGGGCACGTCTGTCAACCAATACCTTATACTAGAGGTTAGGGGAGGAAACCGCCCTACACATCATTCCTCCATGGACGCCTGACTCAACCCTGGTTGGCAAGGACCCCATCGGCCTGATGCGACAAGAAACTAGAGTGATAAACCACAAGAAAACCGTGAGGGAAGGAAGCTGTTACCTAGGCAGATATTTTAAGATGGCTGACAGGGGTTGGGAAATGGCTGCCTATATATAGTAATCCAACCCCTAACCTGCTTACTGAATCTCCTCCTAATTTCTACTTACACTTCCCTACTCTCCCACATGTCCCTTATCTGTCTAGCTTCGCCTGCCTCCTTAGGGTCTAGCCAGAACACTTTTTTTACTAAAAATTAAATTTAGTTCAGCCTCAAACTCTTTAAGTTGACTGTTCAACTCTTCTAAATATCATCCATGAAAAATATTTAGGACGAACCAAAAAAGGTTAGCGAAAATGAGCCAATTGGTGTATTACAAAGTATACACATAATGGAAATATTATGCATATAATTTGCAGTATATTGATAGGTGCATCTTCCCGCACTTTAGTACATAGATCAAGTGAACAAAAGTTACCAATAGAGGGAAAAATGAGCAGTGAAAAAAAAGCAATTATGCGGATGGGATATATTAGGCAGCAAGGTAAAAGTCAGTTCTTGAATTTCATGTGTTGGAAGCAGGAACAATGAATGCATTAGCGCTGGCTCGAGTGGGCAGAGCGGCGCTGGGATAAGGTAAGTAAATAAAGGGTTTTTATTCCTGGCACTATAGTATCACTTTAATATGTAACAGTGGTAATACAGGTGATAATCGAAAAATTTGAATATCATGCAAAAGGTCATTTATTTCAGTAATGCAACATAAAAGGGGAAACTGATTTATGAGATGGATGCATTACATGCAAAGCAAGATAGCTCAAGCCTTGATTTGTCATAAGTGCGAGGATTATGGCTTACAGCTCATGAAAACCCCAAATCCACAATCTCAGTAAATTGCCCCTTTTCATGCCCCTTAAAAATATATATATATACCCCAATACAAAAATTCCTTGCACTCAGGCTATAAATATCAACAATTGCCGGGTGCCAGTCCTAGGCAGTAAAGTATATACATTTGTAGAAAATGGGCTGCACTCACGGTCTTTTAAAAGGTTTTTCCAATTCCTTTATTGGTGTCAAGCTGACGACATCCCACTATACTTTGTGGATATATAGTAATAAGGTACAGGTCGATGTTTCAGTCCCTCCTTGGGAATTTCCTCAGCACCACCACTGCTATACACATCTAAAACAAGCATATTTATATACTAAGTTAATTAATTCACAAGAAACTTTCCCCTCCGTGCAATTCCAGTTTGTGGCATTCTCGCCGTGCTTGTGTGCATGTGCGTACGTGACTCCGCCCACCATTATATTGCAGTACACACGCATCACCATAGAGACACGTCTACAAGGTGAACACCACTGTGGTTAGTATTTCCTGGTTACGGTTAAACACCTCACATGTGTATTTACATTGTTTCATAGTGCGTGCACGTACAAGGCAATCATACTGCAGTAAAGTGCTGTTATTTGGTTTGCCTTGTCTAAAAGATAATAATTATAAAAGTGAGAGAGAAATGAACGACCAATTGTCCCGGTATGGGGGGAGGTGTAAGTATAATAAAACTTAGCCTTTAATCAAAATTAATTAAGATGAAATACAATTGTATGACCCAAGGGAATCAGTAATCAACATAAAGTAGAATAGTCAAAATACATAGACACAAGGCATCAATGTTGTGTCCATATACTATGATACACAAAATAAACATAAATTTGAATGATAGGTATGTTTAAACACAAAGCACAATTGTACTATTATATACACAGATGAAAGGAAAGAAAAGAAATATATATGTAACTATATACAAAATATTTTAATTGTAAAACTGCTATAAATAAGAATCTATAAAAAGATAATAGCTTTTAATGTGTCAATATTAAGCCATAACATTCAATAGTGCAAACCATGTTAATAAAATCCTTGATACTATATATGAGTGCTTATGCTAGTGCTTTTAAAGCGGCACTGTCATGGCCAAAACTTTTTTTTTAACCCTTCTCCTGGAACTTAGGCCGCCGCTGGGGAGGGAGACCGGTTGTCTCTTCTCCTTTCAAAGTATAGTGCTGCTGGGGAGTAGGACCGACTGTCCCCTCTCCCTTTGAGATGCACTGCCGCTGCGGAGTAGGACCGACTGTCCAGCTGCTGCTAGAGGGTGAGGCGGTTGCCTCCACTCCCCAGGATGCTGGTTGCTATGAGGTAAAGGGGTCGAGCATCTCCTTGTCCTGGAACTCAGGCCGCTGGTGGGGAGGGAGGCCGGTTATCTCCTCTCCCTGTGAGATGCACTGCCACTGTGGAGAGAGATCCGTAGTTCCCTCTCCCTGTATATGTCCTTTGTTCTTGGATAGCCCAAATATCGCGTATAGCTTGAGCTCGTAAAGCTGCACTGCTCAGTTCTCAGCGTCCAGCTCATGCATGGTTGCCATGACCGTCTCCGCCGAAGGATCCGGGCCATACCTGGTTAGCCGCCTCTTTACTTCATCAATGTAAGCGGCGCCCTCATAGCGATATGTCATGTTTGCTTGGCTCCCACTCTGGCCAATAGCGGTGGGTGGGGGCGCTAAATTAGAATGGGGGGACCCTAAATTAGAATGTCCTCCCCCCTGGATCCCACCCCTGAGCGGTGGGTGGGGCCCTAAATGCTAATTAGGGGGGGACCTAATGTCCTCACCCCTGGCCCTCACCCCTGAGCAGTGGGTGGGGGCCCTAAATACTTATTAGGGGGGACCTAATGTCCTTCCCCCTGGCCCCCACCCCTGAGCGGTGGGTGGGGGCCCTAAATAAACAATTAACCCCCCCTTAGGGAGTTATCTACAAAAAGGCTGAAAGACCTAAATTGGTCTTTCAGCCAAATTTACTAATACTAAGTAAAGATTACTTAGTATTACTAAATTATGCCCCTACTCGCTACACCGCGAGTAGGGTTATGTCTAGTAAACAATGAGTAGCAAGTTACCTAAGTTACCGAAGTTGCAGAAGTTCCAAAGTGTCGTAGTGCCATATTCCGAATTTCGGAATGCTGAACCGAACTGAAAATTCTTCCCATGCACATGCCTAATTGTGATTATAGCAATCCCCAAGAGTGTAGTTATCCCATTCCCCAAACATGACCCAAGGCTTCAAGAAGGGGTCATGCAGGTCTGTTTAATGAAAGCCAGTACTCACAATTTGTACAATTCCTCAGGCCAGAGGCACACCCCCTGGGCCTGATAGAACACAGGCACACAAACCAATCAGAACAATACAACAATGTCTGACACTCCCACATACAGCACACAAGCCTTCCCCTCTGCCTGGGATATAATTAAAGTAGCTAATATAATAACCTAATTATTGACAGGCACAAAAAACACATTTTCCCCAAAGTCCAGAAAACCCCCAAAACATAACATATCCCCATTATATCCCCGGACAGCCGGATCTGGGTGAGCAACATATCCAAAAATCACCCAGATCAGAGCAGGGGTTCAGAAGTTGCATGGAAGTCTCTTTTGACCGACCGCATGCATGATTTCATGCCCAAAACAGGTCCAGAGAATTTAGCTGTGCGGCCGGTCTATTTCCAGTGTTAAGTTCAGTTCAAATAAACGAACGGCAAACGTTTGCGCAAACCATCTGTGCAAACCATCAATGATAAAGTGCAGTTCGAATTGTCGAACAGCGTTCGACTCCAGTCGAAGTGTTGAAGTCTGGAGAAGGTTAGGTTCAGCAGTGTTCATGCCGTCATGTGTCCGATTTGAGTTCCATGAAGTCGACGACCAAACACTGCTAAACGCATTTGAATTAAAATGGCCGCCACCACGTGTTTGTTTGTCGAATGGCGGCCACTTTGATTACTTCGGCACTTCGACTGTATCTGAAGTGCCACTTCAAAGTTGTAGAACTGCTCCAATATAATTTAAAGGGGCAGAAAGAGTATTTTACAATCCAATAAGTCCAAATAGAGCTTTTAAAGGGCAATACATCCCAGGAGCCATAGTCACAGGGCAAGAGGCTGGCATTTGAAGGAACGTGCAAATAGCCCAGTTTAATGTGGCGTTCGAATAGTCGAACGCACTTTGATTTCCATTGAAGTGGAAAAGAAGGTAAGGTTCAGCAGTGTTTGTGCCATCGTGTAGCCGTTTTCAGGTCCATGAGTTTGATGGGAAAACACAGCTGACCGCGTTCGACTAAACAAGATGGCCGCCGCCACGTGTTCGACTATACGAATGGTGGCCACACAGCAATCGGCAATTAACCTGCGGTTAACACCCTGGGAGGTAAATTGGCCACACACTCCACTTGTGGTTCGGTAAGACCCCTTTACCGAACCATATGGGGAAAAAGACACGAACATAGTATTTTCACAGTCTGGGGACACAGTTTTAAAGGGACATTGTTCCAAAAAGTCTCAATAAGCCCATATACTGTTTTTAAAGGGTTATACACCCCAGGTCCATAGTCATAAGGAAAGAGGCTGGCAATTAGGCTCCTCCAAAAGCCAGGGGCAAAGGGCAGTTTGTCACATACAAAGCCAGTGACAAAGGGCAGTTTTTCACAGTATATTATTCGGTATTCGAACCAGATGGGGCAAATCAGTTCGGTTGGGTTCGTATACCGATACAGGTGAAATAAAACGTAATATTTAGAGACAGGGCATCTGTTACAGATGTTATAGTTATATTCTCTTGTAGTTCTGTAAAAGAGCTAATCATGAAAGAAGCAAGGATAAATCCTACAAAAGGATACCAATTCAAAGAAGTAATGGTTGTTTCCAGATATGTCTGCGCGAACTAGACAAGCAAGAAGGAACTTTTCCAACCAGACCACAGTTCAAGGGAATTAAATATAGATGGCTCTTTCCTCCAGATTTACACTTCTTCAATGAGAATGAATCTTATTATTTTAACTCTCCTTCTGAGCTAATGGATAAACTACGACTTTGGAATGTAGTAAACTGAGACTTTTGTTTTGTTTCCTTTCTACCTCTCTACCTTTTTATTTCTTTGCTTTGCTGTTTTGAATAGTCTGTAATATTTACTGTCAATTATGACACCTAATTAATTTTGGCCATGGGCACATGTATACCTGATCACAAGTCCCCTAGAATATGCAAGTATATGTGCACACGCCTCAAATAGGCATGTAGGCATACATATAGTTATACGTTTGTTTATTTGTTTGTTTATTTTGTATTGCCTAAATCTGATAGATATGGTAAATTACCATAAACCCATACTGTATAGATTTGAACTTTACCTTAAAACTAATAATAAAGAAGAGAGAAATAGAAGTATTAGTACCTGATTATTACATACTTACTTATTATTTTTGATTGAATTAGTTGCTTATTATTTTATTCTCTTTAGTTGAAAATATTCATTTTTTTATAATGTATATATGTAAATATATATTTATTTATCCTTTATTTTTCATTGACAATTTACCATAATATTCACATAATATTTGCCCTAATATTCTTTTTTCTTTGAATGAATTAAGTATGAAAGGAATATCCTTGCGTTCAAGTAAAATTACTAAATTGATCTAAACTCCAAAGACTATCAATTTGAATGTAACAATGCTTTTTTTAAAAAACAAACAAACATTCTTTACATTGTATAAATATAACTATAACCTGTTTAATATTCCATATCTGTAACAAGTCAATTATTTTTTAAAATAAAGAAACATAAATGAAAAAAAAGTGCCACGTAGATTGGATATGGACATCCTTCTCTGTCCATATTTGTAATAACATAAAAAAACTCTTTAATGAATATAATTTAAAATCACTATTGTTTCTACTATATACAGTAAAATAAACTTACTATCATAAAACATCACATAGCGAAATTATCAGGTAGCTGTTGGGTTAAATTCTAACTGTGCTTAGGGCTTTCAAATGAATGAACCATTTTCATTAAGTCCCCTGGGTGCTACTGTGTCTAATTCAAAGATCCAGTACGTCTCTTTGTTTAAGAGCATATTTGCACGATCACTCCTTTTCTTCGTTCTGGAATGTGATCTATTCCAATAAACTTCAAGGATGACAGTGGATGTTTGTAATCCAAAAAATGCTTTGCTACTGGTTTATCCGTTGTGCCATCCCTGTACCCTGTCTGTATACTGGGCTGATGTCCTCTTATTCGGTCGCACAGCTGTATTTCAGTTTTGCCCACATAGGACATACCGCAGGGACAAGTCAATTTGTACATCACATAATTGGTTTTCCAGGTAATTCGGTGCATAATATCGTATTTCTTACCCAGGTTGAAGATGCGACCCGAAGTCATGTGCCCATATGTGACACATCCAAGGCCGCAGACACAGCCTATGTATGCTACCTTTTCCTCCTGTAGTGTCTTTAATATTGTCTGGTTTGGCTATTGGTTACATGTTACGTATGCGCTCTATGCGTTAAGTATGGCAACGATAGGAAGTGTGGCACTGTATGTTATCCCGAGGTAGTTGCGTGCGTGTATCGAGGTGTGTCTAGTGTTTATGTCATTGCCAGAAACAGTTGTCCCCCGTAGAGAATGGAGCCGCATTCTGTGAGGGTAAACTTATATGGTTTGATATTGGTGCTAACTGTTGACCCCCCTCACCCACCCTCCCCCCAGGATACAACTTGCATGCATTTGAAATGTATAACTCACTAACTATATAAAGGGTTTGTAACTTGTTGTCAAGAGGTAGATTCGGGTGGCGACCCTATGTGTATTCTGAAATGCCTAGTGCAGACCAGTTCATCCGGGGCGCGTGTGTCCCTGAGGTCTCGGATTACTCAGAGTAATGTTGGTGGTAGGTGTCCTGCCTCCTCATTTGCGTGGAGTGCAGAGTTATAGTGTCGTGGGTTCAGGCTTGTAGTGGTCCATCTCAGTCTGTAGTTGTCGAGCTGCAGTCAGCTGCCTGTGTGTCCCTGTTTGGCTGGTGGAGCTGGGAAAGGAGGGGCAAGGGAGCCAAAGGGAGTAGGAAAGTGGGGCCGGGGGAGGGCAGAAGGGACCCTGGTAGTGGGTGAGGATGGCATCGACCTGATCGTTGCACCGGACCATCATGCCCTGCGCTCCCCCCCGAGGCTGTCTCACACGTTTGATCGGAGGAGACGTGGCAGAGCCAGTAGAACCATCGCTGTGTGTATCTCTCCCTGTCTTTCAGTGATGTTACTTTCATGTCCTTGAATTTTCTGGAATCTTCCAACTCCTCCACCCATCGTTTGAGTGGGGACCAGTGCCTTTGCAGCATTGAGGAGCCTCAGGATCACTGACCGTTTGTAAGCAGGTGTCGGCATGGTGGTTTGATGGAGGAGGAATAGGGCTGGCATTGGTTGGAGGGATTCCCCCGTCACCTCCCGTATTACCCTTCTGATCAACTCCCAGTATGGTTTTATGAGAGCACATTCCCACCATAAATGGAGGAATGTTCCTGTTTCCTCCCCACAATGCCAGCAGGAGTCAGAGATTGTGGGGTCCCTTGCATTGAGGGCCACTGGGGAAAGGTACCACCACATGAAGACTTTGTAGGAATTTTCTTGTAATCGAGCTGATGCATGATGGGGTGCTAAGAGATATCATCCTGTAAAAAAGGTTGAGTAGATCAAGGAGATAGCTTTCTGGGGTTCTTTGTCCTGTGCACAGAGTGAATCGAAGTGAGTTTGGTCTCTGAGTAAGCAAGGTCTCGCAATATTATGTGCAGGAATGTGTAAGGTTGGTCTGGGAAGAGTTCAGTTACTGGGCAAGTTGCAAACAGTAGCTGGAGTACGTCTGCCACGTACAGCATCGGTTTGTGTCTTGTCAAGTATGGGAGAGGTCCTTGGCCTCCTGCCGTGAAGTCTGGGGTGCCTCTTAATGGTAGCATGGTGCTGGGGTCAGTTGTTAGGTAGTGCCTCGCGCCAGATCTGCATGGTCGCTGTGATGAATGGGTAGGGGAGAGACACCCGGTTTCTCTCTCCAACAGCAGCCGGAGACACTGGGAGAGGAGACAACTGATCCTCCTCCCCAACCACAATACTGACCCCAACAGCGCAGATGTCTCTGCACCAGACCTACAGGGATGCTGAACGACCGGTCCAGATCCCCAACCAACCCTGCAGGAATGCCAGGAAGAGGAGGTAGGCGATCCCTCCTCTCCACAGCAAATCCTCAACCGGGTTCTGGGGGTGGTATTTGCTGACTACATCCCAGCAAAAGAGCTGGCATTGGGGCAGAACACTGCTGGCTTCTATCCTACCTGCCCACTTGTCACAGGGCAGGGTTATGTACTAGTCCCCCCAGCAGTAGAGCTGGCACCAGGACAGAACGCAGTTGGCCTCTGCCCTCCCATTTACCTTTGTCCAAGTAAGAAGCATTGGCAACATGGCAGAGCGCAATTGGCCTCTGCCCTCCTCTTGCCCTTAATCCTGCAACTGACATCCCTCTCAATTACCCAGCTGTAACGCTGGCTGTGGGGCAGAGCACCGCTGGTCTCTGATCACCAAGTAACACCAACCACCATCCAGAGAGCAAACGAGAATCCAGGAGTACCAGTATTTGCTTATGGGTAGGCTACTCGACTAACTCAGGCACTGACCGACAGGAGGTCAGGTACCTGGTTAGTCTCCCCTTAGGGAGGGAGATATGTGGTAAAAGTGACCTTGCCACTGTTTTTTGGAGGGGCCTGTTTGCTTGCCTCCTACCCTGTGACTATGGGCTCTGCAATATACATCAGGCTCAATTCAGGTAATGTAAGTACTTTTGTACTTCATAAAGAGAGACCGACCATTGGCCCTAATTGCCTGGAACTGTTTTAGGCATAGGTCCATGTGCACGGTCGGTCAAAACTATGTCTTCCAGGAAATTCCTGAAGCCCTGAACCGATCTGGGTGATTTTTGGATATGTTGTTCACCCAGATCAGGGGATGTAACTTTTATGGGGATATGTTGTGTTTTGGGGTACTTATTGGACTTTGTAAAATTGTGTGTTTTTTCTGCCTGTGGATAATTTAAGTTAAATGCCTTAATTGCATCACAGGCAGAGGGGAGGGATTGTGTACTGTATGTGGGAGTGTCATTCATTGTTACACTGTTTTTACTGGTCTGTGCCTTCTGTAATCCTGTACCCCATCAGGTCCAGGGGCTATTCCTATGTATGAGGATTGTGTATAAAAGCCAGTGTGAACCATTACAGCTGAGTTCCTGTTTTACCCTCAACATAGAGTCTTGTCTCATGTGTGGGGGAAAAGGTTGCATCTACCCTGGGCATTGCTAAATCACTATACTCCCCAGTGATTATAATCACAAAGCTCTTTTAAGAGCTGTTCCTGCTTGACTCTCTGGAGGAAGAGAGGTTTACCCACTGGAACCTGGAGCCTTGTCATAGGTCCAGAGTGGGTAGGAGACGGCGAGTTCTCAGCCAAGCTGTAACACTGGACATGGGGACCGCGGTGCTGATGGTGTCTGGTGGAGTGCTTGGAGTCCTTGGTGAGCACTAGGAGCATCTGTCGGTGGAGGTACCCAACCAGGGTACAGTAAGCTCCGTTACAAAGCTCATTGACCCCTCTGTACCTGTACGTCCATTTGTCTGGTTAAAATTATGTGTCTGTTAGTCCACCCATTGTATAGCACTACGGAATTTGCTGGTGCTATATAAATAATAAAATAATAATATCTTCAAGTTGCTTCTGCATTGTTGTAGGATTGGAATTATTTCTTATAACCCTAAGGTATTGTGCCTTGGGTAATGACGCCTTTAATACTAGTCGCATGTAATATTATGCTTCTGTCCGTAGGTTTGGTATACAAGCTATATACTACTTGGTGATCTACTACTGAGACTTCTAGGTCTAGATATTGCACTTTTTCCGTGGATATATTTGCTGTTAATCTAATAGGTGTTGATGGTGTTTAAATATTGTACCATGCCCAGTGCTTCCTCTAGGTTGCCCTCCCAGAATATTAGCACGTCATCAATGTATCGATAGTATCAATTTATTTTTGCTGAATATTTTGACAGAATATGTTGTACTTCATACTGATACATATAGGCATTGGCATACATTGGTGCCATGGCTGCCCCCATTGATGTGCCTGCTTTTTATATGTACCAGTCCTGTTCAAAACAGAAATAGTTGTTTCGTAATGTAAGTGCGAGTAGTTCCAATGTGTATTCGATGGGGGGGTCCCTCATAAAGTGCAGAGTGTAATGAAATCTCTTTTATTGCCTCAATGCGGTATCACTGTGTACAGGTTCTTGACATCCAATGTCATTAGAATCGGTTTATCCATCTTAAAGTTAGGTCGTTGAATCCTTTCCAACAAGGTAGAAGTGTACTTTATACATGTTGTAAGTTTTTCAATATGTTTTTTTAAAAAGGCTGTGTAGCCACTTTGCAATTGGCTCCAAAATTCCATTTAAGGCTGACACTATTGGCCGGCCTGATGGATGTATGGGATCTTTAGGTACTTTAGGAATACTGTATATGACTGGTGTCCATGGGTGCTCTTTATTCAAGTACTGGTATAGCTTTAAGTCAATATAGCCTGCCTTCAATCCTGTAGTGAGGACATCTTCAATCTTCAATTTCCCACATGTATGTATTGGTGTCTGATAATTGTGTTCTTAAGACTTCTATCTTTTATCCTTGATGTGAATAACAAAAGTTACATTTTTAACGGAGACTGTGAGTGCAGACCATCACTTGGGATTTTGTATATTGATGACCTGGATCCAGCACCCAGCATGTAAGACATTTGAACATAAAGCCTGCAGGGCAAGGAACTTTGGGATGTATATATACACACATACATACATACATACATACATACACATACACACACACACGCACACACACAGGTCAGCCACAAGATTAAAACCACCTGCCTAATATTGTGTAGGTCCCCTAATAATAGTAATAATAATAGCAGATGCTGCAAAACAGAGTAATCCCCTTACACCCCTAGAATACACGCATAAACAAAAATTAAAAAAAAATAAAGCCACAGGTTGCACCAAATAAAAATTATGAAAAAAGTTCAACCGGATATTGGCATCTTATCTTTTTTCATAATTTTTATTTGAAGATTGTATATATATATGTGTGTTTGTAGATAGATAGATAAGATGCCAATATCCGGTTGAACTTTTTTCATAATTTTTATTTGGTGCAACCTGTGGCTTTATTTTTTTTTATTTTTGTTTATGCTTGTATTCTAGGGGTGTAAGGGGTATAAATGTTTCTGCTTGTATCCTATGTACAGTATCTCACAAAAGTGAGTACACCCCTCACATTTTTGTAAATATTTTTTCTTTTCATGTGACAACACTGAAGAAATGACACTCTGCTAGAATGTAAAGTAGTAAGTGTACAGCCTGCATAACAGTGTACATTTGCTGTCCCCTCAAAATACCTCAACACACAGGCCATTAATGTCTAAACCGTTGGCAGCAAATGTGAGTACACCCCTAAAATGGAAATGTCCAAATTGGGCCCAATTAGCCATTTTCCCTCCCCGGTGTCATGTGACTCATCAGGGTTACAAGGTCTCAGATGTGAATGGGGAGCAGGTTTG
>OW240918.1:66826330-66865188 GCA_933207985.1 Pelobates cultripes | reverse complement strand
GGCAGTTGCCGTCATAACCCTGGATAACGCTTTCTCCATAGAGGCGGAGATGGCTTCCGCGATCATGGTTTGGAGGTCCGCAGGGTTTTGGGGTGTATCCATAATGGGATCTCTAGGATTAGGGCCGCTGTAATAGATGAAGCACAGTAAAGGTTGGCCTAGGGGTCAGTCCCAGTGAGTGAAAAAGGTACCTGCAGTACCCAGGTAACCCCAGCAGGGTAATTATGTATATATGTATAATAAAAAATAGGAATATGCACCCCAGCAGGGTGAATATGATAAATCTGGCAGCAAAAGCACCAGTTTCCCCAGCAGGGAATATTGTTTTTTTTCTGGGCCTCACCCAGTTATATATGCATGTATATATATATATATATATAGGTGGCACAAAATCCACCTGATAGCAGCGGTAATTAGATTTTAGGGCCTCACCCTGTATGTAGCATAAGTGGCACACAAATACACTGGAGAGCCAGTAATGACAATCAGTATGGGGCCTCACCCTAATGCACAGGTTAATAACCTTATTCAGTATGGCTGACTGACCTGGGGACCCCTGCCTGATTGCGTCCGGTTGCTGGGTGATCGGGCGTCGAAATGAGGAGATCGTAATGCTCCCAAGATGGCGGACGTGGATCTCGCGAGACGCGAGATCCAAGATGGCCGCCGGAGAAACGGGAAATTGTTTCCCGTCGTGCGGTTACTAAGAGTGCGGCTGTGAAGCCGCGAGGTGGGGAACGGGTGGAGGAGGGTGAGCGTTACCCTCAACGAAGTGGATGATAGTCGGTCCGACGGCGGAGAAAAGCCGGCGGACCAAGTGGGAACAAAAGGGGGGTAGGGGAAACTGCTGGAGAAACCCTGAGAAGGGAAGGAAAGAAAAACTCCCCAAAGGAGTAAAGCCCCAGAGGGCAGAAGAAAATAGGAAATAAAGTAAAATAATACTAGCAAAACACCTATAAGCAGATATACAGTAACTACATATGTATATATAAAATACAGTACATAGAAATACGGTAACTACATATGTATATATAAAATACAGTACATAGGAATTACATATAGAAAACAAATATAATAAGTAAAAGGGAAGAGCCAAAACTCTGACCTGTCTGCTGATGGAGCAGTAAAGAAAGAGGGGGAGGAGCCTCATCACTGTGAATATTATATCTCCTACTGAATTTTTAATTGGTTAATGTTTTCACTTTTCTTTACTGCTGTGTGGAGTTAGTAAAGAGAGTTTATGCAAAATATGAAGCCTCCTGTCATGTTGTAAAATTGTAGATTATACTAGCTCTAGTATACCTATAATCTTAATTTTATTAATGACAGGAGGCAATATTTTGCTTAAGACTTTCTTTATTTAAACTCCACAGCAGCATAACTTTCACATAGTAACAAGATAAACCAATCAGAAAAAAGGTATACAGGCAATAAAGGTCCCTCCCCCAATCAGCTCTTCCTCTTTCTGGCTGCGAAACGAACAATAACAGGAACTGATGAATGAACTGGAATTTAGCCTCAGATAAGATGAGACGAGTCCAAGCTTAACAGGAACCATCTTGAATCTCAGCACTGGAAGGCATTTTAAACTGAAATTAAAGAAGAGTCCAAAGGAGGGATTAATCAGAGAATTGGACTCCTAAATGAATGTAAACCTAGACCATTTAAAATTCAGTGTTTAAACCAGTTATAGCCACTAACCGAATAAAAACCAGATATGCTATTGGAGAACTCAAAGCATACTCACCCCTCTGTCCAGAAGTCTTACCTGATGAAGCAAACAAAAGGGACAGCTTTCTGGGTTGCTGCCCAGAACAAATTAAAACACCAAGCTACGATAAATCAGGTAGAGACTAGAGTGCACCTATGTCTCAAAGGTATAAACCCACTGTAGATGTGTATATCATTGGTTTAGTAAACACCACTGACACAACTAGAGGGAGAGATGTGCCGAAGACCCGAGTATATTAGCATTGAGGTGTCTCTATTGGCAATGTCTGGTTCAAAGAATAGACATGGTTAACTAAATAGAGTCTGGCGACAGCATGTGGCTATAATGAGCAGAGAAAATAGCTGTCTGCGAGGGAACCAGATACATGCTCCAGTGGAACGGGCAGGTAATTATCGTAAATGATGGTGGTAGGGTGCCAGAAAGAGCAAGGCTATGCTGTGCCTTCGAGTTTAAATAGTGACATCCTTGTCAGAAAAATGGCATACAACAAAAGGAATAAAAATTTGCCATCAAAACTGTATCTGTACTACTGCAAAACATTTGTGATAAACACCATCTGCAGGCTTGAAACAAGAACTGTCAACAAGTGCAGTCTCACCTGTTGGCAGTAGAGTTGTCTTTAAGTCATGCCTTATGAAAGTCTCAGTCTTTCATGTGAGACAGTGTGTGTCTTTCAGAGGTAATTAGAGAGTGTAGTAGTGTAGGAGGACCTCCCGAGGGAGGAATGTACTGGATAGTGAGATTTGCAGTGAATGTTTGCATAATCTCATAGCCAGACCTGCACTGCACAGTCATATACTAAGTAGGGAGGTTATTGGGTATGTAGATGACTTGGAGAGATCCGTGGAGGAGTATGTGAAAGAACTAAGGTTTACACATCCTCGATCATCATAGCAAATGCAGTAACAGCTCTCGTGCTGCTCATGCTGGAATTCTCTGAACCACTGGTGGTGATAACTTTGAATAAAAAGGTAAATGCCTCCTCATCAGGGGATGACGTGGGCTGTAGGAGGATGCTGAGGGGGTGGAGCAGCTGAGAGATTTAGAGCAGCATGAGGAGATTCCGTTATGCTGGCAATTGCCTGGAGCTGAACAAGAGGAGACTCTGAAGTAGTGGTGCCACTATTAGGGGAAAGGAGAGAGGTAGACTTAAAGGCAGGAACTTGGAGGATTCTCTGATTAAAATATAAAAAGGTGTGAGCTGGAGAATCACCAGAAGGAGGCCAATCTATCTCCTGAATTATATCTCTAAGATCTCTCAAGCGGCTTTTGAGGAACATGTCTATAAAGTTGTGTTGATCTAATTCAAACCTGTGGAAACAGATTTTGCTTGCAAAAATGATCAATTCCAGAGGGCAGTGGTTTCCAAAGCAGTCTTCAAGGCACGTCTACCAGTCCAGGTTTTTTCTTACACATAAAGAATGTAACATGTATTTACAAATATACCATTCATAAGACAATATTCAAGACATACAGTTGCAAGAAAAAGTATGTGAACCCTTTGGAATGATATGGATTTCTGCACAAATTGGTCATAAAATGTGATTTGATCATCATCTAAGTCACAACAATAGACAATCACAGTCTGCTTAAACTAATAACACACGAAGCATGAAATGTTGCCATGTTTTTATTGAATACACCATGTAAACATTCACAGTGCAGGTGGAAATAGTATGTGAACCCCTAGCTAATGACATCTCCAAGAGCTAATTGGAGTGAGATGTCAGCCAACTGGAGTCCAATCAATGAGATGAGATTGGAGGTGTTGGTTATAGCTGCCCTGCCCTATAAAAAAAAACTACACACCAGTTCTGGATTTGCTTTTCACAAGAAGCTTTGCTTGATGTAAATGATGCCTCGCACAAAAGAGCTCTCAGAAGACCTATGATTAAGAATTGTTGACTTGCATAAAGCTGGAAAGGGTTATAAAAGTATCTCCAAAAGCCTTGCTGTTCATCAGTCCATGGTAAGACAAATTGTCTATAAATGGAGAAAGTTCAGCACTGCTGCTACTCTCCCTAGGAGTGGCCGTCCTGTAAAGATGACTGCAAGAGCACAGCGCAGACTGCTCAATGAGGTGAAGAAGAATCCTAGAGTGTCAGCTAAAGACTTACAAAAGTCACTGGCAAATGCAAACATCCCTGTTAGCGAATCTACAATACATAAAACACTAAACAAGAATGGATTTCATGGGAGGATACCACAGAAGAAGCCACTGCTGTCCAAACAAAACATTGCTGCACGTTTACAGTTTGCACAAGAGCACCTGGATGTTCCACAGCAGTACTGGCAAAATATTCTGTGGACAGATGAAACCTATGTTGAGTTGTTTGGAAGAAACACACAACACTATGTGTGGCGAAAAAAAGGCACAGCACACCAACATCAGGGCCGGACTGGGAATTAAAAGCAGCCCTGGAAAAAAAATATTTACCAGCCCCATAATGCGTCGCGCCAGCATAGTGTGCAGATACAGAGTTATAACAGATAAATTAAAATTAAAAAGTACTTCAACGTAAAAAGCGCACTCATAGGCTTCAAAATAAATAAAAGTGCAGATTTATTTCAAGCAGACGTGCCTTTGCATGTAATCAATGTTTCAGTCCAACTACCTTGACATATTAAGGAAAGCTTGTTAATGGGACTGAACTGGTGAATGTATGTAGGGCACAACTGTAAAAAAATTTTATTTTGAAGTTCTGTGGGTGTGCTCTTCACTTTAAATATGTTATTGTGCTGGAGCATGCACCTAGCAACAAGACTGGGCCAATATCTGCTCATTACATAAAGTACATCTTAATGAAATTTCTCTGTGTATTATGCATATATAAATGTACATTAATATGTGTAAATATAATAGATACATATATATATATATATATATATATATATATAAAACTAATATACATGTCATATACCAGTGACGGATCCAGAGCCTGAGCCCGGGAGGGGCACTTGTAGATTATTTAAAGAAATATTCCATGCACAATAACCACTACTCATCTGTGTAGTGGTTATGGTGCCAGGAGTGTCGGCACCCCCTCCCAGAGTAAGTAGTCAAACCGTTTAAGAACAGTTTGACAACTTACCTGGAGTCTGCTGGGATATGGGGCTGTAATAGGGTATAGGAGCAATGGTGCAATGTGTGAGGGGTGCAATGTGTTTGAAAGGTTCAGTGTGTGTGTGTGGGGGGGCAGTGTGTGAATGTGTATGGTGTGTGGGGGCAGTGTGTGAATGTGCATGGTGTGTGTGGGGGCAGTGTGTGAATGTGTATGGTGTGTGTGTGTGTGGGCAGTGTGTGTATGGGGCTAGAGTTCACTCCTACTACTGCGACCACCAGGAAGTAGTGAGAGTGAACTCTAGCCCGTAGCTCCAGGGCTAGAGTTCACCCTTGTGAGAGCCGGAGCGTTGCCCCGGGTCCTCTCTTTCTCCCCCTCACTGCTCCTCTGTGTCAATGTCTCCCCTCTCCTTCCCAGTCTCTCTCTTCCCCCTCTGCCTCTTTCTTCCCCTCCCCTTGTGTGTCCCTGTCTCTCCCATCTCCCTCCCTCCCCCCCTTTCCCTGTGTCTCTCCCCTCTCCCTCCCTCCCCTTTCCCCTCCCCCCTCCTTTCCCTGTGTCTCCCTCCCTCCCTTTCCCTGTGTCTCCTCCTCCCCCCCTGTGTTCCCCTCTCCCCCCCTTCCCTGTGTCTCTCCCCTCTCCCTCCCCTGCCCCTAATTTACCTTAGAGAAGGCAGGGGGCTGGCCGCGTTCCAGACTGGAGCCGCCGGGCCGGGTGGCAGCTTCCCCGATCCGGCGGCACTCCAGTCACTGGCTGCTGATGGCTGATGGAGGAGGAGCCTGTCTACCATGCTCCCTCGCGGTTCCCACAATTCCCGGCACAGGAACCGCGAGGGAGCATGGTAGACAGGCTCCTCCTCCATCAGCCATCAGAAGCCAGTGACTGGAGTGCTGCCGGACCGGGGAAGCTGCCACCCGGCCTGGCGGCTCCAGTCTGGAACGCGGCCGGCCCCCTCTCAGTGTGCCACCGGACCGGCCACCCGGTGGCACATATGTGGCCTTCCAGCCCGAGGTGCCACGGCCCACCGGGAAATTTCCCGGTATCCCGGTGGGCCAGTCCGGCCCTGACCAACATCAAAACCTCATCCCAACTGTGAAGTATGGTGGCGGGGACATCATGGTTTTGGGCTGCTTTGCTGCGTCATGGCCTGGACGGATTGCTATCATCGAAGGAAAAATGAATTCCCAAGTTTATCAAGACATTTTGCAGGAGAACTTAAGGCCATCTGTCTACCAGCTGAAGCTCAACAGAAGATGGATGTTGCAACAGGACAATGACCCAAAGCATAGAAGTAAATCAACAACAGAATGGCTTAGACAGAAGAACATATGCCTTCTGAAGTGGCTCAGTCAGAGTCCTGACCTCAACCCGATTGAGATGATGTGGCATGACCTCAAGAAAGTGATTCACACCAGACATCCTAAGAATATCGCTGAACTGAAACAGTTCTGTAAAGAGGAATGGTCAAGAATTACTCCTGATCATTGTGCACGTCTGAACTGCAACGTTTGATTGAAGTTATTGCTGCCAAAGGAGATTCAACCAGTTATTAAATCCCAGGGTTCACATACTTTTCCACCTGCACTGTGAATGTTTACATGGTGTGTTCAATAAAAGTATGGCAACATTCCATTCTTTGTGTGTTATTAGTTTAACCCCTTAAGGACTGAGCCAAATGTACACGTTGTGAACAAAACAAAATGTAAACAAAACCTGGCATTTGCACTACATGTCTGTCCAACAGTAATTCACCTCTTTCATATTAAATGCACCCACCCTTATTATATATCATTTTATTCAGGGGAAACAGGGCTTTCATTTAATATCAAATATTTAGCTATGAAACATAGTTTAATATGATAAAAATGGGAGAAAATAAGATTTTTTTTATTGTTTTAGTTCTACATGACATTTTAACTGTCAATGTCATGACTAAGTGGCCACTAAAAAAGACTGGACATACCCTGTTTGCAATACCTTGGGTTGTCTACTATTGCAAATGGTATGCCATCATAGAGGTCATTTTCATTCTTGGGCTACCATAGGGTCTCAAAGGCAACTTAACTAATCTGGCAAATTTTAATGTGAAAAAAATGAAACACAAGCTTTATATGTGACGCTGTAACTTTTGAAAACACCATAAAACCTGTACATGAGGGGTACTGTTGTACTCGGGAGACTTCGCTGAACACAAATATTTGTGTTTCAAAACAGTAAAAAGTATCACAGCAATAATATCGTCCGTGTAAGTGCTGTTTGTGTGTGAAAAATGCAAAAAAAAGTCACTTTTACTGGTGATATCATCGTTGTAATACATTTTACTGTTTTGAAACACTAATATTTGTGTTCAGTGAAGTCTCCCGAGTAAAACAGTACCCCCCATGTACAGGTTTTATGGTGTCTTGGAAAGTTATAGGGTTAAATATAGTGCTAAAAAGGGAATTAAGGGCTGCGCTTAGATAAAAGGATAAAAGATGAATAAAAATGTATATAAATAAAATAAACGATAATGATAAAATCAAGTAAAATTCTTTCCAAGAAGTATAGTTTGAAAACAGTCTCACTGATGTGCAGTAGTATAATAATAGTCCTCAAGTGTTGCTCCGCCCGTATGGTAGGTAGTCCATATATGTGAAGACAAAAGGAGAAAAAAGCTGCCAATGGTGAAATATTGTATGTCCAAATGTGGACATTTGTTGGAGCTCTAACCAGCTCTAGGAGAAGAGGTACTTAGTGGTTTAATCCCCACTATCGGATGTACTTGTTGATCCGTCTATTCGGCTTGGAATTCCTTTGATGTAGGCTAGGACCTACTCAGGTGTGCGTTGTTCTTTAGTGCTGGGGAGATAGGTCCGCCTCTCCAATGTTGTATAAAAGGTTTCCACAGGATATATATAAAACAGTAGATAGTGCTCTCAGTATGAAAAAACACAGCAGTATCTTAAGATAAGTTATACTTACAAAAATAGAGCAGACCGATACTGCTCTATTGCCACAGCGCTGGTGGAATTATCCCCACCTAAGGATTTCTTTGGACGGGATACACTTCAAGTTGAAGATAAAATAACAATAAAAAATAAAAAATAGGATAAAAAGTAAAATAGAACTATAAAATAATAAATTGTATTAAAATGCCAGGAGTAGAAAAATTTTTTTTTATAAAATACAATAAAAATAAGTATAGAATTGGTCCTAGTATAAAAGGTAACCAAAAATAACTTTTACTGATTAAAATACACTTATTAAAACCATTTACGCGTTTCACCTTTGGGGTTTTCTCAAAATGGTAAAAGAACAGTACACCTGGCAAGGAACTGAATTTATAAATTTACAGAGATTGAATTTGGCGCCCAAATTTTAGTGCACCAATCACAAACAAGTTTCAAAGCAAAACATTAAATACATTTCAAATTAACTTTAAAACATTGTAGGTACATTAGTGTAAGCCTAATTAGGCTTGGGGTATTTTTATTTTGCTAAAACTAAGCTTTAAAAAGAAATTAATAACAATTGGTCCCGATCACGTGATCGGGACGCGGCACACATGCGCAAATCGTCTTTTGTGCAGAACACTTCCCAATGTAGACGAAGTGCTTGGTGGCCGGCTGGGAGGCACAGTATTTCATGGGAAACGAAGTCCTGCCGGTCACCGAGCTCTCCTGGAATTAAATACATAACAGAGGGCAAATTTAATGCAAATTTAAAAGCATATTCTAAAATATGAGATGCCACACACTTTTTCATGAATAATAAAAAGGAACCACAAAACAAACCAGTTTTAACAAAAAAGAAGAAAGAGAAAAAACTAGTATTAAAAAGCACTAAGCATAAAAAATTAAAAATTGACATGTGTTGATATAATGATTCCATAAACTTAAATATAGTGCATCAATCACAAACAAGTTTTAAATAAAATGCACCAGCAAGTTTTAAATACGTTTCAAATTAATTTTAAAACTATATGGATGCTTTAGTATAAGCCTAATTATGCTTGGGGTATTTATATTTTATTAAAACGAAGCTTTTGAAAATTTATAATAACAATTGGTCCGGATCACGTGATTGGGACACGGCGCACATGCGCAAATAATTAGATCGCTTCAAAATATAGACGGAGTGCTCGGTGGCCGGCTGGGAGGCACAGTGCTTCTAGGGAAATGAAGTCCTGCCGGTCACTGGGCTCTCCTAAGGTTAAATAAATGGCAAAGGGCAAATTTTTACAAATGTAAAAAAAGCATAATAAGCATTTAAAGCCATATTTTAAAATATAAGCTGCCACATAATTTTTCACATGAATGATCAAAAATAGAAAAACAGAACCATAAGATGCTATAAAATAATGTTAAACATACTAATATTATTAAGTTAGTATTAAAGGGTACTCTGCATAAAAATTGACGTGATAATATAATAATCCCATAAAATTAAATAAAGTAAAATACTTGTGTAAAAAAGGATTGTGTAAAAAAGGATATTATTGAATAAATCTATCATAAAAAATTATGCAGATCAAAGTCTGCATTGAGTCCATTTGGTGCTAGGGTATTTAACTTATAGACCCATTCCATTTCAGTTTCACCTAAAATGTTTTTTATATCTCCTCCTCTCCAGGGTAAGGAACATTTTTTTTATTCCTATATATTTTAGCATTTTAGGATCTTTGTTGTGGATTAAAAAAATGCTTTGATAAAGAGTGATTTAAATAACCATTTTTTATATTCCTGCAGTGTTCACCTAATCTAATTTTTAAACATCTAGTGGTCATCCCAACATATTGGAAGCCACACGGGCATTCCAATAGGTAGATGACATTCTTAGTATTACATGTAATAAATTATTTTATTTTAAAAGTAGTTTTGGTTTTATTTGAAGTAAATTCTATTATTTTAGGTGGCATTGTAGGATCAGCTGTTTTACACACAATACAGTTCTTACACTTATAAAAGCCTAGAGATTGGGGAAAAAAGATACAAGATTACTTGGTTTAGATTCTTTGGTAAAATTGGTGGTTAGAATGGATTTAACGTTCGGAGCCCCTCTAAAGATTATACTTGGCTTTTCTGGAATAATTTTAGAGAGTTTTTCATCATGTTCTAAGATATGCCAATGTTTTTGGATAATCTTTTTTATTTCTTTACTCTTATTAGTGTAATTAAAAATGATGGGAAGAGATATAGAGCCATTTTTGATTTTGGATTTATACTTTAAAAGCTCGTCTCTGTTTTTGTTTTTTATTTCATTGATATTTTCGAGCAGGTCTTTTTCTGGGTAATTCTTCTCCATAAATTTGTATTTAAGAGCATCAGCTTGTTTTTCAAAGTTTTCTAGTTCTGTACAATTTCTACGTAACCTAAGAAATTGGCTTTTCGGGGCACTATCAAGCCACGGTTTATAGTGACAGCTATTCTTATCGATAACTGTGTTAACACAGACTTCTTTAAAGAAGGTTTTTGTGTTAATTTTACCATTTTTGATAAATATATTAAGATCTAGAAAATTTATTTGTTCTCTACTAAATTCATGGGTTAAAATTATGCCCCTATTATTAGTATTAAGAACATTAAAAAAAGAAATAAGATTGTCTTCCGATCCATTCCAAATAAAAAAAAGATCATCAATATATCTAAAATATGAGACCAGGTTTGCCCTTAGATTATCTCCATTGTAAATAGCTGTAGATTCCCAATCTGCCATAAACAGATTGGCGTAGCTAGGGGCAAACCTGGTACCCATAGCAGTTCCTCTTTTTTGGAGGTAAAAAGAATCTAAAAAACAGAAATAATTATTATTTAAAATAATATTTATACCCTCTAGGATAAAATCAATCCGTTCTTCCGGAATTCTATCTTCCTTAGTTAAAATATTTTTAATGGCTTCACTTCCAACTTTATGAGGTATAATTGTGTAGAGTGATTGGACGTCACAAGTGACCAGAATAAAATTGGGGTCCCATTTAAAATCATTTAAAAAGTTTAAAAGGGACATAGAGTCTTGAAGATAAGATTTCATTTTTTTAACGGCAGGTTGTAAAAGAGTGTCTATATATTGGGATAGGTTACATAAAAGCGAACCTATCCCTGACACTATTGGTCTGCCTGGAGGATTAGTAACATTTTTATGTATTTTTGGCAGGAAGTAAATTACCGGAATTTTTGGAAATTGTTATTTTAAAAATCCATAGAAACGTAACAGAACGTGCATGCGGTACCCCAAAGGCAATCCTCATGCTTTTTTCAAACATTAAGTACAGTGAGGTATATAATAGTTCTTGCTCATTTTTAGTGTTAGTTTAAGTAAGATTAGGCTATAGCAGGACTTTGCACAATTCTTGGCACATTAGATACAGTCTAAACAACAGGCTATACAAAAACGTCTGACCACTTGAATTCTATCCTATTCTGCTTAAGTCATCGACTTCAAAGTGAATGCTTAATACTATAATTAGGCTTAGTCTGCACGTTTGCCGGTCTGTTGACATCATAGATTATGCATATAGCATTAAGATTAATAAAATTAAGGAAAAAAAACAAAACACAACACAATAGGCTATACAGTAACATCTGACCACATGAATTCTATCATTCTGCTGAAGTCACCGACTTCATAGTGTATGCTTAAAACCATAATTAGGCTTGTGTTGCACGTTTGCTGATCTGATGACATCATTGACTATGCATAGGTAGAAATTCAAGTGAGTACTACAGGCTTGTACTAGGAACTGTCTGCAACTTTAAACTGCAGGTTATACTAGGTCGCACGTTTGTTGGGCCTAGGCTGTAGCATTAAGATTAATAAAATTTAGAAAACACAACCGGTAATACAATAATATCTGACCACATGAAGTCCATTATATTCTGCTTACGTAATCGGCTTTAAAGTGTATGCTTAAAACTATATTTAGGCTTAGTCTGCATATTCGCTGATCAGTCAACATACTGTGCTAGGCCATTTTGTTCAGAGTGTTTCATTAGCTACTACTTTATGCTAAACATCATGTCGAGACCCCTACTGGGCCTAGGTGCCAATACGAATAACATTGCTATATGAGTATTATTCTGTATGAACTTATATGGAACAGTCTGTGCGGTGGAGACCTGCAGTATTTCGCTGCAGGGGCACAAATTGTCTCTTATTCAGTCCGCCCTGTTTAGCCGGCTCCGGCTCTGTCGCTTTGACTGTTGGGCTCAGCTGGTACCCCCATGAGGCTCCGATTTGGCTGGAAAGGTGGGTACCTTGGTGGGGCTCCGTCTTTCAGGAGCGCCCTCCGGCCTGGAATGTTCCCGTTGGGCGGCTCCGCAGTGTAATCGTTATCGCTGTCGGCTCTGCTTGACCTCCTCTGTCGGGTGGCGCTTAGCGGGATAGTTGTTGCTAAGATCGCCTGTTGGTGTGCAGGTCGGGTACTCTTGCGGGTTCCATTCTCAATTTTAAAGGTGCGTGTATTGGCCTGTCGGGATGCCAGGCTGGAGCCCCGTGGGGGGTTCCACTGCAGGCAACGGCGAGTCGCAGGTCGGATCCACGCTGCCAGCGCTTTCACCGCCAGTCGGAATGGCCGTCTCCTGGCATTAAGCTTCTCCCACAGGTATGAACGGAGCCTGTTGAAGAACTCCGTTGTGTGCTTGGGTGGCCTGGGAGGGGAGTGTTTCTTCCCGCGTTGTGCACGCGCCGCCATCTTAGCTGGGCCCTTTCGTCCCTGTTTGGGCTCGGATTTGTCGCTTGGGATTGCAAGAGGGTGGTCTGCAATAACCCCCGCCGGACCATGGGGGGGGAACGAGGGCTCTGGGTCGAGGTTCTCACCGTCGTTGACGGCAGGAGAGCGGCCGTCTCTCTTGTGCCCGCCATGCTGGTAGGCCTCGCTGGGGTGTCGGGTGCGTATCACTAGAAACGTCGCTTGTCGGGTACCAACTTGTGCACCCCGTTGTCCCCTTGCTTTTGGTGGTATTTGTGTAGCTTTAGGTCGCCTTTTGAGTGACACAGATTGCTGTTTAGTCGATTTGAAGCAGGAGCTCATGCAACCTGTGACCATTCAGCATGGCCTCCAAGCCCCGCCCATATTTATTTATTTTTATATTATATATAAATATATATATAATTATATATTTAATCAGTATCAGTCTACGTGTAATTTGATATTTATATATATATATATATATATATATAAAATTATATATATATTAATAGTAAAATACACCTAGACAGTGTATGTGTGTTGGGCAGGAAATTTAAGTTGGTGACATATCATGCAAAACTCACTTGGATGAGTCAAAATAAAGAAAACAATAGCAGAGTTACTTAGTTTACAACCCTATAATTTCTCAATAGAGCACAGGGCTGGCTCTGAATAAGGAAATGCTGATGGCCTTTCACGAAAACATACCCTTATGACAATGTTCGCTCAACCTACTAGGTTTGAGCTGGCTGGGGAGGATGTGTGACAGAGTGCAAGGCATTGTTATGGATGGAGTGTATATTTCTCCAAAAGTATTGGAATATGTAAATTAATAGCCCCAGGAAGAAGGTCTGTCTGTTTTAGGCAGAGCAATTTAGCAATTTAATATGGGTTCCTGGGGTGGAGCATTTGGAGTGAAGGGAGGGCCAGTGTTCCATTCCACAGTTTACATACAACAGAGCAGGTGAGCAATCCAGTCCAGGAGTTCTTGATAACCCAGAAAGCTGCTCACCCGTTGCCAATGATAAGCACATGACTGCTATAAAATTTCCCTGTGTGTGAGACTGCATTTCTTCCTACAACAGTCTTTGTGTTCTGAATGAGAAAGGAAACATTTATTTGAAAAGAAAAAAAGATCTGTGCTCAAATTTGTATTTTGTATGGTTGGAAGCGGGTAAGCCGCCCAACAGTAGTTAGAGGAAAAACTGTGAGTTAGTGCTCAGAAGAGCAGGCTTTTGTTTGTTTGTTTTTATTTATGTTTAAATTGCCAGACCTCTTAACCCCTTAACCCCTTAAGGACCGAGGACGGTTCAGGACCGTCATCGCCATTTTTGCATTGCCGACCGGTGTCAGTCCTGTACCGTCCTAACGGTCTTATGTACTTACCCGATCGCTGTCGTTCCTCCGGCAGCGATCGGCATTGCTCTCGGTGTGGGGAGACTGCCTGCAGCCCAGACCATCTCCCCATGGCGGATTAGGACTCCTGGGGCCATGTGATCGTTCAACACAGCGATCACATGGTCACAATAGGTGTCCATGTGTCTGCCTGCAGGGGGACTTAATGTTAATTAATTTTTTTTTTTATATATATATATGTGTATATAAATATGATATATAGACATTTATAATATATGTCTGTATATCATATATATAATGTCATACTAAGTGTATTTTTATATTAATATGTACATGTGTTAATATAAAAATACACTTATAATTAAATTACACACGTATATATATATATAATAAATATAATAACTATATATATATATATATACATTATAAAATACAAATAATAAGTAAATTAAATAAAAAAAGTAAAAATAATAAAAATTAAAAAAAAAATATATATCTATATGAAATTTTATTCTAACTGTATTTTGATATATATATATATATATATATATATATATATTTATATCAAAATACACTTAGAATGAAATTGTATATATAAATAAATAAATAAAAATAATACGAAATATACATATGTCCATATACAAAATTACATAAATAATTATATAAATATACACGTAGACTTCAAATATATAAATATGCTTATATATTTAACCCCTTAAGGACGGAGCCAAATGTACACGTTGTGAACAAAACAAAATGTAAACAAAACCTGGCATTTGTGCTACATGTCTGTCCAACCGTAATACACCTCTTTCATAGTAAATGCACCCACCCTTATTATATATCATTTTATTCAGGGGAAACAGGGCTTTCATTTAATATCAAATATTTAGCTATGAAACATAATTTAATATGAAAAAAATGGGAGAAAATACGATTTTTTTGGATTTTTTTAGTTCTACATGACATTTTAAACGGTCAGTGTCATAATACTGTTTGCTTTTACTGCAATAAAATACACATATTTGTATTCAGTAAAGTCTCACGTGTAAGACAGTACCCCCTATGTACAGGTTTTATGGCGTTTTGGGAAGTTACAGGGTCAAATATAGCACGTTACATTTGAAATTGAAATTCGCCAGATTGGTTACGTTGCCTTTGAGACTGTATAGTAGCCTGGGAATGAAATTTACACCCATAATGGCATACCATTTGCAATAGTAGACAACCCAAGGTATTGCAAATGGGGTATGTCCAGTCTTTTTTAGTAGCCATTTGGTCACAAACACTGGCCAAAGTTAGCGTTAGTATTTGCTTGTGTGTGAAAAATGCAAAAAACGCCAATTTTGGCCAGTGTTTGTGACTAAGTGGCTACTAAAAAAGACTGGACATACCCTGTTTGCAGTACCTTGGGTTGTCTACTATTGCAAATGGTATGCCATCATAGGGGTCATTTTCATTCTTGGGCTACCATAGGGTCTCAAAGGCAACGTAACCAATCTGGCGAATTTTAATGTGAAAAAAATGAAACACAAGCCTTATATTTGACACTGTAACTTTTGAAAACACCATAAAGCCTGTACATGAGGGGTACTGTTGTACTCGGGAGACTTCGCTGAACACAAATATTTGTGTTTCAAAACAGTAAAAAGTATCACAGCAATAATATTGTCCGTGTAATGCTGTTTGTGCGTGAAAAATGCAAAAAACTTCACTTTTACTGGCGATATCATCGTTGTAATAAATTTTACTGTTTTGAAACACTAATATTTGTGTTCAACGAAGTCTCCCCAGTAGAACAGTACCCCCCATGTACAGGTTTTATGGTGTCTCGGAAATATAGTGCTAGCAAATTAAATTCCCTTTACTTTCGGCATGGGTTGTCAGGCAGGTCCTGCTAATTGTAATTAATTAAGATACCTAATTATGTAAAAATATTACATAAATATATATGTAGAATTAATATATGTATATATATATATATACGTATGTGTATATATATGTATATATCTATATAATTTTTAAAAATATTTTTATTTATATATAGGTATATATATAGTGATATATATGTATATATTTATGTATATAGATATATATATTATTTTGTTCTACGTGTATTTTGATATATATATATATATATTAATTTCACAATACAGTTAGAACGAAATAACACACATCTATATATTTTTAATTATTTATTTTTAATTATTTTTTTAATTTTATTTTTTAACGTATTTACATTTTTATTTTTTTTATATTATATATAAATATATATATAACAATAATTATATATATATTTAATCAGTATCAGTCTACGTGTAATTTGATATTAATATATATATATATATAATTATATATATATTAATAGTAAAATACACCTAGACGGTGTACATGTGTGTATGTATATGTGTATATATATATACTTAGATCATATATATATAATATATATATGATCGAAGTATATATTATTTTTTTTTTTTTTACACTTTTAACTTATTTTACTTTTATTTTCAGCCAGCAGGGGGACCACCTGTCATTACAGGCAGCCCGCCTGCTGGCAATACAGAAGCCAGCTATCCCGGCCATGTGATTGTGGGGTCCTCGCAAGGACCCCACTCTCACATGGCAGGGGGGCTTCGTGGAGGACGGACGTGCCGCGGGGGGCTCCCTGGGAGTCCCCCCCACCGCGATCGCCGGCGTGGGACCGCTGGCGACCGGGTAAGTACCGAAAGACCGGAGGGCGTACTATTACGCCAGGCGGCGTTTAGAGCCGCCTATAATAGGGCGTAATAGTATGCCCTCCGGTCTGAAGGGGTTAAATTCTTTGTGCGTATTTATGTAATATTTTTACATAATTAAGTAATTTTATTGATTGCAATTTGAGGGACCTGCCTGTCAACCCAGGCCAGAAAATTTGATTTGCAAGCACTGTATTTTACCCTGTAACATTCTACGACACCCTAAAACCTGTACATGGGGGATACTGTTTTACTCGGGAGACTTCACTGAACACAAATATTAGTGATTCAAAACAGTAAAACATATCACAGCGATGATATTGTCAGTGAAAGTGACCTTTTTTGCATTTTTCATACACAAACAGCCAGGGCCGGACTGGTTCACCGGGATACCGAGAAATTTCCCGGTGGGCCGTCGGCACCTGGGGCCAGGCAGGCAGCTGGCTCACCTGTGGCCGCAGAGGGAGCTCTTTTGGTGGCCGCAGGGGGAGCTGGCTGTTCTGGCAGCCAAATGGTTTGCAGGCTGTTCTTGCGGCCGCAGGGGGAGCTGGCTGTTCTGTCTCTGCTCCCCCTCCCCTGCGCGCCGCTTAATGAGACCGGGGCCAGAATATGACGTCATATTCCAGCCCCGATCTTATTAAGTGGCGCGTCTGCCTGTGTCATGCAATGTGTGTCTGTCTGTGTCACGGTCTCTCTGTGTCATGGTGTGTGTGTCATGATGTGTGTGTCAGTCTGTGTCATGTAATGTGTGTCTGTCTGTGTCACGGTCTCTCTGTGTCGTGGTGTTTGTGTGTCATGATGTGTGTGTCTGTGTCATGTAATGTGTGTCTGTGTCATGATGTGTGTGTGTCTGTGTCACGGTCTGTCTGTGTTATGGTGTGTGTGTGTTTCTGTCTGTGTCACGGTGTGTGTGTGTCTGTGTAACGCTCTGTCTGTGTCATGGTGTGTGTCTGTCATGGTGTGTGTGTCTGTGTCATGTAATGTGTGTCTGTGTCACGATGTGTGTGTGTCTCTGTCATGGTGTGTGTCTGTGTCATGGTGTGTCTGTGTTTCTGTCTGTGTCACGGTGTGTGTGTGTTTCTGTCTGTCACGGTGTGTGTGTGTCTGTGTAACGCTCTGTCTGTGTCATGGTGTGTGTCTGTCATGGTATGTGTGTGTGTGTATGTGTGTTTTTACTCACCTTTTTTTCCCCTCACGTTGTGCTGATCTCCCCTCGACTTGCCCTGCCTCTACGGCTGAGATCATCAAGCTTGATGATCTCAGCCAATCCGCACTGACACAGGAAGCACCTCTAGTGACTGTCCGAGTGTCTGTCACTAGGAAGCAATGTAAACACTGCCTTTTCTCTAAAAAGTCAGTGTTTACATTGAAAAGCTTGCAGGGACAGGCTATAGACACCAGAGCCACTACATTAAGCTGTGTGTGTGTGAGTGCCTGCTAGTGAGTGGGCTTGCTTGTGTGTGTGTGTGTGTGTGTGTGTGTGTGTGCCTGCTACTGAGTGAGCTTGTGTTTTTTTGTGATCTCAGTCAATCATCTAGGGTGGCAAGATATAGCCTTATAGATTACATACGACAATATATGGCGCAATGACTTATGGAGCTGGCATAGATTTTTTCCAGGGTTGCTTTGGAATCCCCAGTCCGGCCCTGCAAACAGCACTTTTACTGATGATATAATAGTTGTGACATTAAAAATTTGGAATTTGTGTACAGTGGCGCTTACAGAAATAGTTTAAAACATAAAATGCTAAAACATAAAACATAAAGAGCTGCTACTGCCAATGTGCCGTCCTCTCACAACCTAGCACATGCAGAATCAATTGGATAGATGTACTGAGTGGTGTGCAAAGCCAATCCCACTGTGAGGTGGAGCGCTTAAAGGATTTTATAAAATAACTTACCCCCCTTGGAACTCTTGGTAACCTAAGGGGGGATAAAGAGTAATAGTGTAGAATGTTTTTAAAAAATGTGAGTGAATTAACTCAATAGGGATTCACTCACGTGGTTCTGAGCCTAGACAGGACCGGCTCAGATCGCTCAAGTGGACGTGTATTTGAGGAAACACGGATCCTTTAGATGGTGTTGCTCATATTCTCACTCTGGAAAGGTGACAAATGCCAATATAAAAAAAAAAAAATTAGTGAATAAAAAATAATAAATAATATATATTTGTATTCAATAAATGTAATTTTTTTTTTATCCATAACTTTTCCTGTGGCATCCAACATTCTACATCCAGAGTTCCTGCTTCATCTAAAGAAGGATCTCTGTCCTCTAAAAGACACACGTGCCGTATATAGACCCAAGGTTCTATATAAGGTGAGCAGTTTCATCTATTTATCCACATATATTGGTACCTTAGACTTACTACACTAGATATTGGCATTTGTCACCTTTCCAGAGTGAGAATATAAGCAACACCAACTAAAGGATCCGTGTTTCCTCAAATACATGTCCACTTGAGCGATCTGAATTGTTGTAATATGTTTTCCTGTTTTGAAACACAAATATTTGTGTTCAGCAAAGTCTCCTGAGTATAACAGTACCCCCCATGTACAGGTTATATAGTGTGTTTGAAAGTTACAGGGTCAAATATATTGGTCAAATATTTTTACATTGAAAATGGTCAGGCTGGTTACATTGCCTTTGAGAGCGTATGGTAGCCCAGGAATGAGAATTACCCCCATGATGGCATACCATTTGCAAAAGAAGACAACTCAAGGTATTGCAAAGGGGGTATGTCCAGTCTTTTTTAGTAACCACTTAGTCACAAACACTGGCCAAAATTAGCATTCAATTTAGTTTTTTACTTTTTTCACACACAAATAAATATGAACGCTAACTTTGGCCAGTGTTTGCGACTAAGTGGCTACTAAAAAAGTCTGGACATACCCCATATTGAATACCCTGGGTTGTCTACTTTAAAAAAAAAATGTACATGTGGGGTGTTATTCAGAGATTTATGACAGATAATAGTGTTACAATGTCACTATTGATACATTTTAAAAATGTATGTTTTGAAACCGCAATATCCTACTTGTACTTATAGCCTTATAATATGCAAAATAAATAGCAAAAAAGCATGTAAACACTGGGTATTTTTAAACTCAGGACAAAATCTTTAATCTATTTAGCAGTTTTTTTTCATTCGCTTTTGTAGATGAGCAAAAGATTTTTCAAGTAAAAGTAAAAAAACATGTATTTTTTTCAATTTTTCATCATATTTTTTCATTTTTTAAAAATTAAATTACATGAGATTATATAAATAATGGTATGTGAAGAAAGCCCCTTTTGTCCTGAAAAGAACAATGTATAATTTGTATGGGAACAGTAAATGAGAGAGCGGAAAATTACAGCTAAACACAAACACCACAAAAGTGTAAAAAGATGCCTGGTCGCAAATGTACAACATTGTAAAAACAGTCCGGTCCTTAAGGGGTTAAGGACTGAGCCAAATGTACAGGTTGTGAACAAAACAAAACATAAGCAAAACCTGGCATTTGCGCTACATGTTTGTCCAACCGTAATTCACCTCTTTCATTTTAAATGCACCCACCCTTATTATATATCATTTCATTCAGGGGAAACAGGGCTTTCATTTAAACCCTTAACACTGGTACGGCATTCTATGCCATCCCGCATTAAAAGGGCTTTAAAGCTGTTGCAGCGGCAGAGAACGCCGTAACGGCTTTCTATCCCTTGAGGTCCGGTGGACTTACCTCTGCCACGATCCTCTTCTTGAGGGCTGTCTGACAGCCCAGGCAGCCCTCCCCCGGCAAATGAGGCCCCTGGGGGCCATGTGATCGCTCTCAAAGATCGCTCCCCTATAGCTGGCTGTGGATCTGTCAGCAGGGGGACTGTTTGAGCTCTTAGACAGTCACCCTGCTGATGGGAAGAATAAAAAAAAATATTAAACGTGTAAAATTAAATTAGAAATGTATTTATATATATATATATATATATATATAAATATATAATATATGTATATCTTTTATATATATAATATATATACATATTATATATATATTATGTCATACAAAGTTTATTTTAATATTAATATAAGTACATATATTAGTATTAAAATACACTTAGAATGACGTTACATATATATAATAGTGGAAAATGTATTCATACTTACCGTAATTTTCTTTTCCTGTCTATTATTCATGGCAGCATATACACATGGGTTAGCTCCTCCCCTTACAGCCAATAGGACAGGTTTAAACAAATTCTTATAAAAGGAGGATCCAGAGAAGAGACCCTGAGTCAGTAACAAGCACTTACAGAAGAATTAGACCCATAAATGAACAATAGCCAGGAAAAGAAAATTACGGTAAGTATGAATACATTTTCCACTTTCCTGGCTAATCATGGCAGCATATACACATGGGATTACTCAAGCTCAAAGGGAGGGAAACAAGAGACATAATGAATGCAATTTTTTTTTTATTAATGCAGATAAATCTACATATACATATTACAAGCGTCGAGAGGAGCGGACTGAATTAAGGACATGATGACCAAAATGAGAGTCCACTGTAGCTCTAACATCCAGCTTATAATGGTGGATGAAAGTGTTCACTGAAGACCAAGTGCCGCCTTACAAATCTCATCAGCAGAAGCATTTGCCACAGAAGCCCAAAATGCTGCGATAGCCCGAGTAGAGTGAGCTCTGACACCAGTAGGAACCGGCAGTGATAAGTATTTGTAAGAACATGAGATGGCCAAAAATACCCATTGTCTCAATGTAGAGGTAGAGGCAGCTTCACCCCGCCTGTGGCCAAAAGGCAATACAAATAGTCTGGGTGATCTGCGGAAGGGGGTGGTCTTCTCCATGTAGATAGATAATGCTCAAACCACATCCAGAGTGTGCCAAACTTCTTCTTCAGGAAAAGAGGGATTTGGATAGAAGGATGGTAGAACAATTTCCTGGTTCAAGTGAAACTTAGATATCACTTTAGGTAAAAAGTCCGGTACTGGTCTGAGGACTAAATGGTCCTGAAGTATCCACGTATAAGGTTCTTCGCAAGATAATGCCTGGAGCTAACATATCCGTCGTGCGGAAGTAACTGCCACCAATAGGAGTACCTTTTGAGTGAGTACCAGCAAAAGAGCTTGGTCAAGTGGTTCAAAGGGAGACCTAGTCATGGCCTTCAAGACCAGAGGTAGGTCCCATGCCGGCAAGAAAATATCTTCAGAGGAGGCCGGATCTTTATTGCCGCTTTAAGAAAACAGATGACCAATGGTTCTAGTGCCCATCGGGTACCTGACAAGCGGATAGAGCTGATACCTGGAGTTTCAGAGTGTTGTTGCTAAAGCCTTTGTCCAGGCCAGCCTGAAGGAAACAGAGCACTGAAGATAATGTCAGAGGTTTAATCACCACCTGGTGTTCTTATGCCCAGCAAACAAAGGTATGCCAAATCCTATAATATGTGGAGGAAGTGGATATCTTACGAGACCTCAGGAGAGTTTTAATGACTGCGTCAGGAATGCCAGCGTTCATCAGAGCTTCCTGCTCAATCTCCAAGCCCTCAACTTGAGGGTTAGGGGGTTTGGGTGTAGCAGTGGTCCTTGGGATAGTGAATCTGCCTGGAACGGGAGTACCCTCGGAGGTTCCCGACTCATCCGTCTCGCCATAGGGAACCAGGGTCGCCGGGGCCAGAATGGGAGGATTGCGATGACCTCTACCTTCTCCTTCTGAATCTTCTTCAGAGTTGGGTATATGAGAGGTATTGGAGGGAACACATAGGCCAGAGTGAACATCCAAGGTTGGGATAGAGCATCCTGCCCCCTGGCTCTGGGATCGACCAGTCTCGACAAGAAGGCTTCGACGTGGGTATTCTGGGCCATTGCCATGAGGTCTATCTCTTGGGTTCCCCAACTCAAAGACAGCTCCTGGAATACTTTGTGGCTTAGATGCCATTCACTCTTGTCTATGGTCACGCGGCTTAGGTAGTCCGCCATGGTATTCTGAATCCCCGAAAGGTGTACCGCAGAGATACCCTGAACATTTTTCTGGCACCAACTCATGATGGGCCGTAGTTCCTTCATCAACAGTTGGCTGCGAGTACCACCTTGATGAGAAACATAGGCCACAGCCGCCTGGTTGTCGGACTGGACTCATATCCACCTGTTCTTCAGTATCCCCCTGAAGTGTATGAGAGCTCTGTGGATGGCCCATAATTCCAAAACATTCCCTGGAAGAACCGACTCCTGTCTGTTCCATTGACCTTGAGTCATCCGCTCCTGACAGTGGGCACCCCAACCATGAGCGCTGGAATCTGTTGTTAATAGGACCCAATCGGGTTCTATCAAAGGAAAACCTCTTTCCAAATTCACCCTTCTTAGCCACCAGACCAGGTCCATTTTGACTACATGAGAGATCTTCAAGGGTTGATTCCAATTCATAACCCGCCGGTTGAACTGGTTCAGGAACGACCTTTGAGGAACTCTGAGATGCCACTGAGCCCACCTGACTAGTCCTATAGAAGAGGTCAGATTGCCCAGAAGTTGCGAGTATGTTCTTGCTGTTATCACACAAAGGTGCAGAATCTTGTAGATGAAGCTTAAAATCCTCTGTATCCTTTCCTGTGAAAGGGAGATAGAGTTCTGGAGTGTGTCGAAGTTCGCCCCCAGAAACGTAATCTTCTGGGATGCAACGAGGCTGTTTTTTTGTAGACTCACTAACCAGCCGAATCGATTAAGTTCTGATAGCACAAATTCTCTGTCAAGCACCGCCGTCTGGACGTTTGGTGCTACCAGCAGAAGGTCGTCCAGGTAATGTAACAGAGAGACTCCCTGAATCCTCAGCCTTTCTATAAGAACAACCAATACCTTTGAAAAGGTTCTGGGTGCTGTGCTCAGGCCAAATGGAAGTGCTCTGGATTGGAAGTGGTCTTCTCCTATAGCAAATCGGAGAAAACGATGATGTTCCTTGGCTATCGGGATGTGATAATAGGCGTCCCATAGGTCGATGGATATGAGCCAATCTGCCTTCCGGATAGCTGGGGAGATGGATCTTATAGACTCCATCTTGAAGGATCTGATTAGAAGTCTCCTGTTGATGCTCCTCAAGTCCAGAATAGGTCTCCACTTGTCCTTGTCATTCTGGACTAAGAACAGAGGTGAATAGTGCCCCTGGAATCGTTCCTCTTCTGGCAATGAAACGATGACCCTTTGGGACCAGAGGTTCTGAACATAATCTCCCAGAGCCTTGCTTCTGCCCTCGTCCTTGGGCAGACATGTGGGAATGAAGAAGTTGCCCCTGTGTCTTTTGAGGAATTCCAATCGGTATCCGCTTTGAATTATAGCTTTGACCCAGGCATCTTGTATGTCCTGTGCCCAAACCTTCCAGAAGAGGGAAAGTCGAGCACCGACCTCTGAAGGATAGTCAGAAGTTCTTGCCTCCATGAAAGGAAGGGTTTCTACCTCGGGAAGAACTTGAAGCATATGATTGTCCCCCACACCAATTATTACTCCTGTTGAACTCTCTACCTGGTCGGTAGCTACGAGCATCCTGAAAATATTGATCCCTCGGAGGTCGCTTATCTGACCAAGAGGAGCCTGGTCTCCTGGTTCTTTTCTCCTGGGGTAAAAAGACCTTACGCCCTTCAGCAGCTTCTTTTTCCTCTAGGGTCTTTCCAAAGCTTGCCCTCAAAAGGTATGGAACATAAACTGGCCTTGGAAAAGGAATCCGCACCCCAATAACGCAATCATAAAGCTCTCCTAGCTGCTACCGAGAGGGCCATGGTGCCGGAGAAGATCCTGGTGATTTCCAGGGCAGCTTGAGCAACAAATTCCGTAGCTATCTGAAGGTCTGTATCTAGGTCTTTTATCCAACTTTTCATGGCTCTGGACACCGCCGTAAGACAAACAGCTGGATGGCATCCAGTACCTCCCGCTGAATATATCTTGGAAAGATCAGAATCCAATTTCTTATCAATTGGTTCCCGCAAGGAGGCTGCACTATCCAGTGGTAGACTAGTTCTCCTAGCAACCCTAGAGATGGTAGCATCAACTTTTGGAGGTGTCGTCCATTTCTTTGAACTTTTCTCTTCCAAAGGTTAAAGCCTGGATAGCCTGCCCTGAAATTGAACCTTTTTATCAGGTTTTTCCCATTCTGCGGTAACCACCTCCTTAATGGCTCTGTGAAGAGGGAAGGAAGGCTTCTGCTTCCTAAGATCCGCAAAATGTTTATCAGAAACTTCAGGTTTAGGAAGATCTTCTGGTAATTCAAGGGTCTTTCTTACCTTCAGGATGAGTTTATCCACCACCTTGGCGTCTAGATATT
Organism: Pelobates cultripes; assembly: GCA_933207985.1. NCBI lineage: Eukaryota > Metazoa > Chordata > Amphibia > Anura > Pelobatidae > Pelobates > Pelobates cultripes. The sequence goes on along the minus strand of OW240918.1, from coordinate 66,840,348 downwards.
CCGACAAGACCTCTTCCTCGTTCTCACTAGAATAAATCTGATCGAGAACCTGAAACTCTTCAGCCGAATCCTGGTATTCTGAGACAAATGAGTCTGAGGATACCAGTCTCTGTCTTGGTCTTTTCTGAGATGCCCTGAGCCACCTCCTGTCTGATCCAAGTCAGGATATCTGGTGACTGAGTGGGTGTTACGGCTGCTGGAGTGGCCACCTTCTGCAAACAGTTTAAGCACAGCTGTTTGCCTTCCAATGCCTTCCCATCACATCCTGCACAGGGGTCTGACTTCTGTCTCCTCTTTCGTGAGGGAGATGATATAGATCGTTCTCTATTACTAAAAGTAGTATAAGTATAAGTAACTGTTAGTAGATGGAGAGTAAAAACCTCATTAATGTTATATATAAAATATATATGGAGTCCTACTCACCTGGATTCTGCTGAACAGGGTAAAGGGTTCCTACTAGTAGAGCTCATAATGGGCTAACTAGAAATGATTCCAGAGTCTTAGCTTTTCTTTTAGATAATCCAATTCAAATTGTAAAATAACTGAATCCACAACAACCTCTTCGAGTTCCAGCTACTTTTAAATAGTACCTGCTATTCACTAACCTGTTTCTGGTGTTTCCTGCAAATTACCTGTCATTTTCAGGTTTTGCACATAGTAAAGATGGCCAACGCGACCTCGCGACCTTACCCAGACCGCATTCTGGCGCCAAGTGAACCAAGCGCATTGCGCATGTGCGGGCATCCTATCCAAGCTCCCGACCTAGGAGAACCGAGGATGAAAGCCAGGGACCCTAATTGCAGTTAGGACGACTCTTTAAGGTCGCAGGCAGCCTAGGACTGTCCTGGTAAGGATAAAAACCGGGTAAAAGGGGAATAACATAGGAAGGAGATTGTAGGGATTAATTATATTATACACTGTGCACTTTACAGCACACTGCAATAGAAATGGTGAAAGGAGTACTTAAAATTATAGAGGGAGCTAAAAAAAAAAGCTCCCTTCCTAAGGGCTGTAAGAACAGGAAAAAGACTGAGGGTCTCTTCTCTGGATCCTACTTTTATAAGAATTTGTTTAAACCTGTCCTATTGGCTGTAAGGGGAGGAGCTAACCCATGTGTATATGCTGCCATGATTAGCCAGGAAATGTATGTATATTATATATATTTAATAGATATATACACATATATTATATATATATATATATATATATATATATATATACATGGATAATTACAATAATATATAAATAAAATAATAAAATAAATAAATAAAATATTGAAGCAAAATTTAATATAAATTGTATATTCATATGTGATTTCATTCTAACTGTATTTTGTTATTAATATATATATATATATTGCTAACAAAATACACTTAGAATGACATTCTATATATATCTATCTATATATAAAATACAAATAACCCCAAATATATATATATATATATATATATATATATAGATAGATATTGGTGGAACAGTTGTATATCTTTGACTGTCTAGGTTCAGCCTCTTTAATATCCTTAAGTTGTTTTTTATTTTTAATATCCACAAATCTGGTCCGGCAATATTTATTTAGGACGTCCTCTGGTGATAATAGAGGATTACTGAGTTATTCTTTATGAAGGTTTAACACAGTCTAGGAATTGTAGATTGTTGATATGTGTATTTCAAAGATTCAGTGTTCCTTTTTTTTATTTTGATTTCGGGATACGTCCTGTCTATCTTTAGATTTTTATGTAGGAGATCCCTTTGCAGCTCTATATTACGCTGTCATGGGAGCAACTATTTATGGGATCTCTTTCTAGTCATAGATTATGCTAGAATAGGATTCACAATGTAAATGATTATATACACATTATGCATAGCATTAGGATTATGACCTAACATTGCCTTTCTTTTTGGCCAAGAATTGGTGGTTATTCCAGCATTGGACTGGTTAGTAAAATGTTTTGGGTATTATTTTTTAGTAGATCTATGGTTTTTCAGTGGGTATATTATGATGCAAAGATTTGGTGATCAGTCTTTGTTTAGTGTGCTAGTTCCACTAGGATAGTCTGTTTAGACATATTTCATGTAAGGGAGTTATTTATTTTCATCTTTTTAATTCTATTTTTGTTTTCTTTTTTATTTGCTATTTTTTATTTCTTATTATTTATCTTTTGTTCATATGTTACTTTTCATTTCTAGTTTTTCTATTTTCTTTATTTTTTCAAGTTTTTATTTTATCGTTTTATTTTCTTATTTTGGTTTGTGGTCTCCCAGCTTTAGATCACAAGTGTGTTATTTCTGCTGATCTATTTGGATATAATGAAGTTGATATGTTTCATCCACCTGTTGCTAAAGAGTTTTGCAACATTGTTTTTATTTTACACGCTGTATATCATTCACGATCTGTTGCTGTTGATTTGTATTCATGGTGATGACTCCTGGCCCCGTCACTGAGCGCGACGCCACGTGGCTGCAGACGCTCGTCGGGTAGCCCGCGGCAGTCCTGGTCCGAGCGTTCATGGAGTCAGATGCATCACAGGTGGGGTGAGGAATTATCATTTTTTATGCTATATATGTGGGTTTGTTTGTATTTACAGTATGTCCTGTCGAAAGCTTGAGGGGATCAAGCTGAAACATTGACTTTGTGCTGTTTTAGTGGAGGTAATAAAAGTTATATTTTATAATGGAGTGCTATCTTTGGCAATATTTCTGGATTTTTGGCTGACAAGCACCGGGCATTTAATGTTGAATTAGTGGAGTGCAAGATTTGTTTGCTTTTTTATATATTTAGATAAATACATATAATTACATAAAAGATTACATTAGTATACACGTAGAATTTAAATACATATAAATGCATGTATATTAAAATTCTACGTGTATGTTTAAGTAATCTTTTAACATAATTATGTGATTTGATTCAATAACATTTGATTGACATGCCTGACAACACAGGAAGAAAGGGCAGAGAATTTAATTCGCAAGCACTATATTTGACCCTGTAACTCTCCAAGACACCATAAAACCTGTACATAGGGGGTACTGTTTTACTCGGGAGACTTTGCTGAACTCAAATATTAGTGTTTCAAACTGGTAAATTGTATTACAACAATGATATTTTAAGTAAAAGTGACATTTTTTGCATTTTTTACAAGCGAACGGCACTTTTATGGACTATATTATTGTTGTAATATGTTTTACTGGTTTTAAACCACTAATATTTGTGTTTAATGAAGTCTCCCGAGAATAACAGTACACCCCATGTACAGGTTTTATGGTGTTTTGGAAAGTTAGAGAGTCACATATAGGGCTTGCATTTCATTTTTTCGACATTGAAATTTGCCAGATTGGTTATGTTGCCTTTGAGAGTGTATGGTAGCCCAGGAATGATAATTACCCCCATGATGGCATACCATTTGCAAAAGTAGACAACCCAAGGTATTGCAAGTGGGGTATGTCCAGTCTTTCTTAGTAGCCACTTAGTCACAAATACTGGCCAAATATTATTTTTTTGCTTTTTTCACACAAAAACAAATATGAATGCTAACTTTGGCCACTGTTTGTGACTAAGTGGCTACTAAAAAAGACTAAACATACCCCACTTTCAATAACTTGGGTTGTCTACTTTTTCAAATGGTATGCCATTATGGGGGTAATTCTCATTGCTGGGCTACCACACCGTCTCAAAGGTAACATTACTAATCTGGCAAATTTCAATTGGAAAATGGAACGGTTTATATTTGACCCTGTAACTTTCCAAAACACCATAAAGCCTGTTAATGGGGGGTACTGTTGTACTCGTGAGACATTGCTGATTACAAATATGTGCATTTTTGTGCAGTAAACTCTAACAATATTATGACATTCACAGCTAAAATGTCAGACAAAAATACAAATTTTAAAAAAAAATCTTATTTTCTCAAATTTTTTTAAATTTTATTCATAATGAATTATGTTCTATATATGACTAGTTAATGATAAATTAAAGCCCTGTTTCTCCTGAACAAAATGATATATAATAAGTGTGGGAGGACTTAATGTGACAGCGGTGAATTATGGTTGAACAGACATATAGCGCAAATTCCAGTTTTTGCTTACGTTTTGTTTTGATCAGAACGTGCACTATTGACTGCGTCCTGAAGGGGTTAATATCAAATATTTTGCTATTAAACATAATTTAATATGAAAAAAATTTGAGAAAATAAGAATTTTTTTTTTTTGTTTTACGTGACATTTTAACTGTCAATGTCATAATACTGTTTGCTTTTACTGCAATAAAATACACATATTTGTATTCAGCAAAATCTCACATGTAAAACAGTACCCCCTATGTACAGGTTTTATGGTGTTTTGGGAAGTTACAGTGTCAAATATACCACGTTGCATTTGAAATTGAAATTCGCCAGATTGGTTACATTGCCTTTGAGACTGTATAGTAGCCCAGGAATGAAATTTACACCCATAATGGCATACCATTTGCAATAGTAGACAACCTAAGGTATTGCAAATGGGGTATGTCCAGTCTTTTTTTAGTAGCCATTTGGTCACATACACTGGCCAAAGTTAGCGTTAATATTTGTTTGTGTGTAAAAAATGCTAATTTTGGTAGTGTTTGCACTACATGTCTGTCCAACAATAATTAATGTCTTTCATATTAAATGCACCCACCCTTATTATATATCATTTTATTCAGGGGAAACAGGGTTTTCATTTAATATCAAATATTTAGCTATGAAACATAATTTAATATGAAAAAAAATGGGAGAAAATATTTTTTTTTTATTGTTTTAGTTCTACATGACATTTTAACTGTCAATGTCATGACTAAGTGGCCACTAAAAAAAGACTAGACATACCCGATTTGCAATACCTTGGGTTGTCTACTATTGCAAATGGTTTGCCATCATAGGGGTAATTTTCATTCTCGGGCTACCATAGGGTCTCAAAGGCAACGTAACCAATCTGGCGAATTTTAATGAAAAAAATGAAACACAAGCCTTATATTTGATGCTGTAACTTTTGAAAACACCATAAAACCTGTACTTGAGGGGTACTGTTGTACTCGGGAGACTTCGCTGAACACAAATATTTGTGTTTCAAAACAGTAAAAAGTATCACAGCAATAATATCGTCCGTGTAAGTGCTGTTTGTGCATGAAAAATGCAAAAAAGTCACTTTTACTGGCGATATCATCGTTGTAATACATTTTACTGTTTTGAAACACTAATATTTGTGTTCAGCGAAGTCTCCCGAGTAGAACAGTACCCCCCATGTACAGGTTTTATGGTGTCTTGGAAAGTTATAGGGTTAAATATAGTGCTAGCAAATTAAATTCCCTATACTTTCGGCATGGGTTGTCAGGCAGGTCCCGCTAATTGTAATTAATTAAAATACCTAATTATGTAAAAATATTACATAAATATATATGTAGAATTAATATATGTATATATATGTATGTATATATATATATATATATATATATATAATTTTAAAAAAATATTTTTATTTATATATCGGTGTATATATATAGTGATATATACGTATATATTTATGTAAATAGATATATATATTTCGTTCTACGTTTATTTTGATATATATATATATATATATATATATATATTAATATCACAATACAGTTAGAATGAAATAACACACATCTATATATTTTTTAATTATTTACTTTTAATTATTTTTTTAACGTATTTACATTTTTTCTATATTATATATAAATATATATATATATATATATAACAATAATCATATATATATATATATATATATTTAATCAGTATCGGTCTATGTGTAATTTGATATTAATATATATAATATATATATATTATATATATATATATATATATATATATATATATATATATATATAATATATTAATAGTAAAATACACCTAGACAGTGTATGTGTGTGTGTATGTGTATATATATACTTAGATCATATATATATATATATATATATATATATATATATAAACAAAAATAAAAATCAAAATGCACTCACAGGTCTTCTGGTTAATAGGAAAACTGGTGCTTTAATAAATCATCAGTGATGTACAAAAAAATCAATCGACGTTTCGACCCTGCCGGGTCTTTTTCAAGATCATATAATACATGACAAGAAAGTGTTTATATATAAAATACAAATCTAAGTGAATAAACACTTACCCAATGGTGAAGTGAGGAGGAGTGTGTCTGCCCGTTAGAACCCGGAAGTGAATGGAAGCTGCACACAACGTCACGTGATCAGGGCGTCGTACAGAGAAAAAGTGGTTGCCAAGGCAACAATACACAAGGTAGAAAAATCCTATGCCGGGAGCAAGTAGATCAGTGTGAAGCAAGGAGTGGGTAGTGTAAACTACCAATACAAAGTGAATGATACAAAAGTCAGGAGAATCGAGTACATAAGCAGCAAGTGCTGTGAAGTGTCATGTAAAAACCTGAGTGATAAACGTGTGAGCACACAACAAACAAATATAATAAACTGTGAAAAACGAATACCTGACATCATAAATAAAATCAAAGCAAAAGAGCAGAGTATATACAAAAATACTGTATACAAAATTATACAATTATCTTATAAATAATATCCACTAAAGTGTATAATATGCAAAATTAGTAATATAATAATTTGATGCTAGACAATATGACATAAACACCAAGTGACACACAGGCTTTTTATAATGAAAAAACATCTAAACTAAATATATAGCCTAGAAACCTACGAGGGAGGCTGAGGAAACCTAAAGAATAAAGAATCAGCTGCATCATAAGTAATCCAAAAAACATGACAACGGAGACATAGATACAGAGACCAGAGCTAATGAAAAAAATCCATAAATAAACAAGGCCAATAAATTGATCTAACGTGATCTCACAAATGGGACTGTAGCATATGATTTCTCCATACATATAAACCGCTAAAAAAATTGGCAATCTAATGCTAAAGAAAGCTACAAGTTAATCATAGAAGGGTGCTGGACAAGTCTCTAAATATAGATGGTCTAAAAATAATATCTAACTTGTAGTATCAAGACAATAGCACAATGAAAAATAATTGACAAGTGCGTAAAATAAAAGTTACAGTAAATAATAATAAAAGTAGAAATTCTTAGATAAATGGTATCTAACATGCAGTGTCAAGATAATAGCATATGAGGACTCCCTACATACCAATGTATATAATCTATATATATGATCTAAGTATATCATTTTTTTTACACTGATTTTAACTTTATTTTATTTGATTTCCAGCCAGCAGGGGGGATGTCAGGGTATTTATATCGGAAGACATTTTGTGCTATGATAGAAACTAAAAGTGTATATTCTGAGTCACTCTGAACAGACCAGACTCCATTTTGTTATTTTCAAGCTAACAAAAAGACACAAGATTTCTATCTGTAAAACTAACCACTTCCCCAGAGCTAAAGGAATGCATAGTATAAACAAAAGTGATAAGCAGAAAGGGGGTTGGACAGACTGTCTAATGCTAATGGAATAGATCAATTCTAAACCCAGACATTTGTGACAGAGAAGATTAAATAATTAAATTTTACTGTCTATATATATATAAGGTACCATTGTATGGAAAAGGGTAAACTTAGTTCATGATCTGCCATATCAGAAATTATAGCAGATTTGCCAGACACATAGTCTGGACAAAACTTAAAGAAACCCTTTGATCTGAAAGGATACGTAAGTTATAGTGGTCATTTGAGATAAGCAAAATGACGTCAAAATAGCCACCAGGAAAAGTTAACTCTTTCCTGGATAGGTATGTTTAGTGGGACAAGACTGCCCTGTATAGACCAAATACCTAAACTGCGATCTGGAAGATAACCACACCTCTAGTGCTTCTATTGGGTTATCAACTGATGACGTACAGAGAGTCTGGCCCTTTAAAAGTTAGGACAAAGGGAAGAGAGGATGCAAAGGAGAAAGAAAAAGAGGAGAGAGGAATTGGAAGTTTGGGGACTCCAACCTCCATGCAGAGAGACATCCAAATAAGTTCCTGAGACTACCAATCGGATGAAATATCTACTCAACTGGTAATTATACTGGTTTCATTGAATTAATTAAATTAATTAAAATGTATTAATAGCATTATATATGACTGGATAAAGCACGGTCAGATTTCCATATTAAGAAATCTTAGTTAACTAAAGAATATATAGTTATAAACATTCCATTCTGCAGGTGGAATTAAGAATAATTATATATATTAATGTGATAGTTATCACATGGTAGCATACCGTTGTTTTTATCCAAGTGTATTGATTTGCTGTAATATAAGATGAGATATCTTTTTAGGCGAATTAAAATTCTGCTTTTGTAAAAATCATGGTAGATTCTCTTATAGGATTGTTCCAGGAAATGACTAATAAACTGGTTTAAATGTTATTTTATTTAAAATTACATAAGAATAGATCTTAACTACCTAGGAGATCTAGCCAGCATTGAAAGGGTTATTCTGTCAGCTAAACTTTACGACCTTACGCTGCACTCTGAGGAATTCTGTTCTCTGCGTGAAACTTTTTCTATCTCTCTGTGAAAGATAGTCATAAAGTAGGTCTTGACAAAAATGTGTTTAGCCATTCCTTTGTATTGCATATCATTTTATACTGGATATTCATTGATTATTGTCACGCATGTTACATATTATTATTAATTAATTTGTTATTATAAAATAAAATCTATTTTTGTAACAAAATTGTGAATATTATTTATATGATATACTTCTCACTTAACACGATATCGATATTTGGGATCTGAGAATTGAATTAGTGGGCAATTCTCACTGTTACTATTATTATCCCATAAATATCCCCACAGGGACTAACTGTCAATGCAGGCCAGCTAACCCGGCCATGTGATTGTGAGGTCCTCTCACATGGCTGGGGGGGGGCCAGAGGAGGAAGGATCCGCCGCGGGGGACTCCCTGGGATCCCAGGTGAGTCTCCCCAACCACGATTACCGACGTAGGATCGCCGGCGACCGGGTAAGTAAGAAAAAACGGAGGGCGTACTATTACACTCTGCAGCGTTTAGAGCCGCTTAGAATAGGGCGTAATAGTATGCGCTACGGTTTTAAGGGGTTAATAAAGAAAGACTGCATTTACAAGAAATACAATTTGTGTGGTGTTCCTATCATTAAGACTGTGTTGTTGTATGGTCCCAGTTCACTATACTTTGACTAGTCCCTGGCCTTATCTTTTAGCTAGGATAGCCTTATGCCTATCCCACAAATTCTTAAACCCCCTCACTGTGTTAACCTCTACCACTTCAGCTGGAAGGCTATTCCATGCATCCACTACCTTCTCAGTAAATTAATACTTCCTGATGTTATTTTTAAACCTTTTAACCTATCATTTAAGACTATGTCCTCTTGTTGTGGTAGTTTTTCTTCTTTTAAATATAGTCTCCTCCTTTACTGTGTTGATTCACTTTATATATTTAAATGTTTCTATCATTTCACAAGCCCAGCTACAACAATACTTACACAACCAATTTAACAAAAAAAAGACTAATTTAAAAAAAATAAAAAATCAGTTCTTGGAATTCCGAGAGGAAATCCAAAGAATGGACCAAACAATTAAAGAAAATAAGAAAATTGAAAGGCTTTCCCAGGAACTAGATTTGTATAAAGGAAAGCACGATCAAAAAAAAAAAAAGTTGTAGCTCTTGAAATGAGAGCAATTGATATTGAAGATCTGGTATATGAATCAATCTGTTGCTGTTGATACACTGGAAAAGGCTGAAGATTGTTTAAAAAACCCATAAAGAATAACAGATTAATGAACACTTTAATATCTTTGAGAGGGGTTAATTTGGGGGCGAACAGACCAAGAAAATGGATGCCTTAGATATGATTATCTGTCTTGGCTTTGATTATATAACAAAGATATCACAGCCAAGACAGATAATCATATCCGAGGCATTCATTCTCCTGCTCTGTTCCCAAGTTAGATTAAAACTATGTGGTTTTCTATTCTATGGCTGATTTTCTTTATGCTTGGTTTTCTGGGTTCATTCCTTTATTCCGTTCCTAGAATTCCCAGTCTCCTGGATTCCTTTAAATGTTTGTTTTTGTGTTGCCACACCCATTCCTTTGCCATTAATCCTTTTTGATTCAGTCTGTTCCTGCAAGCAGTAGTCTCAATTCCTCTGCTCCTTTCTTGGCAGGTAAGTACTGTGTGTGTTTTAGTGTTGTTTATTTAGTCATGCATATCTAGGCAGTTAGGACCCACCATAATTGGAGAACTTTGGCACAGATTATTTGGCTGCATACACAGTGGTGTATTTAGGATTTGGGCTGCTGTAGGCAGGACGGTGCTTGGGCACCCCCTCCCAATTTTAATTTTCCCACCCCTTCCTGTCAAGGCCGCACTTTGACAGACACTCACTCACTGACAGACACTCACTCACTGACAGACACACACTCACTGACAGACGCATACACTAATTGACAGACACACACTCTCATATACACTGGCAAACAATGACGTACACACACACTATTACTTGAACACACACTGACAAATACACACAGGCGCATGCACTCATTGACCAACACATACACACTCACATTTACTTACACACACACACACATTCACTCACAGACACACATACACACTTACAGCCAGACACACACAATCACTCACAAACACACTGACACATACATATACTATCACTCACATACACACTGACAGACATACATACACAATCACTCACATACACACTGATAGCCAGACACACACAATCACTCACATACACACTGACAGCCAGACACACACAATCACTCACATACACACTGACAGACATACATACACTGACAGCCAGACATACACACTGACAGCCAGACACACACAACCACTGAGACATACACACTGACAGCCCCCCTCCCTTCCCCTCCCCAAACATTAACCGATTACTTTTATTATTATTTTTTTTAAATTTAAATCCACCCAGCCTCCCTACCTTTGGGAGTGCTGGGAGGATTTTTTTACCTGGTGTTCAGTGGGGCTTTTCACAGGAAGGGAGGCAGGTGGGCGGCGCCAGCGAAGGAGCACTGATTAGTGAGCTCTCTGCTCAGCTCCCTCGCGCGCCGTAGAGTGATGCAGGGAGCCAGAATATGATGTTATATTCCGGCTCCCGGCATCACTCTGTGGCGCGCAAGGGAGCTGAGCAGAGAGCTCAGGGGAAAGTGCTCCCTCGCCAGTGCCACCCGACCGGATTTTTAGCTGGACAACCACCTGCCTGGACTGTTAGCCGCCAGGCATTTGCATTGGGCGGCAATTTCCAGGGGGTGGCAAAAAATGCCACCCCAAATGCCTGGGCAAATGCCTTGTTAGCCTAGTGGCTAACAGTCCAGGCAGGCAGTTGTCCGGCTAAAAATCTGGTTGAGCGGCACTGGCGAGGGAGCACTTTCCCCTGAGCTCTCTGCTCAGCTCCCTTGCCAGTGCCGCCCTTGCCAATGCCTTGTTTGCCTCGCGGCTAATATGTCCCTGTGCATACATCTTGTCCATTTATGTATGTCTAAATCTCCAATGTTTATTACATATATAGTATTTAGTTATGTCTCTTTTTGCCTTGTATCTCTTGTCTTGTTTTATTTTGTCTTGTATTCCCAATTCATGTACTGTCCTGTCCTGCCCTGTTCATGTTTCCATCATATATTGTGTACATGTTCTGGGTTCTGCTTTGTGTCCTTCTCCGGTTCTGGGTTCTTCTAGTCTTGTCTTGTTTGGTGCCTATTCTAGTCTTGTCTTGTTTCTAGTACTGGATACATATCTGCTGCAGAGCCTCCATATCCAGATCCTGTGAGGTCTGCATATTATCATCTAGCACCTGGGATCTGAAGAAGCTGAATCAGGGCCTTGGTATGTGGCCGCACAAATGTTGGTTCTCAACACTAGGGGGCATGTGGTTACCCTGCACTAGGCCCTGATTGTTCATTTCCACGCTGAGACTCCTATCATCATCATCATCTGGCATACAGGGGTTTCGGTCCTCGGACTGCCACCCATGATAATTATTTTATTTATAAAATATTTTACCAGGATAGATATGTAGCGGATGGCACTGGGCTGTCCTGAGAAATTACTTGTGTTGGAATGCATTTGTGTAAAATAACTAAGTTCTATGTGTTAAATGTATTGTATTCGTCTGAATGTTAGGTAGTTTCATTCCCTTAGTTTGTTCGAATGAAACTATCGAACAGTCAGACCTCCCCTGTGTGAAGTGTGCCTTCAATTACCCGTTGCAACATTGTTGCGAACGGGTAATTGACAAGCTGAGTAGCCGTCCTTTGTTCTCGGGGGTGGCCGCCATTCGAAAAACGAACACGTGGCAGCGGCTATTTTAAAACTCCCGAACAGCAGTGTTTTGCCGTCGAGTGTCTGGAACTCAAATCGGACACTCGACTAGGCGAACACCGCTGAAACCTCCACATGCCCGGTCCATTCGGTTCCAAACTACCGCAGGGCCCATTCTCATGGCACCTCATTCGGCTGTTCTATCCAGTGCGGTCCGTCATTTTATTCCCTCCATGAATTTCCCGAACCCCTGGTCTGATCTGGGTGATTTTTGGATATGTTGTTCACCCAGATCAGGGCTACCAGGGGATGTATAATTTAAAGGGGTACCCCTAAGTTTAGGAGTACATACAGAAACGGGGGGAATTGGTGTGTTGGATAAGGGGATTATGATGCAGGCTGAGGGGAGGAGATGTGTGGGAGGTTACCAGAGCAGGATTGGCTACTGTAACTAATGCATGAAAATCCCTCCCTTGCATGGGAGCAGGCTTTAAAAGGCCACTGTCTGAATAATTCCTGAGTTCTGCTCCTGAAACTGTGTGTCGTCCAGTTATTGGGATTGCTGTTGCGATACTGATGTGTTATTTTGCCTGCTGGATACTTTACCCTATGGATTTATAATTGCTTGTTCCTGAACCTCCCTGGGATCCAAAGTGGAGATAGGCTGTGTAATACCAGCTCTCCGCTACAAGATAGAATGAGATTTCTCTTGTTTTCAAGAATGTCCTGGGTCCACAAAACATTGCATTATTACAATAGGATACAATATTACAAAAAATACAATATACAAACAATATATATATATATATATATATATATATATATACATACACACACACACACACACATATAACACATTACAGGGGATAAATATATTCAACCATGACAGATGTTCTGTGCTGAGGTATGTTGCCATAGTTCTCTTAAAAGATTTTCGACTGAATGAAGATTTGACTGCGTCCATGAGGTTATTCCATAATTGCAGTGCTCTGTAGGAAAATGATGAGAGACACTTTATTTTGTATTGCGGTATGCTAAATATCGTGCTAGTACTGTATTGGAGGTTATAGGATGTGTGGACAGCCGGGGAGAGCATTCTTCTCAGGTAGGGCGGGAGCTTTCCAGAAAAGGTCTTATGTAGTGATGTCCCGGACAGTTCGCTGGTGAATAGTTCCTGGCGAATATTGCTTGTTCGCGTTCGCCATGGATGGCGAACATATGCGCTGTTCGGTCTGCCCCCTATTCGTCATCATTAAGTAAACTTTGACCCTGTATCTCACAGTCAGCAGACACATTCCAGCCAATCAGCAGCAGACCCTCCCTCCCAGACCCTCCCACCTCCTGGACAGCATCCATTTTACATTCATTGTGAAGTTGCATTCTTAGTGAGAGGAGGGACAGTGTAGCTGCTGCTGATTTGATAGGGAAATTGATAGTAGGCTAATGTATTCGGTGTCCACTACAGTCCTGAAGGACTCATCTGATCTCTCTGGCCTCACTACTCCCCACACCACCCCAGCCTCACTACCCCCCACACCACCTCAGCCTCACTACCCCCACACCCTCAGCCTCACTACCCCACACCCTCAGCCTCACTACCCCCCACACCCTCAGCCTCACTACCCCCACCCCCCACCCCTCGGCCTCACTACCCACACCCTCAGTCTCACTACCCCAACACCACCCTCAGCCTCACTGCCTCAGCCTC
>OW240918.1:66726870-66824619 GCA_933207985.1 Pelobates cultripes | reverse complement strand
CACCGCGTGATATTTAAATCCCTAGCTCACCTTGCCCTGTTGTGGTTTCCTGAGAGTGCTTTATCATTGTGAATCTGATTTCCTGGTGTCTTGATATTGGCTTTTCCCTGGTTATTCTGAATTCTGGTTTCCCTGACTTGGCTTGTGTAAATGGTATTGTGTATTTCCTGACTTCCTTGACCTTGGCTTTCCCTTTGACCATTCTCTGTCTCTAGCGTATTATTCCGGCCATTCTAAGGTCCGGTTTACGCTCTGTCCTTTTATTTTCCTTTTATTGCCTATGTATATGTTTACATAGTTTCTGCATGCTGGACCACACTAGTAGTCGTGACATTGGGATTAAACTGATAAGAATAGTTCTACTTAACACACCACTCCTATCTGGTGGCACATTAGATTGCACGCGCAGTGCCCCAAATTTGAAGTAGGAGGACCGACCAAACATCTTTTTCCATCTCCCGGTTCCTAAAATCGATGCCATATACACGTCCCCTGATAGGGGACATAACAGGGATTAAACTGATAGGAATAGTACTACTTAACACACCTTATAATAAAGCAGAGAGAGGCAACGCAGAGAGAGGAGTCTGAAGAAGAGGAATCAGAGGAGGAAGGTGGCTTTGAGAAGACCAAACACAGCAGGTGTCCCAGGGGGCTTGTTGTCACCTTTTGGGGACCCTTGGTGTTGGACGTGGCTGGGTGGAGGAAGAGACCTTCAATGACATCAGTGAGGACAAAGAACGGGACATGGCTAGCTTGGTATCAACCTTGTGCAAATGGGGAGTTTGCAGTTGTGCAAATGGCTTGTTTGCGGTTGTTTGTGGTGCGTTAAACGGGGAGTTTGGTCTGTCACTGTGAAGCGGGCGTAACCCTTACACTACCTGATCGATACAACATCATACCTGATGTTTTAAAGCACGTTATTCCAAACAATTTAGGAATGTTAGGTGATTTATGCCCTTTATGGATTAACACCAGACTCTGCATCAACTATGTAATTTTCCATGGGAGTTTTGCCATGGATCCCCCTCCGGCATGCCATAGTCCAGGTGTTAGTCCCCTTGAAACAACTTTTCCATCACTATTGTGGCCAGAAAGAGTCCCTGTGGGTTTTAAAATTCGCCTGCCTTTTGAAGTCTATGGCGGTTCGCCCGTTTCGCCCGTTCGCGAACATTTGCGGAAGTTCGCGTTCGCCATTCGCGAACCGAAAATTCTATGTTCACTACATCACTAGTCTTATGCACAAGGCTAGAAAGATGAAGAGTGCGTTGGGATTCTAGCGATAGCCAGTTTAGCTACTTTAACATGTCACAATGGTGGGTAAAGTAATTACAATCTAGTACAAAGTGGCAGAACGAATTATATAACGTATTAAGTTTAAGGTGGGTTTGTGATGCAGGTGCATACACGACGTCCCCTTATTCAATGATCAGCATTAGCATTTGTTGAACTATCTGTTTCCTTACTGTAGGGCTTAGGTAGGATTTGTTTCTGTACAGGGCACCTATTTTTGGGTAAAGTTTTGAAGAGATTTTTTCTATGTGAAGGCAAAAGGATAGATTGGGGTCTAGAAACATACCTAGATATTTGAAAGAAGAGACTGCTGCCAATGTGCTATTTGAATTTGCTCTGATACATAGTTGTTGATTTTGTAGTTTACGTAATTTAGGTACAGTTCCAGAGATCATTGTAACTGTTTTGTCAGTGTTTAGGAAGAGTTTGTTAACTGCTATCCACCTTTCTTCCTCTGTGAATTGTTTTTTGAGCACAGCCTCAAGCTGCAGTAGATTAGGTTTACTAGCGTAGATTAGTGTCGTCTGCATACATGTGTACAGTTAAGGATTTTCAGACGTGATCATTGTCATATTACAGTACATTCCTATTTTCCATTGACAATTGCTATTTGGTTTTGTAGTTCACACTGTATAGTCTTGATAAATCCCATCTGTTCTGGTGTCAACATCTTCCAAAAACGTATTGTTGCAGAAGGTGGTGTGATCGTGGTGTCTTGTACCATCGAGTGCATTGTATGACCTAACTCATTCCGCATGTACCCCAGTATCAGTCAGTGGGCAACTCTTGTATGCAAGGTGGATATAAACAAAACAAAAAGTACATACAAAGGGAAAAAACAAAGGAGTGAATTAGTGAACGCGTGCCACCCCCTAAAGTTAAGGAGGTGATTTACACATAGATCATTGTAACAATCAACTTCTGATTTAACTTGTATACATGTGGGTGGGTTCACATCATGGTGCACTAGTGTTGGGTAACTTTGTAAAATATATGGTATGTGTGTGTGTATCTTTCAGTGAAGATATATTGTTAGATAGTGTAGAGATTAGTGGGCCAGCGGCTGGATTGCCTGTACATGTGTATAGGCATAGAGCACAAGGTGAGACCCAGATATAATTTCTAGTTTATTTAGTGGTCCTCTGTGATACCCACTTTTGTCATCAGATATCTCCTGCCATTTGAGTGGTTTTTGCAGACCTAATTTGTGAATTTGCCATTGTTTCATACACCCAGTTGGTGGAAATCTGCTTTATCAATTCATCTCTAGAGGATGCAGTGTGTGTTTTCCATTTCCTAGCTATCAGTTTGTTAGCAGCAATTAAGACCTGGAATAGAAGTTTGTGTTTTAAGACTCATAAACAGAAGGCAGAATTCTGGAGTTAAGGTTATGCATATGGGAGGAACCCTGGGTCTCTCTACCGGCCCTACAGGGATGCTGGGCAGTCGGCCCAGATCCCCAACCCAAGAGTGAGTCCCAGGGAGCCGAAGGTGTCATACTTCCTCCCCAGCGGCAGTGTGAGTTACAGGGAGCCGAAGGTGTCGTCCTTCCTCCCCAGCGGCAGTGTGAGTTACAGGGAGCCGAAGGTGTCGTCCTTTCTCCCCAGCGGCAGTGCGAGTTACAAAGAGCCGAAAGTGTCGTCCTTCCTCCCCAGCTGCATTTTTTAGTTCCAGGGAGCTGAAAGTGTTGTCCTTCCTCTCCAGAGGCAGTGTGAGTTCCAGGGAGCTGAAGGTGTCGTCATCCCTCTCCAGCAGAAGCCTGTGATTCAGGGAGAGGAGCACAGCACCCTCTCTCCCCAGCGGAAGCTTACACTACCAAGGGGAGACACCAATCTTTCAGACGGCGCAGATGGGACCGTGGTCTTTGTGCCTGACCCACAGGGATGCTGGACAGCAGATGGGACCGTGGTCTTTGTGACTTACCCATAGGGATGCTGGACAGCCTGTCCAGATCCCCAGCTACCATCGCAGGAGTATCAGGAGGAGGAGGTAAGCCAATTCTCCCCTCCCCAGCTAACTCCTAACTTGGCCCCAGGGTTAACAGAGGAGATGTTAACCCCCACTGACCCCCATGTTCCCCTGGCTACTGAGCCAGACTATGTCCCAAGCACCCCAGCCAAAGAGCTGGCAGCTGGGCAGAGTGCAGTTGGCATCTGCCCTCCCTTTGTCCCTTGTCCAGAGCCTGATGTCCTGCAGGCTATACCACCCCCCTGCACTCCCCTCACCCCAGCAGAAGCGCTGGCATCAGGGCAGAGCGCCGCTGGTCCAGGGTGGGTAGGAGACGGCAAGACCCCAACCTAGCTGCGGCGGTTCGTGGGGTCTGCGGTGGTTGTGGTGTCTGCGGAGCGCTTGGAGCCCTCTGTAAGTGCTAGGAGCATCCTTCAACGGAGGTACCCAGTCGGGGTGCCAGGTGATCCGTTACATGCATAGACAACCAGACTCTATCACCAGCTACATAAGAAGGCTCCGCCCTACAGTGCCTATCAGCGAAGGTTTTCTGAGTAAGCAGTCTTCTCCAGGATGGCATGGACCATTCTCCAAGTGTCATGTACAGTGGATAAGTGTTCATCTAGAACCGGCATTCCCTTGTGAGAAAACGAAGCCGGAAGCATATTTGGATGACGACCATACGTGACAAAGAAGGGACTGTGACCAGAAGCAGAGTGCTTAGCATTATTCCTCACGAATTCAGTCCAAGGAAGAAGGTCAGCCCAGTTGTCCTGGAGTTGAGACGTAAAACAACGGAGATATTGTTCAAGGCTTTGATTCGTTCTTTCAGCAGCACCATTCGTTTGATGATGATGATAGGCTGAGGAGAAGGCGAGTTCAATACCCATGTCTTTGCAAAAGCCCCAAAAGGAGTTTAATGGCACAATCGTATGGCCTATGTGGGGGAAGATGGTCTGCCTGTACTTTGTCAAAGACCTTCGCCATATCTTGGTATTGAGGCGGTACATTAGTGGAAAATGGAGTAGCTGAATTAACATTAAGAGAACAAAGGGGTTTAACTTGATTTAAACATGTATGTTACAGGACGAACTCCAAGGCAGAATTTGACCTTCTCTCCAGTCAATAACAGGGTTATGTTTTTGTAACCATGGAAAACCAAGAACCAAAGGGCAAAAAGGAGAAGAAATGACCTGGAAAGACAACTTCTCTTTATGGGTTACACTGACTGATATAATAAGTCTTAGTTTGATGCGTAACATAGGGGACTGTTAATGGTCTACCATCTATGGCCTCAACGGCCAAGGGTGTTTCTTTCTCCTCCAAAGGAAGAGAAAGAGCTGTTGCAAAGGTCTAGTAGATAAAGTTTTCTGCAGATCCAGAGTCAATGAGGGCCATAGTAAGATGACTAACACTTTCCCAGAATAGGGTTACAGGCATAACACACCTGTCTGAATTCGTTTTAGGGGACAGAGACATTACACCCAAGGCCGGTCCCCTGAATGAGCTTAGGTGGTAGAGTTTTCCAGATGTGATGGGCAATTGTTACGTAAGTGCCCCTTACTACCGCAATATAGGCACAACCCTGCCCTTCTTCTGTAAGACTTCTCAGCCTCAGAGAGTCTGGTGTTACCTAGTTGCATGTGTTCAGAATCAGAATCAGGCTGGTAAAGCGGTAATCCGGTTATCATTGAACGAGGAGCGGTTCTTCCTATAGCCCTTGTCACGAACGCACCCTACTCCAAGAGTGTGCGTGACGTAGTTGTGGTGGTGAAAGGGTTAAAGTACACTATTTGTCTGCACTAGACCGGAAATAATGACAAAATCCCCCTTTAACACCACCCACACTTAAACCTAATAATATAACTATTACTACTTTAACGCTGCCACCACCAAGACAATTTATAAATGGGGTGCCTTGCTCCCCCAGGTAAATCAATAATAAAACCCACCAAATATTACTTAGTACAATATTTAAGGAATTATAAAAATACTAACTAGTCTCTTCAGGTAACGTGATTCTTAACCAGACAAAGGCAAAACTTAATAAATTAATGTTTATTATGAGCAAAAGATAGTCACAGTGCATATAAAAATATATGATAAACAAATTATTTACACCAACAACAGATAAAAACAAAAAGGATAACATACAGAAGTCCTAATTACTCACTTAGTTTTTTCAAAGTACAACTTCTGTCCAGGGGGTGTCTGGCAAGGAAAGATGGTGACTCACTCAAAATTAGATCTTGGCCCCAAGCAAGTACCAAACACCCTTCAGGATCATTAGATATATACCCTGTGGTTTATCAAGTCTTGCCCAGGGGTGGAGTTAAGGCATACCTACAGTAATAATAACTGACCACCTCCTTTGTTCCAGACCACTGTCAGTCCAAATGGAAACATTTGACTCTATCTTCTTTTTTGTACCTGCCACAGAAATAATAATTGCATCTACAAATTTGTTATTATTTTCCCATTCCATAGACATGTTGCACGTCCCACCCACGATCCAATAGGACGGACATCACAATTCCTTTCCCTAGGGTCAAGTTAGGCCACTCATGTTTGGACTTGGTTAGAAGATGGCGCTTGTCACATTCCAAATATAACAAAAATGAGGCTTTATTATTATTCTGTGGGGGTAAATATGAATGGTTTTTGTCCTTCCTTTGCATATTATACTAGAACAAAGCTAATGGCATTTACATATCAAAGAGATTTACTCATCCCTTACAAGGTACATGCCAAATGGATGAAGAGACATTCAGACTTTTTCCAAGTGTAGAACCTCACACCTTGCAGAGCTTTTATTACTTCACATCCATATAGTAAAATCCTTTTCACATTCCTATGCCATTCACACTACCCCTTCTGTCATCTGACCTCTGTGGGGGTCCCAGCTTCAAAAGATGTAACCCCTGTTGACCTCAGCAATAGCATCTCTGTAATTTGTGCCATTTACTACAAGAAATCACATTAAAAGATGATATTCCATAGTGTCATAATAAATTATACACCCTTGCCGTGACAGCCCTCCTTTGTCTATCTAAATGAAGATGCTTCTGTCTAACCCTTTATATCAATGTCCGACATGTATTGTATAAGGTCTTCTAGGAGTTCTGGTAAATCCCTAGCTGCCACTTCATCCTGTAAGGACTCAGTAAGACCCTCAAAAAACATAGCTGTCAGAGCACTGTTATTCCAAGTCAGCTCAGAGGCCAAGTTACGAAATTCAATAGCATAGTCGACCACTGATCTAAATCCTTGTTTGATTTTTAAAGGACCACTCTAGGCACCCAGACCACTTCAGCTTAATGAAGTGGTCTGGGTGCCAGGTCCTTCTAGGGTTAACCCATTTTTTCATAATTATAGCAGTTTCAGAGAAACTGCTATAATTATCAATGGGTTAAGCCTTCCCCCTAATCCTCTAGTGGCTGTCTCATTGACAGCCACTAGAGGCGCTTGCGTGCTTCTCACTGTGAAAATCACAGTGAGAGCACGCAAGCGTCCATAGGAAAGCATTGCAAATGCTTTCCTATGCGACGGGCTGAATGCGCGCGCAGCTCTTGCCGCGCGTGCGCATTCAGCCGGCGGGGCGGATCGGAGGCGGAGAGGAGGAGGAGAGCTCTCCGCCCAGCGCTGGAAAAAGGTAAGTTATTACCCCTTTCCCCCTTCCAGAGCTGGGCGGGAGGGGGTCCCTGAGGGTGGGGGCAACCTCAGGGCACTATAGTGCCAGGAAAACGAGTATGTTTTCCTGGCACTATAGTGGTCCTTTAACAGTGCTCTGGCTGCTAGTCTCTTTCTGCCTGGGGGATTGAACACATTACGAAAAGTCCTGAGGAACAGTTCAAGATTGAAAACAATCATATCATAATTTTCCCACAAGGGATTTGTCCAAGCCAGGGCTCTGCCTTCTATTAGGTTCATAATGAATGCTATCTTGGACCTATCAGTAGGGAATAAATCAGAAGCCACGTCAAAATGTACTCCCACCTGGTTCAAAGATCTCCTGCATAACAATGGTTCACCGGAATAACGAGGGGGGGACTTAGGCGAATAGATGGTGTGGAATGAGTCGCAGGGGGTAGAGAGACAGCACCTTGAGAACTACAGTCCTCTGCCTCTGGTTGAAGACAGGCAGTTCTAGTGAGGATCGTTTGAAAGGCTTGGGTAAACTGATCCATTCTATGGTCTAACCCCCTATTCTATTTTCATATGCAGCCATTTGTTGTCCCAGGTTTGCAGGGTCCATGGCTCTGTCGTAATGTCAAGGTTAATACTCCCCAACACGCAAACCAGAGAACAATAAAGGCAAGCACAGGCAGATGTATTACCGGACCTTAAAGTGGCCAGACTTAATGTAGGAATAAGAGATAAGAATAGAAAGTAGAAGGGAACCGGCACATTTTTGTATGTCCTGATGAAAGCTCCCTAGAGGAGCTGAAACGTTGATTTATTTCTACACAGTAAAATATTGCTAAAATTCCTTGAGTGCCGGTTCCCTTCTACTTTCTACAATTGAGCCACCAGAGCACCAGGTAAAACATTTCTATTGGAGTGCAGGGGTTTAACATATTTTTTGTAAGAGATAAGAATAGTCAGACACGCCAAGGTTAGGGATGTAGAGGTACGGGTAAGGGAATAGACAGAGCCAAAAGTCCAGAGAGCCAGAAACAAGCATAACCAAAAAACAGCCGAAGTCATAAACCAAAGAAAGACAACTAATCAGAACGCACTCTCGGGTTATAATAAACCACGACAGGGCAAGGAAGTGATGTCAGAAGGAGGTTAATATAGGGCAAGGTGTACTCTGATATGCAGTAACAGAAATGAGACAGGATATAAATAGATAGTAGCAATAGGCTACTATCACTTTAAATGCTAAGATCACGTCACCCCTGTTGGCTATCGCATGCGCAAGTCCTTGGACACTTTCCCAGCCGTGCGCGCTCTAATGGAGGCGCGTGTGCACGACGCCAGCCAGGGAGCCACACAGCCCGGCAGGAGAGGATGGACGGCGGGACTGGGACGGCGCGGGACACGAGGTATGACACCACTGAGACAAGATTTTAAGTACTTTTAAAGCACAAACAATAGGGTAAGTGGCGCTAAACAATATATGAAAATAAAAGAAAAGAAGAACAAATCCCAGTGTGTCTAAAACCAAACCAGTGTTTTAGTCACCCTTAAAACACTTACATTAGTACAAATGGATACAGAAAAAGGTGGTTTTGCGCACACAATGGATAACTGATGTAACATAAACAACTATCATAGGGCAATATGCATACAACCAATATCTGGTATAAAAAATAATTAGGAGCATTCATACTTTAGAAAGCCATATAAGTCGGCTCTCTACTGTAGTAGCATGTAGAATACTCAATAGTTGGAATGGTCCCCCAGGAACAAGAATTAAATTCTGTCTGGATACAATCAGGAACCATAAATAAAATATTTTATTAAAAATAAAAACTGGATAAGCACAATGCGTTTCGACCACTGGCTTTGGTCTTCCTCAGGTGCAATACTAGTACAAACATATAGCATGCTTTTATACCTTACACAATTAAAAAATATAACACACATATGTGTAATATACAAACCCCGCCCGCCCAGACCCATATATGGAAATTCTGATTCTCATTCCCCTCCCAAAATGAAGTCCTAATACATTAAAGTCCATGTTAGGTGACTTTCTCATCATGGTTGTCCTGTTCGGATGTTTACATCCGGTTTTCTGTCTTCTGGTATTGCGCCGGGACGTCACTTCCGCTTTCGTCACTTTACAACGTCATTTCCGTTTTCGTCATGTAAACTGAGATTTCCGGCTATACACCTAAAAAACTTCACTTCCGGTTCGCGACGTTCAGGAGGAGGAGGCACCAACATCCTCCTGAACGGCATAAAAGGCTATATTTACAGAGTCCATGTTAATTTGTCCAAATACACCTCATAATAAAGGGTGAAAAAAGGAGGAAAGGGATGGGTAAAAATGTATTAATAAATAATTATACATAACAAATTAGATTTAATTTAAGAAAACAAAGATATGAATAAAACAATATAAAAAACAATATATATATATATATATATTTGTGGTCGTGGCAATATAGCCGTATATGGAAACATAGCATATAATAACATATTAATTACTTGGAATTAGTCGGTTGTGGTGTGCCGAAACCGACAGAGGAGTAGGCCTGTAAAAGTGGGCCAACCTTAGAGGATGTTTGTAATAGAGGGAGTGGTGGGTGGGGTGACTCGCCAGACCATTACGGTAATGTGGGAGTGGATTGGCAGCCCTTTTATAGGGAAACCAAGCCCCTCCCACAACTACAGGCCAAGCCTTTTAATTTGTGGTCGTGGCAATATAGCCGTATATGGAAACATAGCATATAATAACATATTAATTACTTGGAATTAGTCGGTTGTGGTGTGCCGAAACCGACAGAGGAGTAGACCTGTAAAAGTGGGCAAAAATAAATTATCATAAGACATAATACGTTGACCAAAATCTTTATTTAGATAAGTCACAGAAAGCTAGTCTTAATTTTTTAACAGGATTGGGTATGTAAAGAGTATAAGTGGAAGATTTCCAGCGTCCCATTGTTTTGATGATGTGCGGAGGAATGTGGTTAGCAGAAGCTGTAGATGCTGCTCCGATTCGAAAAGAATGACCCGAAAATTGACTAGGGTTCAAGCCGAGTCTAGTCAACAGCAGTCTTACATAGAGCATAAACTTTGTTGTAGTTAGAACGTTACCGTGCAGTTCTAGCAAAGGTTGTAATGGTTGTTTGTGGAGTGATAGTAGATAATTGTCAAAATTTTGTACAGGGCACCATTTGTTATGAGTGGGGTACAAGGGGATCGTAACGGTATGACCTATGGTGCTGGTTTTTGAGTGTTTTAGCGTGAGTAGGTAATGGTTGTTCTGTTTCGCTAAGTCCATAGTTCTTAGGTAATCAGGGGACGTGATAGTCCTAGTTGTGAATTCGTTGGGACGGAGGAATACATAAAAAGCAAGATATATGGCTGATTTAATTACCGTGTTTGTCCTGGGCTCAAAAGGAGAGGAATCTAACAAGTTGACTAGTGCATGAAATATATGGTTATCAATAGGTAGTCGTTTCCCGGGGATATGTGTATCTAATTTCTTAATGCCACTAAGAACTGTCTTGATTTGATATGAGGACAGGAAACTCGTGGCGTTGGGTTGTTGAATAAGCATGTGGTGTTGAATTCCCGTAAGGTATAGTTTTATAGTGTTAAATGATAGTTTAAGGTTGATGTGGCAAAAAGAAGTGAAACCCAATTTTGCTTCTATCGTGAACATATCGTGAATGTGAAATTCAGTGATGAATTTTTTGAATATATGAAAAGCTCTGTCGTAAGTGTTTCTAGTGTTTACAGAGAGTGCCAGGTGAGAAATGTGACGTGCGTGATTTAACAAAGTTTTTAATCCATTATCATGTCTGTGAAAAGTGGGGCTGGAGTTGCCCGTCTGGAGGCGGTGGGTAGTGTCGTGAAGAATTCCTGAAAACGAAATCGAGACAAGTGATCAGCACTGATGTTTGTGCACCCTGGAACGTGAATACATGTTAGAAAGAATTGACAAGTGGCTGCTACCCATGTGAGTCGTCTCAATAGCCTCATAATTACCAGGGATGATGACCGGCCTTAATTGACAATATGGCAAGTAGCCATATTATCAGAATAGCACCACACCGTGTGACCGGACCACTGGCGGCCCCAGGTAACGGCCGCAGCCACGATGGGGTACAATTCGAATAAGGCTGAGGTCTCTGTGAATTTTGTGAGTGATTTGACCTCAGTTGGCCATGGCGCCGCGAGCCATAGGTCACCCCATATGGCTGCAAACCCCGTGTTTGCTGCAGCGTCTGTCCATATTGTAGGTGAAGTGTCTGAGTGAGATGGTATAAACATGGCACGTCCATTCCAAGAAGTGAGGAAAATCCTCCACATGCTCAAATCGGATGTCGCATAGTTGTCTAGTGAGATGTAAGATGTGTCTGAGGTGAATTGTGGAAATAGTGATAGCAAATGTGAAATAAATGATCTCCCCTGGGGAATGATTCTCATTGCAAAATTAAGCGATCCCAGCAATGACCTTGCTGTAGGTAGTGGTCAATACTTGCCAGGATACGCTCAATTTTCTCATGAGGGAGGCTAGCCTGCATGTGTACTGTGTCTAGTTGTATCCCTAAAAATTGCATCTGGGTGGCAGGCCCCAGGGTCTTGTGTGGGGAGACTGGAACAGAAAGTGACTCAAATAATGCCAACATGTGTTTTAAACTTGTGGGTGGACTGGTGGTGTTCTCAATTGTGAGGAAATCGTCTAAATAGTGAATCACAGAGGGACATTTGTAAACATTTAGCAACAACCAACATAAAGCCTCTAAAAATGTGTCGAAAATACGCGGGCTGCTCTTAGAGCCAAAAGTGAGACGAGTGAAGAAATAGTATAACCCTTCCCATTTAATGCCGTGAAGGTGCCAAAGTGTAGGGTGCATAGGCAGTAGTTTGAAGGCATTAACTACATCCGTTTTGCTTAACCATGCCCCTGTGCCAGCTTTAATGATAGCCCCGATGGCATGGTCGATAGTGGCGTAATGTAGTGAAAACTCTTCAGATGGTATAAGTGAATTTAGGCTAGGGACCGTGGAGGAATGTGGTGCGGATAAATCAATGATCAGCCTGGGTTTAAGTGAGTTTTTCCCCGTGACAATCCCAATGGGATTGGTTCTCCAAGAATTGAAGGGTGGTGAAAGGAATGGACCCAGCAAAAAACCTTGTTCCACCTCGGTTGTGATAAGTTTATGTACCAACTGTGGGTCATCCCGTGTGGAAAGTAAGTTGTCACATTCCAGTGTGCCTGTAGGTAAATGTATCAACCCTGTGTGAAAACCCTCCGATAATCCTGTTATGAGATAATCGCTGAAATGTCGTGATGGGTGTAGACGTAGTAAATCGGTGAATAAGCTGAGGTTCACGCATGTGAGATAGGGTTTTGGGAAAGCTTTATTTGGGCACATTGTCTTGGAATGAGCCCTGAAACAATGTGAACAAACATGCATTAGTCTACAGGAACTAAAACCACAATTGCCAGCATTAAAATTGTTACATACTTGGGATTTCCCTAAGAAGACAATATCTCTTCCTAGTTTGTCTTTCAAACCTTTATTTGATCTTGGGGGGTTAGTAGTTGCTTGGTTTTGTTCTACCTCAGCCATATTAGGGCAGAAATTTGTGCTGTGGGTTGCTGATGAGCATACTGCACAAGTTGGGGGCCTGAGGCCTGCAAAGTGCCTACAGAATAGCTCAGTGTCCAACTTGCTCCAATTGATGTTTAAGTTGAACTGAGCCAGAGCTGCTGCCACTTTTGCAGAGAAGGAACGATGGTAATCGTAAAACGCTGTACCACCGTATTTGTGTCCCAGATCCACCAACTTGTGCATGTACGTATCCAGCTCGGCTCTTTTCCCTGGGTATACAGTGCAATATACATCCCTATAGATGCCAAACCCTAATACAAATTCTGGGATGTTCAATTTTTTGTTTAGGCGAGGGTCTCTAGCTCTAAGGACTACGGAAACATCCCCACAAGCAAAGGTCCTGTTCTCAAGGACATCCTGGGAGGCAATGAGCAATGAAGCTAGGTTAACATCCTTGCCCTCCAGAATGTCCTTTTTAAGGTGAGCTGGGACCATGTGTGAAGGATCAATAGATTCTATATCAGCCGTAGCTGCCAGGGTATTACCGGGTAAGGTATTAGCAAGAGGCTGAGTGGTGACCGTTGCGTTTGTCGTGGATTGAGTAACACTACCGGCCTCCAATTTGTCCAGCCTGTTGCTGATTGTCCCTATGGATGCCATAAGGGACGTCATCATAGCATGAAATGCTGGCATTTGCGATCCGCTAGGGCCTTCCCCTGCCTCGGAGTTGTCAGTGGTAGTGTATAATAGTCTATACAACTCCGCCTTCCTAGCTGTAGCCGGGAAAGGGATGCAGCGTCTTCTTAGTTCAGCTGTAAGACGTGGTATGGTCCATGATCTAAGGGATGCAGGGCTATTCACATCTGTACCCGGAACAGGGGTGGCAGGCCTAGCGGGTGTGCTAGGTAGTGATAGCTCTTCAGGGATATCAGGCGTTAGTGACATAACTGAAATTATAAATATAAACAGTCAGTCGTATAAAATGTTTTGTGGGTACTGGTGGGCTAGCTAAATACCAAGCGGTGAAACAATTAAGCTACTTTTGAGCGTGACAGGTGAGACCCTGCTAGTTGCCAAGCGGCTTTGAGAGGCACTATCTATGCGTGGGCCCGAGGGGAAGATTGAGGCCACTGAACGATGTGGCGGGGTGTAGGCCTCTCGGTGTCATTTAAAGCATAAGAAAGATTGGGAGTGACAGGTGAGGCCCTCTCTGTATATTGATGCGAGGCGGCTAGCTATGATTTGGCCCGAGGGACGTATTACCTCCGAGTGTGAGGTTAGGGATGTTGGCCTCGCAGGACCACTAGCCTATGGATTAAGACCAGAAATATTTTAACTAATTGGGCCACCTAACCTAGGACCAGTACCCCTCAATATCTTAGGGAATATTGGGTTCTGGCGTAGTACCTGAAAGTGAGTCAGGCTGATCTCTCAATGACGTAAACTGTGATATTGTCGGGTAGTTGACCTGTAGGTATAAGATGATAAGTAAATATCTGAAAACTGGGGTGGTAGTTAGGCCAGATCGTGGACCAGAACCTACCCGATAACTGCGGAGGAGATATAACCAAAAGAAACCGGCTCCTTGCTTGTAAAAGCTACCGTTCCAATGATTAAACCTAGGAGAGTAAATTGTAAATTTTTTACCTAAAATCATATGTTTAATATGGTCATTAATATGAATCATATGACGAAGTTACCAACCTATAAAGTATAAATGATACCGATCACTGGGTCCCCAAAATTTAATATGAATTCTGGTAAGGAAACCTGTTGGAAGATGTCAGAAATCAGGATTGAATTAAGTGTAGCATAATTTAAAAGTTTTATTATTTTTTTTTATTTTTTTTAATGATGCTATATCATTATTGACCGGTAGGGGGCGAGATTCCACCTAGGAAGTGGATGCAGGATCTTGTATAATTAGTGAGAAATGCACGAATTTTACGTCGAATGTGATGACAGCAAATAATGAATACCTTTGTATGGCAGAAATCCTAAGTATCTAGCCGAATGCAGAGTTCGTATGAATGCTAAAACATGAATTACATAGCTTAGTGGCGAAGTGTATTAGACGAAAAAGTACCGAACGCGGGTGAATGCGAATGGGGCTCCGCCGTGTAAGCCATAAATACGAAGCGGTTTGCTTTACGGCGGGCCCAACTTACATTTTTTGGCGGCAGCAGTACCGGGGAAGCTGTGCGGACGACGGTGGCGGCGGGAAAAGAGCCCTGGAGGGCCTGGACCACTCAGGAGGGCACCGGACCAGGAGACCACGAGGAAACAGGTAAGAGGAATCCAAGATGGCGGTCTGAACCGGAAGTAACGTTTCAGACTCGCCAGACCATTACGGTAATGTGGGAGTGGATTGGAAGCCCTTTTATAGGGAAACCAAGCCCCTCCCACAACTACAGGCCAAGCATTTTAATATATATATATAAAAAAATTATATTCTAAAGAAGGATACATGGTCCTTCTCAATACAAAGCTAGAAATACACATCTAAAATAAAAGGCTAAGAAAAACTAAAAAGGGCACAAATATTAAAAAAAACTTGATTATAAAATTGGGCCAATATCAAAATCTAAATTTAATCCTTTAGGGTGCAATGTCTGTAAATCAAAAATCCCAGCACTTTCTTTTTTACTAAAATTAAGGGCATTATCCCCACCTCTCCAGTTATTTGAAACTTTTTGGATAGCCATGAATTCTAACACTTTAGGGTTAGATTGGTGCACTTCTGAAAAATGTTTAGAGACACTGTGGTATGGAAAACCTTTTCTTATATTTCTGATATGCTCATTTATGTGGATTTTTAAAGATCTCAAGGTTTTTCCTATATATTGTAAACTGCATTTACAGTTTAAAAGATAAATAAAAAAATTTGACTCACAGGAGATAAAAGAAGATATGGAATACTGCTTATTGGTTATAGATGATATAAACATATCTTTCTTTTTCTTGTTAACAGAAGTGCTCTTATAGGCATTGCAACACCCACAATGGAAAAAGACTTTTTGTTTTCTAGACCAATCATCTATAAATGTCAGTTTTTCTTCTCCACGTACATGATTAGCTGTATGAATTTGTTTTAGATTCCTGGCACCCCTAAAAATAAACTTAGGTTTGTCTCCCAGAAATTCTTTAATATCATGCTCTTGTTGGAGGATATGCCAATTTTTATTAATGGTCTTCTTAAGGATTCCTGTATTACTAGAATAATTAAAAATAAAGGGAATTAGGTTTGTTTTTGCCATCTCCTGTTTATCTTTATATTGAAGTAAATCGGATTGTGCAATAGCATCAACCGTTCTAAAACTCTGTAAAAGTGCATCTTCTTTATACCCCTTTTGTACAAATTGTTTTTTTTAATTTCTGATTGTTCATTAAAATCCTTTTGGTCTGTTCAATTTCGTTTCAACCGTAAAAATTGACCCTTTGGTATGTTGCTTAACCAGGGATCATAATGACAGCTATTTATATCTATAAAACTATTAATATCAACTTGTTTAAAAAATGTTTTAGTTTTGTTCTGGTTATTGGATATAAAAATATTAAGATCTAAAAAGTCTATAGAGACAGGGCTGATACTTTTATTCAATTTAATCCCCCAATCATTTAGATTAAGATGCTTAAAAAAATTGGTTAAAATCACTCTCTGTCCCCTTCCATATCATAAAAATATCATCAATATACCTTTTATAGAGGACCAAGTTTGCCCCATACCCATGTCCTTGGTACACAAAAGTCCTCTCCCAAAAGGACATGAATAAATTTGCATAACTTGGGGCAAACTTGGTCCCCATAGCTGTGCCACTGATCTGTAGATAAAAATCATTTTGAAACCAGAAATAATTGTTAGTTAAAATTATTAAGATCCCCTTAATTAAAAATTACATTTGCATTTCTGTAAATTCTTTCGATTGTTTAAGATAAAATTCCACATCTTTGAGTCCCTTTTGGTGCTCGATAATGGTAAACAGACACATGTGACTAAATAAAATTCCTCTTCCCACTTAAAATCATTTAAAATATTTAAAAGACTCGTAGAATCTTTTAGATAGGCTGGACAAGATCTTACAAGTGGTTGGAGTAAGTAATCTATATATTGAGATAGCTGTGTTAAAACTGAGTCTATTCCTGAGGCAATTGGTCTTCCAGGTGGGTTATCTAGGCTTTTGTGAATTTTACGTAGAGCATAGATTACCGGTATTTTAGCACGTTTTACTTTAAGAAAAGACTGTTCATTTTTATTCAAAACATTATTATCCACACCTTCTTTCAGGAGGTCATCAAGTTTAATTATTATCTCCATAGTAGAATTTTTATTTAATTTTCTATATGTTTCTGTGTTGTTAAGTTGCCTTATAATTTTGTTTAGGTATATATCTTTATCCATGATAACTACCCCTCCACCTTTATCCACAGGTTTTATTATGATTGAGCTATTTTGACACAATTCTTTAATAGCCTGCATTTCTTTAAAACTAAGATTCTGTTGATATTTAGTGAGAGGTATAATTTTATATAAATCGTCAAGACATGCTTTTTCAAATACTCTCATACTCTGAGTTTTTAAAAAGTGAGGATAAAACTTGGATTTTTTCTTAAAATCCGTATGTTTAATGATATTCTCATCGTTAATCTTATCTATATTAATTTCCTCTTTCTTCCCATTAAAGAATTTTTTAAGGCACAGCTTTCTAATAAACCTATTGATGTCTATAAAAGCTTCAAATTTATTTACTGGACAACTTGGTGCATATTTAAATCCCTTCATTAAAACTCTGGTTTGGGTCAGGGATAGTGTTGTTTTAGATAAATTAAACACTTGTATCTCACTATTATCCTTTTCCTTTCTTGGCTTATCTCTCCCTCCTCTGTTTCCTCTTCTAGTATTCTTTGTCTTTGTTACGGTACCTCCAGTAATGAAATGTATAAACCGCCGTTTAGTGAGTATTACCCGTTCGCAATAATGTAGGCTGGTAGCGGGTATAGTAAAACCATGCGAACCGCCACCTGGGGAACACTCCAAACTCCCGAACGGTACCTGTACGGCTATTTCCCTCCACGAGCTCCAAATCCACGAACTGCCAATATTAGCCGAACGCTAATACCTTCCAAGCGGCAAATATTTCCAATCAGCAGTCTCTAAGCGTCGGTAACCAAATCCCCCCAATAACGAGACCAAGCTCCGCTTTGAGGGTAAAACACGAACTGGTTTACTGTGGGCTACCTGCCCGGTATTTATGCAGGTCTCCCACTTGGTGGACACTCCCCTAGGGGACCAAATGGGAGACTGAAATCACAGAGGGACATGGGGACATTCTGGACATACATCCCCACAATATTCCCAGCATGCAGTACAGTTCCCTCCCCTCTGCTCGGGGAATAATTGGGAAGTAATTCAATTATCTCCCCGAGCAGAGGCAATCGCCATTTTAGATACAAGTTATAAAAACACACAAAAATCCATAACTTAATAACTGCTGAACATTTTACATCAGTCTTGCATATCCCCAGATAGCCTGGATCTGAGGGCACATTATTGGAGAATAGCGCTCAGATCCCATTCGCACAGTTCAATCGCCATGGAGTCAAAGTCTCTTTCAGTTCTTCGGTATGCGATTGACTCCATGGGACGGCTATCTGGGTTAAGTCCATTCGTGTGGTTGAATCTCCCGAACGGCTGTCGTTCGCATGCTTTTGTCGATTGAGAAGGGGAGGTCGACGGCTTCAGCGGTGTTCGGCTGAAAAAGTGTCCGTTTTCCGATCCAGGAAATAATCGTTGAACACCGCTGGTCGTTCGCATGGACAAAATGGCCGCCGCCTCGTGGTCGACATACGAACGACGACCACCCGGCATTCGGTTTTTAATTGAGAAGTGTCTGTGGTTAACCGCAACATTCTAATTGGGATCAATAGGTTAACCAGCAGCACACTTCTCTTCTGGGTGGCCGTCCGTTCGGTAGTTCCGTTCGACAAAACCGACATTCCCTTAAACAAAGCATACGAACGGGGAAATTCATGAAAACGGCAAAACAGACGAACAACGCAGTTATAATCCAGACAGATGGGTCTGTCACAGTCTTTTTTCAGGTTTATGAAAAGGTCTTCTTTCCTCCATCTCTGGTCTAAAAAAAGGCCTTCCTCATTTTCATCTCTCAATTTTTCAAATCTACTTCTAGTAGGAATATGAAAGGGTCTTATTTCTGTTCTGTGGTCTCTGCTATATTGAGATTCCCTCCGTGGTTTTGGGTCAAGTTTAGGAGAGTTTTTTGGGATATTTTGGGTCTAGTTGATCTAGTTGGCTTTTTAATCCTTTTTGTACCACACTAGAATAAGTTCTATCCTCAGCCTGGGCTGAGTTTGTGGACTTGAGTTGGTTATGTTGGTTGTGTGGTCTATAATATTTCTTCTCATAATTTGGGGGTCTATAGTTCCTTCCTTCATACCTCTGATTATTTGGTTTATATGGGGCTCTGGATTGGCTCTCGTCTCTTCTATTATTTTTAGGTATTTTCCTCACTCTGTTGTTTGCATAATCATCTGTGTCTCTTCTAAATTTATTTTTCTTATTAAGAATTATAGATTTTTCCAATTGATCTAAATTGTTTTTTACCCTTTCTGACAACATTTCAAAATCTTTAGTGCCCACAAAAGGTTCTAATTGTGTATGCAATTTATTAATATTTGTATCAAGTTCTTTTAAGTCTTCATTTCTTTGTGTTATGATTATTGTTATAGTTATTTAAAATTATTCTAGGGCAGATGTCCAAATATTCATGAATTTATCATTTTTTAAATCAAAAGTAGGGAATTTTGTAAACCTTAGGCCTCTAAGCGTTATTTTATCCTTAAGGTATTTTTGAAGTGTAAACACCTCCCATTTAATCTTGATCTCTCTACTCAATAGTTTTTCCAATTGACCTACCATACGGTCTAAATGATCACTTAAGATTAGTTCTTCCTCTATAGGAGGTTCATCACACATGAATTTTTTGAACCAGTGATTTCTAGATTCAAATAGTGACATGTTAAAGTAAGCAGCCCTTAACACCAGGTGACAAAAAAAATTATGCAAGCACAAACAATAGGGTAAGTGGCGCTAAACAATATATGAAAAGAAAAGAAGAACAAATCCCAGTGCGTCTAAAACCAAACCAGTGTTTTAGTCACCCTTCAAACACTTACATTAGTACAAATGGATACAGGAAAAGGTGGTTTTGCCACACAACTAGATCAACTAGACCCAAAATATTCCAAAAAACCTCTCCTAAACCTGACCCAAAACCACGGAGGGAATCTCAATATAGTAAAGACCACAGAACAGAAATAAGACCCTTTCATATTCCTACTAGAAATAGATTTGAAAACTTGAGAGATTTGATTTCCACATCACCCCTACTCGCGGTATAGCGAGTAGGGCTGAATTTACTAATACTAAGTAATCTTGGCTGAAAGACTAATTTACTTCCTTTTGCAGCCCTCTAGCCCTTTCCAGGACTTTTTTAGAGGCATTTTAGTGCCCAAACATTCAGGTCCCCATTGACTTCAATGGGGTTCGGATTCAGGGTCAAGTTTGGGTCAAATTCGAGCTCGAACTTTTTGAAGAAGTTCGGCCGAACTCTGCGAACCCGAACATCCAGGTGTCCGCTCAACTAGTTGAGAGGGATCCCCTTCTTAGGGTTGCTGTCTTATCTTACTCTAACTCTTGTTTTTAAGCACTGTCCCATTGTGTGTTTTTATCTATTGATGTGAGTATCAAAAGCCGTCCTAAAACTCTAGTTTACTTTTATGAATATAATTTTTAACGTTTAGAGGGTTATTCTATAAAGTGGGAATTGTTGTAAATTCAAAATGAAAATTAAAATGTTTGGCTAAAATAGTTTAATGGAAATATACTAAATTAAATAATTTTTCCATCTTTTTTAATTTGGTCATCAATTTGAGAATTGCTTTGAATACAATCCACACATTAGTGAATAACCCTGTAATGTTATTTATACACATCCATTGGTTCTGTAAAGCATATCATGTGACTATTCACCATTCTACTTATGTACTTTGTGGATCATTTGATGAGTGTAAACGCAGTCCTTCAACAACAGATTGAGCACTATATATTGGCTTAAGGGGTGACCAAACAGTAGATCCCCAGATGTTTTAAAAATAAAAAACAACTTCCATGAGGTATTGCCTTTCTAAGGTCTATTGAAGTATCATAGTTATTGTAGTTTTCCAACATCTGGGCATTTATATTTTAGGCCCCACGATTTTACATTATTTTTAGAATAAGTGGTTATATTTTAGTGTTTACAGAATTAACTGAGGAAAAAATTTAAACCTTTTTCTCTTCGAAATTCCATTCAGATGACTGATCATTTGTTTAAAAGCAAGACTTTCTCCTCCGTGTACCAGAAGTATATGGTCCCTGTGTCCACTGAGGTCATTAATCTGATTTTCTCATATATGGAAGAGAAGGTAACTTTAGTCACTCACTGAACATTACATTTTACAAGTAACAATTTGTAGTAGATGTTTGCTTATAATTTAATTGAGTTTTTGCATTTCATTTTAAATCTAGAATGTTAATTGCTAGGTTTGTATTGTATTTAACAACTTTAATTTTTTAATTTTAATTTTATTGATGCAGTACAGGAGTAGTGGCATAATGATATAGTAAAGACAGAATGGATTTGCTTAAATGAGTATTCTCCTGCCATTATTTTACTCACTGGGGTGTGTGCTTGAGTTTAAAATTGCTAGCCATTTAAAGTGTTACTTTCCCTCAGATTCTTTACAAAAAAACTAATGACAACAGGCTTTAGCACGCTTGTTACTCCTTATAATTTTGGAAGTTTTAACATTTTTGTGCATACCACTAGTATTGCTATAGACAGGGCCGGCCTTAGGGGTGTGCGAGCTGTGCGGCCGCACAGGGCGCCATGGCAGCAGGGGGCGCCCTATGGCTGACAGCTTGCACACCCCCTGCCCTCTACCAGGGCTTAGCAGCGAAAGAGACTGTAGGAGGCGGAGCCAAGCCGCCGATGGGGCAGATAACACGATTACTGTTAAGCCGAGATATTGTAATACATTTTGGTAATGTAACCAGACCTCATTTAATGCAAGGGTTACAAAACCCAATTTGAGGTAAAACTCATTCTACTGATATTATAATCCAATGACTGTCAACAAATAGCAATTATAATAACTTATGGATGTTTCAGTTGCAGAATGGAACAAGACTGTGATGTCCACTATTGCACTTGTTACTCTTTCTATTGGATCCATATATTCAAGCCCTTGGAATAAAATCAGAATTTGTTGCAAATAGTGCTTCCAAAAAACCCTCAATGTTCATTTATTTTATTATCCCATCAAAATGCATTAGGTAAATAAACAGATAAACCAAAAACTCTAGGAACAAGCTAACATATTTACACTACTACATAAGCAGAAGTGATTAAGTTTATAACAGTGTAGGCACTGTACAAGTTTGCAAGTTATATATATATACAAAACAAATTAGTGTGATTCTAGGCACTTGTGTAACGATTTATCGATATCTTAAGAATATAGCAGCTGAAAACACTTTATGGGTGCTCCAAATCACCCACTAATATAGAAAAGTAGTGTAACACAGCAATCAATATTTAGGTGACAATCACCTAAAACACAAAGTGCAAGAAGAGCAGCACTAAAAATGGAACACTCAGAATATAAAAACTGGGACTTATCCCTTAGCTTTATGGGGTGAAGGGAAACATGTACATAAAACATAAAGACATAAAAATACATTGTGACGGATTCCCTATCCCTGTATTACATGCTGTTATATTTTTGTTTATTTGCTACCCTGTATAGTTCGGTATACGAACGCACCGGAAACCTGAGACCTATCTATTTGGTATACCCAATTATAGCCAACTACCGAACAGCCAAAACATCCAGGGCAGGTGTGTACTGCTCATTGACCCTTTTCACATTTGTACGCACCTCACTAACTGAAATTATACCAACATTCTGATTGGTCAGCTGAGCGGTCACGTGGCGTGGCTATCTTTAGTTACAAACACATACAGCGGTGTTTGGTCGTCGAGTGCATGGAACAAACTTCCTCCTCCATAGAAGTTTGGTAAAATATGTGAGAACTGAATGGCGTTCATTGGGAGCAAGCTCCTGAACAAGGAATACATACTTATTGTAATCCTGAACCATTACATTTGATACTTTTATTATATTTGTCATTCCCAAAAGAGACTGACCGCATTGATTTCATGGAACTCTTTTGGGGCAAGAACCTCGTGTGTAGTTGGTTTAAACAGAGACTTCCATGGAAATCCTGAACCCTTTCAACCGATCTGGGTGATTTTGGGCTATGTTGGTCCCCCAGATCGGGGATATGATTATATTGGGGTTTCCATGTGTTTTGGGGGTATTTTAAATATGTTGTAAAAATTATGTTTTCTGTGCCTGGAGATAATTGAGTTTAGTGCAGTGCTGACTCAATTAGCTCCAGATACTGAGGAGGGATTAACCTATTTTGTGTGGAAGTGTCCTGGACATGAGAGCCAATGTGATTGTGTATATGTTTTTACTGTAGTCTGGCACACAGAGAACACATCACACAATCACGTCTGACACACACATGATAAATGTAGCTGTCTTCCGAGTTCCGGCCAATCAGAACGTTGCTGCGGATTACCACAGGAAAGCTCTGATCACCAGAGATCAGCATGCCCTCCCTCCATGCAAGGTAATGACAGGGAAGAGGTGATAAATATTTGTTAATTGTTAAATTTTCATTTAATAAATCCCCTATACACATGGATGGCGCGGGGGGGGGCGCTGTTAAGATTTTTCGCACAGGGCGCCTGAAGGCCTAAGGCCGGCCCTGGCTATAGATAACTATGAAGGTATTCTATTTTACCCTGATCAACCTTTGCAAATTGTTTACTTGCATCTGGAAAATAATTATGATGATTATTTTGACACAGATGGAGTTCTAGTTAGATAGAATTTGACTTGTGATTGCATATTGGTAATGGAGAACTTTACAGATAACACGATTACTGTTAAGCCGAGATATTGTAATACATTTTGGTAATGTAACCAGACCTCATTTAATGCAAGGGTTACAAAACCCAATTTGAGGTAAAATTCATTCTACTGATATTATAATCCAATGACTGTCAACAAATAGCAATTATAATAACTTATGGATGTTTCAGTTGCAGAATGGAACAAGACTGTGATGTCCACTATTGCACTTGTTACTCTTTCTATTGGATCCATATATTCAAGCCCTTGGAATAAAATCAGAATTTGTTGCAAATAGTGCTTCCAAAAAACCCTCAATGTTCATTTATTTTATTATCCCATCAAAATGCATTAGGTAAATAAACAGATAAACCAAAAACTCTAGGAACAAGCTAACATATTTACACTACTA
This sequence comes from Pelobates cultripes, assembly GCA_933207985.1. NCBI lineage: Eukaryota > Metazoa > Chordata > Amphibia > Anura > Pelobatidae > Pelobates > Pelobates cultripes. The sequence goes on along the minus strand of OW240918.1, from coordinate 66,800,685 downwards.
CATAAGCAGAAGTGATTGAGTTTATAACAGTGTAGGCACTGTACAAGTTTGCAAGTTATATATATATACAAAACAAATTAGTGTGATTCTAGGCACTTGTGTAACGATTTATCGATATCTTAAGAATATAGCAGCTGAAAACACTTTATGGGTTCTCCAAATCACCCACTAATATAGAAAAGTAGTGTAACACAGCAATCAATATTTAGGTGACAATCACCTAAAACACAAAGTGCAAGAAGAGCAGCACTAAAAATGGAACACTCAGAATATAAAAACTGGGACTTATCCCTTAGCTTTATGGGGTGAAGGGAAACATGTACATAAAACATAAAGACATAAAAATACATTGTGACGGATTCCCTATCCCTGTATTACATGCTGTTATATTTTTGTTTATTTGCTACCCTGTATAGTTCGGTATACGAACGCACCGGAAACCTGAGACCTATCTATTTGGTATACCCAATTATAGCCAACTACCGAACAGCCAAAACATCCAGGGCAGGTGTGTACTGCTCATTGACCCTTTTCACATTTGTACGCACCTCACTAACTGAAATTATACCAACATTCTGATTGGTCAGCTGAGCGGTCACGTGGCGTGGCTATCTTTAGTTACAAACACATACAGCGGTGTTTGGTCGTCGAGTGCATGGAACAAACTTCCTCCTCCATAGAAGTTTGGTAAAATATGTGAGAACTGAATGGCGTTCATTGGGAGCAAGCTCCTGAACAAGGAATACATACTTATTGTAATCCTGAACCATTACATTTGATACTTTTATTATATTTGTCATTCCCAAAAGAGACTGACCGCATTGATTTCATGGAACTCTTTTGGGGCAAGAACCTCGTGTGTAGTTGGTTTAAACAGAGACTTCCATGGAAATCCTGAACCCTTTCAACCGATCTGGGTGATTTTGGGCTATGTTGGTCCCCCAGATCGGGGATATGACTATATTGGGGTTTCCATGTGTTTTGGGGGTATTTTAAATATGTTGTAAAAATTATGTTTTCTGTGCCTGGAGATAATTGAGTTTAGTGCAGTGCTTGACTCAATTAGCTCCAGGTACTGAGGAGGGATTAACCTATTTTGTGTGGAAGTGTCCTGGACATGAGAGCCAATGTGATTGTGTATATGTTTTTACTGTAGTCTACTCTCAGGTCCAAAGGGGAGTGCCCCTTGCTTGGGGATTGACATAAAAGGCCAGTGTGGCTACCAATAAATCAGTTCCTGCTTACCCTCAACATATAGAGTCTCATCTCATGTTTGTAGGGAACAGCTATACCAGCTATAGTCACCAGCTCTTGTAAGAGCTACACAGTAAAGGATCCTTCTATTAGTGCAGTGCTGATCCTTGTAGCTTCTCCCGAAATCCAGCTGAAACGAAGTGATTATAACTCCCAATCCCCCAAACACGAGTCGAGACTTCATGAAGGGGTAAAACGATCTGATTTACTGTGGGCTACCTGCCCGGTATTTATGCAGATCTCCCACGTGGTGGACACTCCCCTAGGGGACCAGATGGAAGACTGGGACAAAAGTATCACAGTAGCCAATCACAGTGGCTATAACATAATCACTCCCCTTTTACATAAATCACTCCCTCTTTTCCACCCTGGAGATAATTAACTTAAGGTAGCAAAGAGAGCCTTAATTATCTCCAGGTAGAAAGAAACATGTTTTTTCTTATTATTCATCAAACAGTATAAAAATCTATAGATAGACAGTACTTCCTAATTAGGCAACCTAACTGGGAGTACCAAAGAAAAAGGGTGAATGGGGTGGCGAAAGGGCATAACCCTACAATAAACGCAAAAGGAGAAATAAAGGAATGAAGGATTGATCGCCTCGTGGCAAAACGGGCTGATCACCTCCAAGCCACCCCAAAATAACGTCTCAAAAATAATAAACACTTTTATTGGAACAAACCTGATTAAAAGCAAGAAAAAAGCACCTGTCAATAGGTGAATAACTAGAGCCTAATAGTTGCAGAATATGGCTAATTTACACATGTATATAATGTAGCAGACTCTTATACAGTAGAGTACTAGGTAGTGATACATGTAAATATAGAGGCCATAGACCCTGCACTTTAAGCCCAATAGCTGCAGAGTATAGCTAAATTGCACATGTATGTAATGTAATAAACTCTTTTGCAATAGGGTAATAGGTAGTGATATATGCAAATATAGAAGCCATAGATCCTGCACTTGAAATCTAATAGCTGCAGAGTGTAGCTAAATTGCCCATGTATAAGTGTAACAAACTCTTATGTAGTAAAGTAGTAAGTAGCAATACATGCAACAATAATAGCCATAAATCCTGCAGCTATACCTACAGGGTTATACTGCAAATGGAAATTGAAAGGATAGAGAAGGGCATAAAAGAGGAGAAGGAAAATAAAGCAAAAGGACCTAGTTAGTAGTCTAGATAGAAAAGCTAGGTCTAATTGCATAAGCCCAATAAACAGCCCAGCTACCCCTATATAAGATATCTAGAGCTAAAAACAGCTCAGTGCCACTAAACCACAGTGTAGGAAAAAAAAAAAAAAAGAATCAACTAAATTCAATACATGAACAGCCCAACGCGCGTTTCGGTGGCTTAACCACCTTTCTCAAGGGCAAAAAATAAAGTGTAAAGAAAACCAAACAAAACATTCCCCCTCGATCCATTTAAATGTTTGATGGTACCTCCCATCCCATCTAATTGGTCAGCGTGCGTCCACACAGAGATTCCGTCTCAAAGGAGGAGGGGCAGGGATGACAGCGCGTGTCGCAAGACCCAGCGCATGTGCATATACGTACATAGCGCACTAACGCGCATGCACAAGGACTTAGTGTCAGAATGAATGCCGTGCGGAAAGCGCATGTCATAAACCAGCGCATGCGCACATGATGAACTCCGTATATCCGACAATGTGTCGGTTCGTGCGCATGTCCACACGCCGGCAGACACACAAGTGCAGGGACCTAATATATGAATTAAATACCAGATCAATTCATCTTATTCCAGTTAAGGAAACAAGGTGCCGCTTAATAATTTAATATGTGGGCAGATATGGTTACATTCATATAGTAACAATCACTCCATGTGTGGACAAAAAAGATTAATTACAAATAACCAGATAGAAGTCTAAGGAGGTCCAAGTGTGGAACAAAAGGAGGAGGGGGGTTCCAAAAAATCCTAATAAATAAATAAACACAAAAATCAACATTGGTATTAGGTTCCCATCATATTTACAATTGACCACATACATATACTATAAAGAGACAAAAGAGTGGTAAAAAATACTAGTAACAAATAAAGTAAAGTAATAATAGGCTGGATATAAAAATATATATATATTTATTAAAAAAAAGGCGATCAATCCTTCATTCCTTTACTTCTCCTTTTGAGTATAAAAATCTATAACTTTCATTTTACATGACATAAACTGTAAGTCCCACATACCCCCAGATAGCTTGGATCTGAGTGCATATTCTAGGCGAATAGCGCTCAGATCCCATGAACACAGTTCTCGAAAACGTCAACTGAAGTCTTACTTTCACCGGCCGTTCGCGTGTTTGTAACCGCCAACAAGTTCCATACTGTAGCTATCTGGGGTCAGTCCCTTTCGCACACATACAACGCTCGAATGGTGTAGGGTCTCCGGCACTCTGAATAGGGGGAAAGGCTGCAAAACACAACTCATCCTCTCTGCCACATTTGGTGGTAGTGGTGGGATGATCCCCCAGAGAAGATGCTGATCTTGGATGCAGTAACCGTCTAGCGGATGGAGAGTCAGTATGAGCAACTGAAGCGATCCAACATAAAGAATATTTTGGAGAAACATGGGCAAACAACCATCCTAAGAGGGAATTAATTGAAAAAATGCTGGAGATGGATCATGCCAAAACCTTATCTGAACCGATGCTACCAAATGCGGTGGAAGACGAACGGATGCAGAACATTCGGTTACGATTAACCCTGTTTGGTCCAAACGCTCCCGCTAACATAATCATGCAAGTAATGACGGCCGTGGACACAGAAGAACGAGCTTAAGAGGAGTGTCAAATAAGAGTATCGGCAATACAGCGCTCCAAGAGTCCAGAAGCAGAGAATACAGCGACACCTTGGGAAAATAAGAAGGTGCCATTTGCTGCATTTAAAAACTTTTAGGAAACAGATGGTGGAATAGATGGGTACCTTGCAAATTTTGAGAGTCATTGTGCACTGCACAAGGTATCCATTGACGAATGGGTCACTATTTTGTCTGGGAAACTGTCAGGGAAGGCAGCAGAAGCATTCCGGGCTATCCCTGATGAAGCGATACAGCTGTCAAAGAGGCATTGCTTTCCCGGTAGCTGTCACCCCAGAAGTGTACCGCTGGTGGTTCAGGGAAACTAAAAAGCAGAGGAATTACTATTTTACTGAATGGGCCTACCATCTCCACCAAACAGCATCCTACTGGGTCAACGAATGCCAAGCTGTGTCTGGGGAAGATGTCCTGCAACTGTTCCTCCTGGAACATTTCTTAAATGCCCTCAACCCTGACATCCGAGAGAACCAACCTCAGTAAGACCTTCTTCCCAACCAGAGATCCGAGCAGTAGTACCCTCTAACCCTACCCCTTACCAGGGACCACCCAGACCTCAGTCTACCCCACATAGAACTAATTTCAGATGTTACCGGTGCAACCAGTTAGGGCATGTTCACAGCGATTGCCTATTGGAGCCTTCTTGAACTTCTTGGGGCCGCCCCAGACATCATAATCTCAATTTTAAGAAACCAATACATGCAGCCCACTACCTAGAAGCTGAACCCCATTCAGGCAGCTAATTGGGACAATCGTCAACAACACCGACAAGCAGTGTGGATTAACAGCCAGTCGGCTAGAGGATTACGAGACACCGGAGCTACCATGACCATGGAACAACAACATCTAGTGTGCAAAAGTGAGCACACCGGACAAACGGTAGCTGTCTGAGTAGCAAGAGGAGCAGTTTATCACCTACCCAGAGCCCATGTTCACCTCAACTGGGGAGTTAAATCTGGCATGGTGAATTTAGGCATAATGAATAATTTACCTGCAGAAGTTTAACTAGGGAATGACTTGGGCCCCTTAACATCCGCTTATGCTCCAGGGGAAACCACTGAAGCCCAACTAGTGACACTCGTTTACAAGCTCAGACAGCAGAAGCTGGCCCACATGTCACAGAGACTCAGGTAACTTTGTATGGGCTTGACGCCGCACAGGTTCCATAGTTGGTGGATATCATCTGCGGTAAATTGAGTACCCTTGGTCAGAGAGGATTTCCTTGGGGAAACCTACCCTGGCAAATATCTTAACCAGCGCATTGGCAACAGTGTCTGCCTGGATATTGGTGAGAGTGACCGCATCTGGATAACGAGTAGCATAGTCCACCATGGTAAGTATATATTTCTTACCGGATGGACTATGTTTCTGTAGGGTCCCTTCTATGTTGACTGCTATTTGGTCTGGACATTTGAATTGTTGAGATTATATTGTACCTAAAAATTGAGTTATGCTAAAATGAAATTAGTTAAAGTATAGAGAAATGGTAGTTAATAAAACCAAGTTAATTAAAACTTCATAGTGCACAATTCAAAAGTTGTGTTTAAACCATAAGAAGTCAAAGTATTTAAATTAAAGATCCACCTCATCTCTGTTTTGCCTAGTTTATTTATGATATCCTCCCCTCACCAATTGGTCTCCACTTTTTGAGTAGCTAAACATTTCATACAATGTTGGTCACAATTATGAACTTCTTTAAAGTGCATTCACAGGCTGTTGTGCTCATAACCTTTTTCGATATTTCCTGCATGTTCATTTATTCTTACATAAAGTGGTCTTTTGGTTCTGCCCACATTGTATAGATTGAACGTACATTTAGGAGGTAGATTACTTTTTTGGTATAACATGTGATAAGGTTTTTTTACTTTGTATTCTTTGCTTGTCTGTGGATTTTTAATGGATTTTAGATGTCTTTTTTCATTACCTGTGTTTCTGAAAGCTATACACAGATCACATCCCAAAAAACGTCTTTGTGCAAAAAAGTTTTACACTTTTTTCCCTGATGTGGTTATGTCTAAGCCTGCTGCCTAAATTTTGTACACCTCTATATATAATTTTAGGTTTTATGGGTAAAAACTTGTTTAACACTTGATCCCCTCTTAAATTTGGCCAAAATTTGTTTAAAATTTTCTTGATCTCTCTTTTGTTAAAATTAAAATTACAAATGAAAGGTACATCTGGTTCTGATCCATTTTTTTAAATTTATATTCTAGGGCTGACATTCTGTCCCTTTTTTTTTTCCACTTCTTCCATGGTGCTCATTAAGGAGGTCTTTTCAAATCCTTTTCCTGGAATTTTTTTTTAAGTCTCATAAGTTGTCACATCAGTACAGTTCCTTCGTATTCGTGGGAACCTTGATTACGGTGTGTTGAGTAGCCACAGAGAGAAATGGCAGCTGTGTAAATAGATATAGTTGTTAACATCTACTGGCTTAAAGTATGTCCTAGTTTTGATCATATTATCTTCAATGTAGATGTTAAGATCCAAATTATTCACACAATGATTGTTAAAATCTACAGTTAAAATAATTCCCCATTGTTAAAATTAAAAAACACTAAAGAAAAGCGTTGGTGGGTGCAAATCTTCCCATCACACTGCCACAGACTTGAAGGAAGAAATCATTTTGGAACTAAAAAAAGCTGTTATTTAAAATCAGATCTATACCTTGTATAATAAAATCTACTTGATGTTGGCGTAAGAGAAATTTGACAGCTTCTTTACCTATGTTGTGTGATATAATAGTCCGCTGTTACTAATAGGAAGTCTGGTTGCAATGTTATTGTATATAAACCTGTAAAATGTTTAGGGTGTCTTTCAAATAGCAGAAAGTGATTATCAAGAAAAACTTTTTAATCAGTGGGTGGAGTGCTAACACACTCAAGTATTTTCTTACCCCTTACTGAGAAGTTTAATGGACTCTTGATGTGGGGTAATATGGAAAAAAAAACAACAGAACAAATATAGTGCGGATGGTACTTAAAAGGAGCTAAAAATAAGGTGGATATAAGTAAACACACTCACAATCTCCAGAGCCTGAGAATAAGGCTCTATAACAGTGCAGGTGTGCTTTTCAAGCAGCCTCCCACCTTCTTGGGTAGATGAGGATTTCAAAATAAACAAGACAAGGGATAATGGTGCAGTATGTCTGGATGTCTCATAGATCTAAAATCACTTTAAATAAAGCAGCTGAAAAAACTTTATGGGTGCTCCAAATCACCCACCAATATAAAAAAGTAGTGTAACACAGCACTCAATATTTAGGTGACAATCCCCAAAAACACAAAATGCAAAAATGGAATACTCATAATTAAAAAACTGGGACTTACTCCTTAAGATATGAGCACTACAGCGTGTTAATGCACTTTAACCCCTTAAGGACACATGACATGTCTGACATGTCATGATTCCCTTTTATTCCAGACGTTTGGTCCTTAAGGGGTTAAACAAGTTCATAATTGTGACCCACATTGTATAAAATGTTTAGCTATTCAAAAAGTGCAGACTAATTGGAGATACGGTTGCAAGAAAAAGTATGCGAACCCTTTGGAATGATATGGATTTCTGAACAAATTGGTCATAAAATGTGATCTGATCATCATCTAAGTAACAACATTAGACAATCACAGTCTGCTTAAACTAATAACACACAAAGAATGAAATGTTGCCATGTTTTTATTGAACACACCATGTAAACATTCACAGTGCAGGTGGAAAAAGTATGTGAACCCCTAGACTAATGACATCTCCAAGAGCTAATTGGAGTGAGATGTCAGCCAACTGGAGTCCAATCAATGAGATGAGATTGAAGGTGTTGGTTACAGCTGCCCTGCCCTATAAAAAACACACACCAGTTCTGGGTTTGCTTTTCACAAGAAGAATGATGCCTCGTACAAAAGAGCTCTCAGAAGACCTACGATTAAGAATTGTTGACTTGCATAAAGCTGGAAAGGGTTATAAAACTATCTCCAAAAGCCTTGCTGTTCATCAGTCCATGGTAAGACAAATTGTCTATAAATGGAAAAGTTCAGCACTGCTGCTACTCTCCCTAGGAGTGGCCGTCCTGTAAAGATGACTGCAAGAGCACAGCGCAGACTGCTCAATGAGGTGAAGAAAAATCCTAGAGTGTCAGCTAAAGACTTACAAAAGTCACTGGCAAATGCTAACATCCCTGGTGAATCTACAATATGTAAAAGACTAAACAATTATGGATTTCATGGGAGGATACCACAGAGGAAGCCACTGCTGTCCAAACAAAACATTGCTGCACGTTTACAGTTTGCACAAGAGCACCTGGATGTTCCACAGCAGTACTGGCAAAATATTCTGTGGACAGATGAGACCAAAGTTGAGTTGTTTGGAAGAAACACACAACACTATGTGTGGCGAAAAAAAGGCACAGCACACCAACATCAAAACCTCATCCCAACTGTGAAGTATGGTGGTGGGGGCATCATGGTTTGGGGCTGCTTTGCTGCGTCAGGGCCTGGACGGATTGCTATCATCGAAGGAAAAATGAATTCCCAAGTTTATCAAGACATTTTGCAGGAGAACTTAAGGCCATTTGTCTACCAGCTGAAGCTCAACAGAAGATGGGTGTTGCAACAGGACAATGACCCAAAGCATAGAAGTAAATCAACAACAGAATGGCTTAAACAGAAGAAAATACGCCTTCTGAAGTGGCCCAGTCAGAGTCCTGACCTCAACCCGATTGAGATGCTGTAGCATGACCTCAAGAAAGCGATTCACAACAGACATCCCAAGAATATTGCTGAATTGAAACAGTTCTGTAAAGAGGAATGGTCAAGAATTACTCCTTACCGTTGTGTATGTCTGATCTGCAACTACAGGAAATGTTTGGTTGAAGTTATTGCTGCCAAAGGAGGTTCAACCAGTTATTAAATCCAAGGGTTCACATACTTTTTCCACCTGCACTGTGAATGTTTACATGGTGTGTTCAATAGAAACATGGCAACATTTCATTTTTTGTGTGCTATTAGTTTAACCTCTTATGACCAAACTTCTGGAATAAAAGGGAATAATGACATGTCACACATGTCATGTGTCCTTAAGGGGTTAAGCAGACTGTGTTTGTCTATTGTTGTGACTTAGATGATGATCAGATCACATTTTATGACCAATTTGTGCAGAAATCCATATCATTCCAAAGGGTTCACATACATTTTCTTGCAACTGTAAATAAATTAGGTAAAACAGAGATGAGGTGAATATTTAATTTCAATACTTTGACTCCTTGTGGTTTAAATGCAGATTTTGAATTGTGCCACGTTCTATGACGTTTTAATTAACTTATTTTTAATAACTTCCATTTCTCTATACTTTTTAACTATTTACATTTTAGTATACCTCAATTTTTAGGTACATTATAATTCTAACAATTCAAAAGTCCGACCAGGACCAAATAGTACATCTATCACTTTTAGATTTTAAAATCTACAAGTATCCATTAGAAGTAAATACATACTATATTAAGGTTGGATTTTAAAGTATTGAAGCACCTAAGTATTAAATACCGATTATGTTAAGGTTTGTTTCAAAAGTATTAGAATCATTTAGGTTGCTTGCCTGTCATATCTGTCCTACAACTTTTTTTTTCTTCTTGTCTTTCTATTAATATATTTATGTTTTTTCTGGATATAACCCTTTTATTTGATAATACTGGGTATATATTTTCCTTTTTCTATTATATAATCCATATGAACTATATATTCAATGAGAAATTAGCTGTGATTGGTGGACATCGCGACCGGGACCGAGCGGCACAAAGCATTTTGGGGACTGCAGTTCGGAGAATAAATCGGAAGTGACGTGACGCTAGTGCGAGTGCATGTCAATGACAGGAATTATGACCGGAGCATGAACAGAAGGGCAAGGCTACTTCGGATGACACTACATTAGGAAACCAACCCCTCCATTGAATTACAACACCCATAGGAAGGACAAGTGGAGATTTAAAGCAGGAACCAGTCACTTTAACGATTGAAAAAGACTATTTAGCCGGCAAAACACATTTTAGAGGACACAAGGACAAGGATGATTAATGTTATTATATTTTATTATATTTTTAGTCTTAATTTTGACATTTTGATTTAACCCCTTAAGGAATGAGACAAATGTACACGTTTTGATCAAAATAAAAACACACAAAAAAAACCTTGGAATCTGACTATATGTCTGTTCAACCGTAATTCAGCTATTACATGTTAAGTTCGCCCACACTTATTATATACCATTTTATTCAGGAGAAATAGGGTTTTCATTTAACATCAAATATTTAACTATGAAACATAATTTAATATGAATAATTGTGAAAAATGTGAGGAATTAAACATTTTTAAAAAGTTATTTTTTTTTAGTTCTGCATGACATTTTAACTGTGAATGACATAATACGGGTTGCTTTTACTGCAATAAAATACACAAATTTATATTCAGCGATGTCTCACGCGTAAAATGGTATCCCCTATGTACAGGTTTTATGGTGTTTTGGGAAGTTACAGGGTCAAATATAGCATGTAAAAGTTTTCAGTTTTTTTCATATTTAAATTTGCCAGGTTGGTTACGTTGCCTTTGAGACCGTATTGTAGCCCAGGAATGAGAATTACCCCCATGATGGCATACCATTTGCAATAGTAGACAACCCAAGGTATTGCAAATGGGGTATGTCCAGTCTTTTTTAGTAGCCACTTAGTCACAAACACTGGCCAAAGTTAGTGTTAATATTTGTTTGTGTGTTTGAATTTTTTATTTTTCACTTTTAACGTATTTATATATATATTTTTATTTTATATTATATATATATGCACATGTTGATATTAAAATATATATAATTATATATAAATATTAAAATACACTTAGTGAGTGTATGTATGTGTAAGTATTTGTGTGTGTGTATATATATATATATATATATACTTAAATCGTATATAATACATATGATCTAAGTATATTATTTTACACTGTTTTAAACCGTAAACTTTTTTCAGGCAGCAGGGGGGCTACCTGTCATTCCAGGCACTCCCCCTGCTGGCACTGCTATGAATGGCTATTCCATCCATGTGATAGTGAGGTCCTCGCAAGGACCCCTCAATCACATGTCCCAGGAAGGCCCCATCGGCAGCAGGGGACTCCCTGGGATGTCAGGTAAGTCCCCCCCATCATGATCGCTGGTGAGCATGTAAGTGGGAAAGACGGCGTGGATGTGCTATGCCTCCCACCGGCGTTTAGAGCCAGGTCCCCAAGGATGGCATAACACGCCCGGCGTCCTTATGGGGTGTGTGTATATATATATATATATAAAATATATGAATAGAAAGGATGCATTCTTCGGTCTTCAAATATTACAAAATTATTTATTCCATTCTAAGGTATGCAACAAATTGATCGACATTTCGACCCATTTCGGGTCTTCCTCAAGATCAATACATACTTGTAAAAACATGCTTTATATAAGAAAAAGTATATTGTACTCACCATTAGTGATTGTGACCCTCCTCCCCCTGCTCGAAACCCGGAAGTGTCTGACGGTCACCACGTGATCCGCGTGGTGACGTGACCATGTTAGACATGCGTAAACAACGTGGTTGCTAGGAAACCAGTAAAGTAATTAGTATTAGGTCGGTTTCATATAACTCCGACATGTAGAAGCCCTATGCGTAAAGAACATGGTTGCTAGGAGACCAGTATGTATATTTAGTGTAATGCCGATTCCACATAGTTCCGAAGTGTAAGAGTGTTATGTGGCTGTTTGATAGCATAGAATCTATGGGATTCCATATGATTCTTAGAATATATAACACATTGCTAGTTCACTTTTGTGACATCAAACAGCCACATAACACTCTTACACTTCGGAACTATGTGGAATCGGCATTACACTAAATATACATACTGGTCTCCTAGCAACCACGTTCTTTACGCATAGGGCTTCTAAATGTCGGAGTTATATGAAACCGACCTTATACTAATTACTTTACTGGTTTCCTAGCAACCACGTTGTTTACGCATGTCTAACGTGGTCACGTCACCACGCGGATCACGTGGTGACCGTCAGACACTTCCGGGTTTCGAGCAGGGGGAGGAGGGTCACAATCACTAATGGTGAGTACAATATACTTTTTCTTATATAAAGCATGTTTTTACAAGTATGTATTGATCTTGAGGAAGACCCGAATGGGTCGAAACGTTGATCAGTTTGTTGCATACCTTAGAATGGAATAAATAATTTTGTAATATTTGAAGACCGAAGAGTGCATCCTTTCTATACATATATTATATACTACTTCAGCGTGGGATAGCACCAGGGGATTGAATTCTACAGCAAGGGTGAGTGCCATTATACATATATATATATATATATATATATATACACACACACATACACTGAACAAAATTATAAACGCAATACTTTTGTTTTTGCCCCCATTTTTCATGAGCTGAACTCAAAGATTTTAAACTTTTTCTATGTACATAAAAGGCCTATTTCTCTCAAATATTGTTAACAAATGTGTCTAAATCTATGTTAGTGAGCACTTCTCTGTGTTAGTGAGGACAGTTGATAGGTTTCAATTGTCACACTGTTGCAAAATGGTTCAGGACAAAAATCTACATTGAGTTAAGTTATGTTGATGACCCATAAAGTACAATTTGTGTTTGACAGGCTTAACAAAAAAGAACCCAAGAAAAAAACCTTCAGTTATCTAAATTATTTTCAGTAGTGTATGAAATTAACATCTTTAAATCATGGCTTTTTCCTGTTCAGCAGAAAAGTAAGCCGTATGATACAGCAGTCGATGTCGGCTGTGGTCCTGGGAGATATACATTCCCTCTAGCACCTTATTTCAAAAAAGTTATTGGTGTAGACATCAGTGAATTTCAGCTTGAGGAAGCCAAACAATACTGCACATTGGAAAATGTGACTTTCCAGTAAGTTATTAAAATCTATTTGTCTATATAACCACACACTGAACATCTGAAAGAAGACTTTATCCCCAGTCAATAGGTTCATTATGGATCTGTTTTGTTGGCTCTTGTAGGGTGGCTGCTGCTGAAAACTTACCCCTAGAAGATTCATCTGTGGACCTTGTGAATGCAGGCCTTGCTGCTCATTGGTTCAACGTGGACAAATTTGTTCATGAAGCAATTCGTGTTTTAAAGCCCAATGGCTGTCTGGCAGTGCATGCTTTCTTTCCAATTTTTAAACTACAAGATGATCGTAATGATGCTGCGCTAAATGCCATTATGAAGCAGGTGCTGGTTATTGTGGTGAAATTAATAGAATATAGTATTAACTGCTTTCAGTAAATATGCCACTGCAACTTGACCAGTTTCCATTCTAGCAAATATATAATTATCTGTGCTACACTAATTAGGCTACTGTTAGTGATCCTACTGTGAATTGGATAATTCTTTTTATGCTAGACCTCATGTATACACATGGAAACATACATTAGAGTAAGCTAAAGAGGAGCCAGGGACCCTAACAAAACGAAGTCCTGAATATTGGAGAATGTTCTCTGCCACAGTTTCCTACATCATGTCAGATTCCCATGAAGACATATCATTGTTCCTTCTCAGCAGTAATTCCTCAAATACCTAGGAAAAAAACACCTAAACTGAACTACATATATAACCCTATTGTGCCTGACTTTCAAAGTACTTATGGTGCTTCGACTAACCCATAAAACAGTATGGATTTTCACACGCTTGGTGTGTATGAGATAGTAGGTTGCTTTTTTTTGTCCCACAAACAGTAATTTAAGATCATTCTCAGCTGATAAACTATTTTATTTGCAGTATCTGGACAAAGTATCAGAATTTGAATACGAAAATGAAAATCTTTTGCATCACCAGTATGAAGAGGTGTTCAATGCTATACCATTAAAAGAAAAGAAGTGGCAAGTACATATGTCATGTCAAGTTGCTGTAAAGATGTTATGTTCCATAAAATGCCTAGAATTTTTTTATCTGTAGTTAACATCTAGCATCCTCTCACATTATGTAATTATTTTACATTAACATACGTTTATGTAATGCTGTCACCCAGACTGAAAAACACGACCCTGTTCCCAGCTGGCCCTATCTTGCAATTATCTTCTTATTTAGTTAAAGAATTGCCCTCTCTTGTATGCCAGTTTATTAATTTTGCAGGTACCACTCACTAGGGGGTGCCGGTGGCGAACTTTCGCAGGGGCGGCATTTCGCCACTCCTGTGTCTTATGTAAAGGGACCGGCGCTTATAATATAATATAATTTCCCATCCAGCAGTAGTACATCCTCTGTTCTTGCGATCTGCGAGAGCATTGCAGCGGGTTGCCATAGCAATCCGCGGCAACGCTCTCATGGATTGCGAGAACAGAGGACCTGCTGCTGCTTGATGGTAAACGAGCATGCAGAGTTCTGGGCCCCTCTTCACTGCCCATCTAAAGCTATGCCACCGGACCACCAGTCGAGGAGGATGGGACGGGCAGGTAAGTGTCAGCACATATTCCACACAACATACACACTGCATCTGCATACACTATACACACACTGCACACTTTATACACTATACACACACTGCATACACACTGCACAAACTATACACACACTGCATTCACACTGCACACTGCATAAACTATACACACACTGCAGACACACTGCACACTTCATAACTATACACACGCTGCATACACTATACACACACTGCACACTTCATATACATTTTATACACTATACACACACTGCACACTTCATACACTATACACACACACTGCATACACTATACATACAAGCTGCATACACTATACATACAAGCTGCATACAATATACACACTGCATAAATTTTTACACACAAGCTGCATTCACTATACACACACTGCATACACTATGCATAGACTGCATACACTACACAGACTGCATATACTATACAAGCGCACACACTGCATCCACCATGCAAACACACACTTATACATGTGTATCTGTATGTCTGTATCTGTTTGTGTGTCTGTGTTTTCTTCGGTGTTCATTGCCAAATACATTTTAAAAAATTGCAGTTGTTTACATTTCAAAGTTGGGAGGGGGGGGGGTACCAAATAAAGGATCCGCTCCGGGTGCCAAATGCTACAGGTACGCCCCTGGTCCCAGAGCATGTTGCTTCCCTCAGGGGACACTGAGGGTAACAGGGGAAGCTCCCTCAGGGGAAGCAGCAAGCTCTGGAACTTAGGAACTCCTGGGCATTGTGATTAGTTCCTGAGCATGCCATTTCCCTGAACAACCCCTCTGTGTTCCTGAGTAAGCTGCTGTTTTCTTGTGTAAACCTTTGGTGTTTTTGATGAAGCTGTTTTCTTGTGTAAACCATGGTGTTCCTAAAGCTTGCTGCTTTCCTGTGCTTGCTGCCTTCCTGAGTCCCTGATCGATCTGCCTTCCTGAGTCCCCGAGTTCCCTATATCCAGAGGCTCTACTCCCTGTATCCACAGGCCCTTCTCTTACACTAGGCCTGCATAATCTGCCACCCCTCACCTCCAGATGTTTTGAACTACAACTCCCATGATACCTGGTTTTGTATTTGATCCTGTTGTGTTCAATGTAAATAATAATATACTTGTTTTTGCCTTGATTTGTTTGTATTCTGATTTTCTTGCATTTTGGGTTCCAATCTAGGCTGAAGCCTATCAGGTGCCTCAGTAGGGCTGTATTTAAGTGCATGGCACTAAGGGGCGGGGGCATTGGGGGGCCCAAGAGTTGGCCGAATGCTCACATTGCCGGCAGGTGTTGAGGGAGTACTGTCCTCTGAACTCTTCCTGCAGTGATGCCTGGAGCTGGAATATGACATCACTCTGGGCCTGGCATCACTAAGCGGTGCATGAATGAGCTGACCAGGAAGATTACACCTCACTCACTGCCTCCATTGACTGCCTTCCCTGCCACCCGGCAACCTTTACAGCCAAGGAGCCCCACTGGACCCCAGAGAAGAATCCACTCCAGCTCTCTCAAAGGTAGGAAGGCTCTGTGAATTTGAATAAAAATATAAAATATATTTTTTAAAATAATAATAATATAATTGTATGTATATATATATATATATATATATCATTTGTGAGACATTGTTTATGAGTGTGTTAGTATCATTGTCTGTCAGTGAACAGTAATGTGTGTGTATGTGTCTTTCAGTCTGTGTCTGTGATTGTGTCTGTCAATGAATGTGTGTCAGTGTCTGTCAATAAATGTGTGTCTGTCAGTGTGTGTCTGTGATTGTGCGTCTATCATGAATGTGTGTTTTTGTCAGAGTAAGTCTGCCTGAATGTGTGTGAGTCAGTGAATGTGTGTGTTTGTCAGTGTTGAAAGTCAGTGAATGTGAGTGTCTGTGAGTGTTTATCTGTTAGTGAATAAGTGTGTCTGCCAGTGTGTGTGTGTGTCTGACAGGGAATGTGTGTGTCTCTGTTAGTGAATGTGTGTCTGTGTGTAAAAAACAGCAGATAGGGGATGCAAATAAAATAAGTGACTCAAGTAATACTTATTCTTTGGAATAAGTACATCTGAATCCTTTGGTACATAGAAACATAGAATGTGACGGCAGATTAGAACCCTTCGGCCCATCTAGTCTGCCCTATTTTCTAAATACTTTCATTAGTCCCTGGACTTATCTTATAGTTAGGATAACCTCTACCACTTCAGCTGGAAGGCTATTCCATGCATCCACTACCCTCTCAGTAAAGTAATAATTCCTGATATTATTTTTAAACATTTGCCCCTCTAATTTAAGACTATGTCCTCTTGTTGTGGTAGTTTTTCTTCTTTTAAATATAGTCTCCTCCCTTACTGTGTTGATTCCCTTTATGTATTTAAATGTTTCTATCATATCCCCCCTGTCTCATCTTTCCTCCAAGGGATACATGTTAAGATCCTTTAACCTTTTCTGTAAAGTTTTATCCCGCAATCCATGAACCAGTTTAGTAGCCCTTCTCAAAACTCTCTCTAAGGTATCAATATCCTTTTGGAGATTGTCTGCCTACCTTTAAGTCATCAGAAATAATCACCCCTAAATCCCTTTCCTCAGATGTTGAGGTTAGGACTATGAAATATTCTGTACTCTGCCCTTGGGTTTTTACGTCCAAAACTCTCTCTAAGGTATCAATATCCTTTTGTTAAATTGTCTGCCTACCTTTAAGTCATCAGAAATAATCACCCCTAAATCCCTTTCCTCAGATGTTGAGGTTAGGACTATCAAATATTCTGTACTCTGCCCTTGGGTTTTTACGTCCAAGATGCATTATCTTATCCACATTAAATGTCAGTTGCCACAACACTGACCATTTTTCTAGTTTACCCTAAATCATTTGCCATTTGGCTTATCCCTCCTGCAACATCAACCCTGTTACATATCTTAGTATCATCAGCAAAAAGACATACCTTACCATCAAGATCTTCTGCAATATCACTAATAAAAATATTAAAGAGAATGGGTCCAAGTACAGATCTCTGAGGTACCCCACTGGTGACAAGCCCATGCTTCGAATATACTCCATTGACTACAACCCTCTGTTGCCTGTCACTCAGCCACTGCCTTACCCATTCTACAATATTGGAATCCAAACTTAAAGATTGCAGTTTATTGATAAGCCTTCTATGTGCAACAGTGTCAAAAGCCTTACTGAAATCTAGGTAAACAATGTCTACAGCACCACCCTGATCTATTATTTTAGTTACCCAATAGTTTGGCATGATCTCCCTGAAGTAAACCCATGTTGTCTCTGATCTTGAAATCCATGTGAAAGGCATCATAAATTGAACCTAAAGATATAAAATAAAGTCCATAGCATAATACTGTAGACACACACACACACACATATATATATATATATATATACAAAAACAAGTAGCAATTAGCAACTCACAATGTTCAGAGCCATATATAGCAGGCTCTGACTGTATAAGCTGGTAATTATCACTCTGATAAAGCAGGAATCCAGATATGGGGTAAGTGCAATAGTTTAATTAAGTACGAAAGTATAAGTAAGTAAAAATAATCTGTGTAAAATCACAACAGATAAGGACACACATATAAATACAATTAAATGTCCACCCACAAAGCACAATGAATTTTGACCTGCCTGGTTTTCATAAAGAAACATAGTGGTCCGGTGCATACTGGGTCTCTCTGGCATCCTAACTTCATTCTGTCGCACAGGAAATTGAAGTCGGCGCCAAAAATAGGCATCCTCGCCTCCTGGTTCCCATAGTTCAATAGCCGCGTCTGTTCCGTTGCGTGGCAGTGACGTCATTACACTTTGCGTAGTAGGGTCTGACGTCATCCACATGCGTCGATATCAGGAAGTTCACCTATATGTTTGTCTTTTCTTAGAAGGAAAATTCGCCATATTTAAATCTCCCAAAGAGGTGTTAGCACATAACTATTGGCAATTGGACAAACTATATATATATGTATATATATATATATATATATATATATATATATCCTGTTAATCCTGTTGTCCTAATTTTATCCTGACTTAATAAAGAATTTGTATTTTAAAGACCGGTGAGCAGCTATTTTTTGGCATTATATATATGTTGGAATGCCATTTGGCCTGAATTTGTGGAAGGAGTAATGATCCTATATAAACCCTACCCCCCTACTTACCTTTGTCTTGCAAGCCCTTAGTTACCTGCACTTTTGGTCGAGGTTGTCGCCAAATCCTGTCTCGAGTACCCAGACCCTCGTTTACAGTTCCCGTCACCGACATCCAGGCTCCTTCACCGGCTTCTAAACCGCCTTCGGTATTCGTTTTCTGGCTTCACGTAACCACAAACGTGGGAAATGGCGTTCGGCTTTTTCCCAAGTTCGGACCTAAAAATGCTCCCTATTATTATTATTACTTACCCATTTCGTTCCTTATGCCGTTTGTTTACTTCTGCGTTTGTGCATCTAACAGCCGAACGCAGAAGTTCATCCTCACCTTTCTTTTTCATTCGTATAAATATTAATATACTGATCGCTCATACTTACCCTACGTTCGGCTGTTTCACACGTTCATACAGCCGAACACCCTTATGAACAGCTTTAATGCAGCCGGTTTCATTTACTTGTACAGACTGCAGTTGATTCATATGTTAAATCCCTCTCTTGTTTGTTTAGCTGAACGCGGGAGGGATAAGCAGGTATTCCCTATATGTTATGTATATACCCCAGTATGAAACTATGCATGACTATTTCCTTTTTATATTATAAGTGTATACTCTGTTTTTACCCCCTGCATATATAAAAAGGCTGTGTGGCACCATTTCCTGATCCACCGTTACATTTAATTATGAACTAATTCCCAGCACTCTGCGGTTTCCACACAAGGGTAACCCTCTTAAAGGAACAGTTGGCCTTTTAACCCCTTTTTATATCACTGGATCACTCAGCTGTAACTCTCCCTCCCCTACCCCCCTCCCATTTCCGAGGCTCATTTCAGACCAGTAATTCATACAACTAATCTGTTCCTTAAATATACTATTTCCGGGTTATCATTCTTAGAATACATATGTTTTAGGTTCGTCTACTCTTCTTCAAGGAAAATCTTCAAGAAGTGATTTCCAGGTTTCAGTTTTACGATATCAGGAAAAAAGGTTTTTACCAATTTTATGTTTCTCCTGAGGCCTCATTCAGCCTCCACGTCCTTGCGTAACCCTCACCCCCACCTCGAAAAAGTGGGTTCTAAACATTTATACACACCAGGTTTAAAAATGCCACCTAGACACCAACTACTCTCATAAACCTGCTCAACCGAGCTACTATCGTATTAATGTATCATTTCCTGTTTATCGTTCTACATAATATTACTTAGACTTATGCCATTTTACGCAGTGCCACTACTTTATCAACAACCAATTGGCTACCCAGTCTCCGGCATTCAGTATCAGGTATTTTTATCTTTCTCATTACGATTACGTTCTCATTAAGGCCTCACTTCGCCTTCGTATCATTCATAAATTCACATCCCTGGGTACCCAGAGGCTTGTCTCTTATTATGGACCAACGTTCAGGGCCCTCAGCTTACTCATGCTTACGTTACAGTATCTCTGGGACACACCTACACATACGTTCTACATTTTCACACTTGGCACACCAGTGGCACGCATCAGGCCCACTAGCATCTCCTTTTCCTATAGGTTCTGGATCAAGCCTGTTTCCTGCAGAAGCTAATTTATAGCCATATCAAAGTCTACCTGTGCTTTGTCCGAACAAACAGGATACTCAAGGTTAGTATTTACATATGTACATATACATCACTGCGAGAGATAAGCCCCAGTAGTTTAGAGAACTGGCTCGAAGGGTTAGGTTCTGGCCTTAGCTATGTAATTAATACCTGGTCCCGCAAGGTCTATACCCCCACCTCATACACGGAGGTTCGGCCCACGACCAAATCTCGCTTGCCCTTCTTTTGGGCTATAGCCAGGGCTTCACCAAATCACGGCCACACGTCTTGACTCTCTTTACGGTCACCAAGAGGCCTACATCCCGCCACCACGTGCATGTGGCCACAAAATCCCCATCGGGCCAAATCATAGGTAGAGCCTCTCTCCGCCACTTGGCACTAGCAGGGCCTCACCTGTCACTTGGTCTAGGTAAATTTTTTGCTTCAGCACTAGCTAGTAGGCCAGTTCTCCAGAGGTCTCACCTTTACCTCCTCTTCACTCTACTTATTCAAATCATTATTCTCTTTCAGATGTCACAAAAGCCGATCACCAATCTACCATCGGGCAACATAGCCAGCGCACCAATCAGGCCTGGGTCTCCGGAAAAATCCCTCACCCCTTTTACCCACAGGTCCCTTAGATACTGGACCATTCCAAAATTCTCAGCGGAGCTCAGAAGCAGGGGTTTCCCCTTTGTTGTCACGGCCAGAAAGACTGAACTATATAAGCTCATGACCACTCAGGCCAACATTCCCAAGGCAGGCTGTAGTTCACAAATCCTGCCAGCTCGCACTTCGTATTCCACACGAGGCACCCTGGCTGCTATACTCACCAACCTCCAAACGATCAATCACAGACTAGCGAAACTGGAATCCGCTATAATAGGGGCTCAGGACATCTAATCGGTAATTGCCAAGATCTGCACTGACAGAATACTGACCTGATGTATAGACATCCTGCACATTTTTAGGGATCTAGCAGTCCTAAGATTGACTATTTACTTTCACTTATTACTAATTTTGAGGGGTGGGCAATAGACAGAATAGACAGGTTTTTTTTGGGGTGCCCTCGAAGACACATGAGATAAGAATCTTTTCCCTAAGAACTTCAGACCAGCTAAAAGATAAGACTTAGCTTACTGATCTCAGTACCTTGTGTTGCTTATTTCAATTGAAATATACAATAGAAGCTCAGAAATACAGCAGGTCTGTTCTATAGAATAAAACCCGTTTTTTCTTTCACTGATACATTTTTTCTGATCTGTCTGCTCTATTCTATGCAAGAGATTCAGGTCTATTTAGAACCAACCTGACAGATACTTTATAAATCAAAGACTGCTACTTTGTAACGATTAAATACACACCACAAGAAATGTATCCATATTAACAGTACAGAGATAAGTCTATCTGCCTTTTGTAACTGCTAAACAAAACAAAATGAGGATTGCATCCTTAGTTAAACTCAGTATTTGTTAGAACTGCTTTAAATAACTAAAGGTGACACCTCTGGACTGATTATCTTGTGCAGTCATTTTGATTGTTATTGGTTAAATATACTCTACTTTGTAAATAGGATCTGTACTGGTATCTTACAGATAGATTTGTGACTACTGACCCTATTTTAATATTGCTTGTCACACTTGTTTTATTTTATGTATTAACATATTAAAAGTTAAGTTTTCTTAATAGACATAGAAAGACTTAATTTCGATTAAAAAAAAAAAAAAATCTTTCTCCTAACCTATGGTGACACCTACTGGTAGTTTTTTGTTACAACATATTTTTTATTTTTGTTTTATTTCCAATTCTTTTGCTGTTTTGGAATCCGCTATAGCCACACCAGATGGTCTCATCATACGTTTCCCCGGCTCACCCTGTCCCTGACTTCATCAGAAAGGGCATTTCCAAGGATATTGACGTTAACACCATGGCCCTACTGCTGACCTCCCAAACTACGCTCACTAGCATGACAGTCACTTCCATGGCTCACCAACCCCCCACCCCACACACTAGTCAAGGTGCCAGTCGGAATGACATGCCGGACAGTCCCATTACATTTCTGGGCAAGGCTCGGGTGTGCAGTGACTTTAACGCTGGGGTATGTAATCTCACGACATGCGGGGCACTGCACATCTGCTCCATATGCTTCAGAATACACAAAGTCCACTTGCCCAGCCTTTCTGTCACCTAAGAAATGCCTGACCGAAGTTAACATTGACATCCTG
Source organism: Pelobates cultripes (assembly GCA_933207985.1). NCBI lineage: Eukaryota > Metazoa > Chordata > Amphibia > Anura > Pelobatidae > Pelobates > Pelobates cultripes. The sequence continues at coordinate 66,778,201 of OW240918.1, read as the reverse complement.
GAATTCTATCTACAGTCACATCCAGCTAAGCACCTGTTAGATTATCTGGTGATGGGTTTTTCACAGGGGTTTCACACGGGCCTTATCGCCATCCCCACAGGTACACTTGAATGCCCTAACCTTTTATCCGCTTCCACTGTCCCACTCACGGTGGACCACCTTCTGTCTACAGAAATCACAGCCGGCTTTATGATCGGCCCTTTTCTGTCTTCACCTTTTTCATCTTGGCGTACCAATCCCATCGGTATAGCCAATCACAAATACTCCAACAAAAAAACGTTTAATTATTAATCTCTCCGCACCTCACTCTTCCTCCACTCCTAGTATCAACTCCCTCATTCCCGCCACGGAGTTCTCACTGCAATATGCCAAAATTGATGATGCCATGGAGGCCATCTTATTAGTGGGTAGTGGGGCTTGGTTGAGCAAAACAGAAATAACAAACGCCTTCAAACTACCTATTCACTCCTCACTATGGTGTTAAATGGAGAAACGGGTAATTTTTCGCCACCCGGCTCACTTTTAGCTCTAGGAGCAGCCCCAGGTTATTCGATATCTTCGCAGAAACCCTCTTCTGGCTGCTCCTAAGTATACTCAGGTGCCCCTTTGTCATCCACTACCTAGACGATTTTCGATTGATAAAACCAGGTTCACAATCCCCTCACTGCATACACTCCACCACAGCTTTTTACACGACACCCCTTGCCACCTAGCAAAACACTTGGTCCCTCCACCAAGCACGTTTTATTGGGCATAGTACTCAACACCACTACCTTCCAAGCCAGCTTACCACTAGACAAGCTGTCCCACATTAAGAACGAGATTGTCCTGTTCCTGCGGAGTATTGCGTGCACTAAGAGTCCTTATTGGGTCCCTCAACTTTGCTATGCGCATCATTCCGCAAGGTAGATCTTTTGTCTCCAGGCTTCTCAACTTGCTCCACGGTGTGCCCGACTCATGCCCAATCGTGTTGGACGATCCGGCTAGGGTGGATTTACACATGTGGAGTAGTTTTCTGGCTGATTGGAATGGGATCTCTTTGTTCATTCCCCCACTTTCAGTGCACTCACCTTCGATTCACACAGACGCAGCGGCACACACAGGGTTCGCAGCCATCTACGGCAACCACTGGTTTAGGGACGACTGGCCCCCTGAGACAGATGCCTTGCTGGCCTTTAGAGAAACATCTACTTTATTAGAGATCTATCCCATCGAAGTGGCCGCCCACACGTGGGGTCACCTTTCGACCGGCAAGGCAATTAGTTGCTTCTCCGACAACTCCGCAGCCTGCGACATCATTAACAAAGGTCGGTTCTCCTCCCTAACAATTATGAGGCTCATTCGCAGGCTGACATGGTTGGCAGCTACCTCTCAGTTCTTCCTAGTCTGTATCCACATTCCTGGTGTCCACAACACAGCAGCTGACGCTAGGTCACACTCCCAATTTGATACCTTCTTCCAGGCACTCCCCACAGCCCACCACTTACCAACTAGGATACCACCTTTCCATGAGCTAATCTGGGACTAAGCACACAATTGCACCTCGCACAGGTACACACGCTTCACGCAGGGTCACGACTTTCCCTTAACGTATGCCAGGGCTTACTGTATTGGACCATGACTCATACAGGAGCTGGCTTAAATTCGAGAACCTCACTGTTATAATCATTGTAAATTTTTTTATCTTTTTCTCTAAACTCACAACCCAACCTTCTGTGATGTCACTCAGCTGTTACGTCTCCAAAGGCACTACAGCAGCAGCTTCAAACACTTACACCCCAGTCTACATCACAAACAATGGGTTCACAAGAAGCATCAGCTCAGGTACTTACATACCTCAATCAGAGTGAAGCACCTTTCAAGCTTTCATTACTCATGCTGTATTAACTTGCAATGAAGTGTGGTTTCTTTGAATCCTATTTTTACAGCCCTACTTGTACCTTGGTTTCGGCACACCTCAACCAACTTTGCTTCCCCTTCTACATTCCATTACGTATTAGATAAATTCCGAGCACAAGCTGGAAGGCCATTTGGACTGAATTTGTGGGAGAAGTAATGATCCTATATAAACCCTGCCCCCCTACTTACCTTTGTCTTGCAAGCCACCTACACCCCACCCACCTACACCCATCTATATTAACACTAACCTTTGTGGGTCCTCTTTTTACAGGCCTACTCGCACATTGTTTTCGGCACACCTCAACCAACTTTGCTTCTACATTCCATTACGTATTAGATAAATTCCGAGCACAAATAAATATATATTAAAAACAATGATAAATAGTCAAAATGTTGAGAACCATCTATTACAATTGATGCAATATATCAGCAGTTATTAATAAAATCCAATTAAAAAGAGAAACAAAACATCTCTACTTTCATAATGTATATTTTCTTGGATTCCTTTAAAAACTAATTCCTTTCAGGTCCCTGTCATGGTGCTCCAGAAAATGCAGGAACATGCTATCTTTCTGATACCATTTTTAAATGTTGTGTATGTGCTCACATAAGTGCTCACGTATCCTGGTCCCCAGACATCTAGATTTTTTCCCCACATATTGGAGGCCACAAGGACACGCAAGGACATATACAACATTCAGTGTGTGACTATCATAGAATTCTTATCTGTCTGTCAGTGTAAGTCTGTCTGTGAATGTGTGTGTGTGTATATGTCAGTGAATGTATGTTTTCCTTTTGTTTATTTGCATTTCATATCATCAAGCTTTTGATTTTTATCCTATCAAGAATCCTGTACCATCAAGATTTATTTGGGAAAGATATATTCATATTAAACGTTATAAATGTAAATATATATATATGTTAAGACACCCCTAGTGTCTTTAAACGAAACCGCCGTTTAGGCGACCTTCCCCTTCTGCAATACAAATAATCCCCGTTCGCATAAGCTGTAGTGCACGAACCAAACTCAGGGGAAGCGGCAATCTACCGACCGGGATCCATGAACGGCTCCAAACTCCTGAACGGCAATCCACGAACTGCTGCCAGGCGCCGAACAATAACATCCACCAAGCGGTTTTCGGTTCCATCCAGCAGTCTCTAAGCGTAAAGTAGAAACCCCCCCAATAATGAGACAGAAGCTCCGCATTGAGGGTCAAACAGGGTCTGGCTTTAGTGTGGGCTACCTGCCCGCATTTATGCAGGTCTCCCACTTGGTGGACACTCCCCTAGGGGACCAAATGGGAGACTTAAATGACAGACAGATATGGGGACATTCCAGACACACAGTCACAGATTTTACCCACAATGCACTATGGTTTCCTCCCCTCTGCCCTGGAGATAATTAAGGAATAACTCAATTATCTCCAGGACAAAGCCAGTCGCCATTTTAAATATAAAATCATAAAAGACATAAAAATACATAACTTCACAAAAACCGAACATTTCCCATTCATATCACATATCCCCAGATCTAAGTGCATATTATTAGCAAATAGCGCTCAGATCCCACACACATAGTTCAATCGCCATGGAGTCAAAGTTCTTACAGTCCTTCGGTATACGAATGACTCCATGGGAAGGCTATCTGGGTTAAGTCTTTTCGTATGCTTCGAACGGCCGGTATTAGTATGCTTTCGTGGAGGCAGCCAGGCGTTCCGTTGTTCCAGCGGTGTTTGGCAGAAAAAGTGTCCGTTTTTAGTTCCATAGAAATAGAGCCAAACACCGCTGGGCTTTCGCGTGGTTTAAAATGGCCGCTGCCTCGTGGTCGACATACGAACGACGACCACCCTGAATTCGGTTTAATTGAGAAGTGTCTGCGGTTAACCACAACGTTCTAATTGGGATCAATAGGTTAACTAGCAGCACACTTTTCTCCTGGGTGGCCGTCCGTTCGGTAGGTTTGTTCGGGAAAAACAGTCATTCGTATGGCTGGGCCATAGGAAACAGCCATTTACACGAACAGGATAGAAACAGACAAATACACCTGAAATAACCAAACAGATGGTTCTGTCACAATATATTTTCCAGTTATATTATTGATTTTCTCTCTTGCATTTCCTTTCTCAACGACTAGGCACAACTTGTTCTTGTTTTTCTGTGTATTGTCTACTATTTATCTTGGAAAATCTTGGTACCAACGTTTCAGAGTTTGACTTCCTCAAAGTTAGAGCTGTATCTTTTTGTTATTGTTTCCATTGTATTAAACTCAATGGCCTGCTATATGAGCTAAATATTCAGTGTCTCACATGGAAGCATAGCTGAAAACAATTCAAACCAGTTGCAATATATTCTTGGCTTACCTAGTTTGGTTGACATGTTGCAAGATATGATTCAGTTTTTTATTCCATTATAGCACTTTGCCAAAAACCTTTTGCATCATTAGAATGCCAGGCTCATTCTGATATCATGTGTTGTGTTTCAGATTCTACAGTGTCAACCCAAGCTTTTGTTGGGGACAAAACAAACTTACAGCACTCAAAACATCATAGTATCCACATACCTTGTCCTCCTGACTCAGATTTATTTTATTTAGAGGACTGGCTTGTTGAATCTCCTGATTGGGATACAAAATCTACTATTTCTACCCAGCAACCTCTATACTTTAATTGGGAGCCCGATTATGAAAATGCATATAGCCCTGGGGACCCGAAAAAATGGATCACATCCATGATGTCAGTGGTGCACAGAATTTAGCTTCCCTGGAAGATGACCTTTCTGACTCCTAAATTTAAAGTATAATAACTTCCTGCTTCACAGTCACAGATTCCGTTTGAACTCCAATGTACTTCATGTTCATACTGGATTCCAAATTCACCATCTCTTATTTGCAAAACCTTTTCTCCTGTGCATAGAGTTGATATTCCAGCTTCTGTGAAAACAACAACTTCTCCTTGTGACGAGACCAATCTCGCCACTGTGCATTGGAGGAGCCTGGTTGCCCGTCTGCTGCCTTTAGACTATGGCCCCATGTTGAAACACTTGATTTTCCCCTGCGAAGACATGAAAGCCGGGTCATTTGGTGCTTGCCCTGTTTGAGCAGTGATACCCCAGATAGCTATGCCATGGAGCCCATTCGTATAATGAAAGACTATGGGAAAGACTTTGGCTCCATGGCAATTGAACTGTATGTGTGTGCTCTGAGCTCCATTCAGTAATAATGTGCACTCAGATCTGTGCTATCTGGGATATGTTGAATGTACCTGTTTTGTGCAATGGCTGCACAGTTATATGTTTTTATGTGTTTTATTGTCTTTTGCTGCCATGTGTTCAATGGAGTTTTGCTTCTGTCTTTGGAGATAATTGGATTACTTCCCAATTATCTCCAGGATAGAAGACTCTGTGGAACTGGTTTGGGGCAGAAAAGCCATGCTTCCTTTGGTCACAAAGGACTACGATCTATCTTTTGAACCATTGGACCAATTTGTATGAATTTGACATATGTTTGTATTTGGAGTATGTTGATTCTGAAAATGTAAGTTTTTTATGTGAATGTGATGCATACTTTTCAAGTTATGAATAATGTGGAAAAATTGTATTTCTCTGCTTGTGCTAAATTACATTACCCATTGTGTAAGGTAATTGAATCACATGCAGAAGGGAGGAATTTGTGTGGGAATGTCTGAGTGTATTGTATGTGTTTATTGGTTGTGTTCCAAAACCCTGTGGGTGGTACTAACGTGTAAGAATGTGTACATAAGCACAATAAACCCACAGCTCTGACTGTTCACTGCTTGACCCTCAACACAGAGCTTTGTCTCGTTCTTGGGGGGATTTATTGTATGCTGTTCCAGTTCGACTGCTAGGAGTGTAAACCTATTCGTATGGTTTTTCCTATTCTGCTGTTTACAACATTCATATGGTTTCCTGTTCGGCGGATTGGTGTTCTGCAGTATCTGTGCCTGTGCATCTGAAAGGGGAATATCGCCTGAAAGGGGAATATTGTCTAAACGGTTTTTAATCTCTTGTGGGCAAAACGGTCCGTTACACTCCTGTTTCAAGGTCCAAACACCGGAAAAGATCTTTGAAAATCCGGTATGCTCATTGCAAAACTACAGTGAACTTGCACTCTCCTAAGAATCCTACTCTGGAAATGATCTCAGATTCCTTACCTCTGTTACCTGTAGTGAAAAAGACTCTGCAAACATTACTTATGATGCCAAGTTCAGAAATTATTCATATCTCTAAAGAATTGTCTACATTGGCAGCATTAGTAGTGGATCCTTCGATAGGAGAATCTGCTGTGCCTTCTGCACAAGCCAAGGACATGTTGAGGCCCGTGCTTTGTGAATCAAAGCCAAAGTTTGTGCCCCATGGGATTACCAAGGTGGTACCCAAAGCTGAAACTCTATCCAAAACTGCTTCATTATTAAAGATATATTCTATGCTCCTGCCATGGCTGGTCTACATCCAGCTGAAAGGATACATGTGCATAATTGATCTCCTTCCCTTGAAGTTGTGACAGTGCACAGTATGATGACCCCTACAGAGATGGCAAACTCTGTTGATGTGTGAAATTACTGCTGAACCAGTGGCCGAGGCAATGGCTTTTGACACTGCAAACATACCTGTTAATAACTGTGACAGACCCATCCGTATGGACTAAAAGTACTGTGTTCGTCTGTTTTGCCGTTTGCATGAATTTCCCCATTCGTATGCCTTGTTTAAGGGAATGTATTTTTTTTGTTGAACGGAACTACCGAACGGCCGGCCACCCAGAAGAGAAGTGTGCTGCTGGTTAACCTATTGATCCCAATTAGAACGTTGCGGTTAACCCCAGACACTTCTCAATTAAAACCGAATACCAGGTGGTCGTCGTTCGCATGTCGATCACGAGGCGGCGGCCATTTTGACTATGCGAAAGCCCAGCGGTGTTCGACGATTATTTCATGGAACTCAAAACGGACACTTTTTCAACCGAACACCGCTGAAGCTGTCGACCTCCCCTTCTCAATTGACAAAGGCATACGAATACCGGCCGTTCGGGAGATTTAACAACACAAATAGACTTAACCCAGATAGCCTATCACATACCGAAGAGCTGTAATAGACTTTGACTCCATGGCGATTGAACTATGCATATGGGATCTGTGCGCTATTCGCCAATAATATGCACTCAGATCCAGGCTATCTGGGGATGTGTTATATGAATGTAATGCGTTCGGCAGTTATAAAGTTATGGATTTTAATGTGTTTTGTAACTTTGAGTTAAAATGGCGATGTGCCTCTGCTCGGGGAGATAATTGAATTACTTCCCAATTAGCTCCCAGGCAGAGGGGAGAAAACTGTGATGCATGCTGGGAATATTGTGGGGATGTATGTCCAAAATGTCCCCATGTCCTTCTGTTATTTCAGTCTCCCATTTGGTCCCGTAGGGGAGTGTCCACCAAGTGGGAGACCTGCATAAATACGGGCAGGTAGCCCACAGTAAACTCAGTTCGTGTTTTACCCTCAAAGCGGAGCTTGGTCTCGTTATTGGGGAGATTTTATTACCGGCGACTAGAGACTGCTTATTGGGATTATTTGCCGCTTGGAAACTATTGCCGTTCGGCTGCTATTGGCGATTCGTGTATTTGGAGCTTGTGAAGGGAAGGAGCCGTACAGGTACCGTTCGGGAGTTTAGAGTGTTCCCTAGCTGGCGGTTCGCATGGTTATACGGCATACACTACCCGACCACATTATTGCGAACGGGGAGCATTCACTAAACGGCGGTTTGTGCATTTACTACTGGAGGTACCGTAACAATAACAATATTCTCCTGTCTATCCTTCCATTCCTGAGCCAAGGCACGTATCCAGCACCCCTGTCCAACCTATCTCTGAGGTCATACCTGATGATGAAACCTCTCTTGTTCCTGAAGATGTTATGCTGACTGTCCTTGCATTACCTGAGTCTGAAACCAAAATGGGTACATGCACATTCTGTGCTTCCTAGTCCTGAGGACCTATTTGTCCCTTCTATCTGCAAACATTTCCTTCCTGAATATGTTGCACTCCCTATCCTTGCTTTCCTAATTCTGCTGTGGTTGTAGAATTGCTACCCTTTCTGCCACAAATTGGGAATCTATAACACAATACACAGAATAGCCCCTAAAGATGTGCTTGTTCCTGAGGAGACATCCCTAAGAATGTGCCAATGCTGAATTGCTCTCTTGTGAACCTATATATCAACTACTGTTTAGGATCACACATTTTAGTATCTGAGTCAGACCCAGGACTAAAGTACATGTTGTCTCTTCCCAACAACATCCCTATGTAATTTTAGAAACTGGAATTTGCTTTGTAAGGCTAACTCTTTTTCTAGTTTACCACTTATGGTTTTCTTCACCGCCCTTTATGAGGTCTGTACTGTAACTATTCTAAAACTTTGTCATCTGTGATCTCTGAAACATCTTTATTGTTGCATAGAACACTGAAGAAGCCTGGCACAGAGAGTTCGGAGGCAGGTCAATTCCAGAAGCAAAACAGACTTATTGTAACCACCCGGGTCTCAGCCGACTCATGTTCAAAGTCTGAGAACTGGAGTTTTGAATTACAGGCTTTTTATAGACTATACATGCTCAAACTGTACCCTTCCACTAATCAGTAAACAGTGTACACAGGATTACCTTATATGGAGAGGCAATAACGGAATAGGAGAGAATGGAATGTGCTTTCAGGTCTTGCACATGCTCATTAAATTTGATTACTATAACTTGACTACATGTAACTTACAAACAGATACATGTACTTGTATATGCCACGTGGAGATTTTAGGCCTAGTAATGTTTGGGCCTAATTGAGATCCCGTCACATTATAACTTTGGTTTGTTCCTTGAACCATGCCACTTACTGTTCCTCCTGAACCACCTCCTCTTCATTCTTTTAAATGGGAAGGGCAACACTTTTCCCCTGTTTTTTTTTTTTGTAAGGGGGAGTACTGTCATGATTCTATTTTTGCTCATCAGTCTGGTGAAGTACCTCACAGTGCCACTACCTTTATGTGGTGGTGTTGTAGGCTGCTAAACCCAGACTGAGATTATCTTCTCCCTGTTTAGTTAAGAATTGCCCCCCCTTTTTAAAAATTATTATTATGATATTTATAGAGCGCCGTCAAATTCCGCAGAGATTTACAATGAGTGGACGAACAGACATGTAGTTGTAACCAGACAAGTTGGACACACAGGAACAAAGGGGTTGAGGGCCCTGCTCAATGAGCTTACATGCTAGAGGGAGTGGGGTATCGTGACACAAAAGGTAAGGATAGTATTAGACTAATGACAGTTGCAGAAGAGGAATCAGTCAGGAGCTATTAACAGTTTAATTGATACGCTTTTATGAAGAAGTGAGTTTTTAACGATTTTTGAAGGAGGGGAGACTGGGTGAGCATCTAACGGAGGAGGGAAGCAAGTTCCACAGGAACGGTGTAGCCCTCGAGAAATCTTGAAGGCGAGCATCAGAGGTGGGAGTACGGACAGAAGATAGACGTAAGTCTTCAGCAGATCGTAAGGGACTGACAGAAGGGTGAGGCATGGGAGGTGCGGGCGGACAGGAAGATGAGCCTCACCTGCCGCATTCATTATGGACTGTAATGGTGCAAGTTGGGAGCACGTAAGACCACTGAGAAGTGGATTACAGTAGTCAAGACGAGAAAGGACAGTGGAATGGACCAACACCTTAGTCGCATCTGACGTTAAGTAGGGGCGGATGCGCTCAATGTTTTTGAGATGGAAATGACAGGATTTGGCGATAGATTGAACATGAGGCTTGAAGGAGAGGTCGGAGTCAAAGAGAACACCTAGGCAGCGAGCCTGCGTGGTGGAGCTGATGGTAGCACCGTTGACTTGGAGGGAGACAGACACAGGAGTAACCACACTTGAGGGAGGAAAGACCAGAATTTCAGTTTTGGTCAAGTTTAGTTTAAGGAAGTGGGCAGCCATCCAGTTAGAAACAGCAGAGAGGCAGTCAGAGACACTAGTCAAGAGGGACTGGGAGAGATCAGGAGAGGACAGGTAGATTTGCGTGTCATCTGCATAGAAATGATATTGGAAGCCAAAGGAGCTAATGAGTTTACCAAGGGAGGCAATATGGATGGAGAACAGTAGGGGACCAAGGACTGAACCTTGGGGGATACCAACAGAGAGGAGTTGGGGAGAAGAAGCCAAGCCAGAGAAAGAAACACTGAAAGAGCGCTGGGAGAAGTAGGAGGAGCACCAGGAGAGAGCAATATCTTGTAGACCGATATTGCAGAGGATGAGAAGAAGCTGTTAATGATCAACAGTGTCAAAAGCCACAGACAGGTCAAGGAGAATTAGGATAGAGTAATGACCATGAGATTTTGCAGTAGTAGATCATTGGATACTTTGGTCAGTGCCGTTTCCATAGAGGGCTTAGTGCGGAAACCAGACTGAAGCGGGTCTAGCAGAGAGTTGGACTCGAGGAAGTCTGTCAATCTCGCATACAATTTTTTCAAGGATCTTGGATGCAAAAGGCAGTAGCGAGATAGGACGATAGTTGGATGGGGAGTTAGGGTCAAGATTGGGCTTCTTAAGAATTGGGGTTACAGTTGCATGTTTGAAGGGCAATGGAAATATACCAGAGGAGAGAGAGAGCTTGAGAATTTTAGTGAAAGGTGGAGAAAGAGAAGAAGACAGAGTACGGATGAGATGCGAGGGAATTGGATCTAGGGATCAGGTGGTGGGGCGGGAGGACTGGAGCAGAGCAGAAACCTCTTCCAATGTAGTTGGTGCGAATGAACATAGAACAGCAGAGGGAGTGAAGTTAGGGGAAGTATTGTAAGGGGAAGAAGAAAGATGAGAGATCTCTTCTCTGATTGTAGAGATCTTGTCAGTGAAGTGAGATCTCTACAATCAGGGAAGAGATCTCTCATCTTTCTCCAACAGCGTTCTGGAGCATTTTTGGAGGTATCGAGTGAGCTTGGTGTGTCAGGGTTGTTGTTGGGGGGGCCTGCAGCATTTAAATGTACAAGGTGCCATGATGTCTAGTTGAGAGGAGAAGGTGGAATTGTAGAAGGAGGTTGCAGAACTAGGACAGGTGAAGTTTGAGATAGGTAAAAGTAGAGATTGGAGATTAGTGGAGAAATGCTGTGGGTCAAGACATTGAAGGTTTCTGTGAGAGTGATGTTCAGACGGTAGTGTCAATTGGGTCTTACGTATGCCAATGTCAAAAGTCAGCAGATGGTGGTCAGATAGAGGAAAAGGAATATTGGAGAGATAAGAGGCAGTACAGAGGTTGGTGAAGGCAAGATCAAGAGTGTTTCCTGCAGCATGAGTTGCTAAATGGCACCATTGCGTAAGGCCAAAGGAGGAGGTTACAGAGAGCAGACGAGCGGCATCAGTGCAATTGGGTTTATTTATTGGATATTGAAATCACCAAGTACAAGTGAAGGCGTGCTAGATGAGAGGAAGTGGGGAAGCCAGGAAGAAAAGTGCTCAATGAATAGTCTAGGATAACCAGGGGGTGGTAGATGATAGCAATTCTTAAAGGAGTGGGTTTAAATAGGCGGACAGTGTGAACTTCAAAAGAAGAAAAGGATAGGGCAGGGGGAGTTATGATTGGTTGAAGGGAACATTGAGGGGACAGAAGGATGCCTATGCCGCCTCCTTTACAGTTGAGTCTGGGAGTGTGAGAGAATTGTAGCCCACCAAAACATAAAGAGGCAGGAGTAGCGCTCTCAGACGGGGACAGCCAGGTGTCTGTAAGTGCAAGCAATGTGAGTGAGTTTGAGATGAAAAAGTCATGTATGGTTGTTGATTTTAAATTACTGCAGATGGAGCGGGCATGCCAGAGGGCAGGGTATTGTGATGAGGTTTGTGGGGTTTCTGGGTGTCTTAGTGTGTGTAGAGAAGGTTTGGGATTGGGATAGACATCACCAGCTGCTAGAAGTAGAAGAAAGTGACAGGAGGTGTGAATGTGTTTTGTATGCAGGGGGTCTAGGATGAGATCGATTTGTGGGTTGGAGTGAGAGAGTAGAAAAATGAGTGTAAGGCATGAGATGAGAGAAGGGGGGAGTGTAGCAGAGAAGGCCATATGTAAATGTGGATGGGGGGGATGAGTGAAGTGGGTGTAAAGAGAGATTTATATACTGAGGGAGACTGAGGAAATAAAGAGGAGGAGAAGACAGATCATTGCTAAACTGTGAAAAATAAAAATTGGAGATAATTGGAATATCAAGAGCAGGTTTAATAAATTTGTTTTTAGTCTGGTCTCTGTGTCCTGCATAACTTTTTTTTCCAGAGCATGTTGTTACCCTCAGTGTCTGAGAGCTAGCTGCTTTCCTGTGCTTCCAGTTCCAGAGCGTGGTATTATCATGTTACCCTGAGTGTTCCAGACCATGCTGTTTCTTCTGAGTTCCAAAGCATGCTGCTCTGCTATGTTAATCCTAGGTGTTCCTAAGGACCTATGTTTGCTGCCTTCCTGAATTTCCTGTATCCAAAGGCCCTTCTCCCTTGCTTTACACTGGTTATCTGTTTTTATATTCTACTGTGTTCCTTGTAAAAAACAATACACTTGTTTTGTCTTGATTTGTGTGTATTATGGTTTCAGCACCTTTTACTGACCAGACCAGTGATATATACAAACTCACACATACAGCCAGACACACAGCCAGACATGCACACAGACACAATAGATATACACACACTGTCAAGCATACACAAAGCCAGACATACACACTCACACACAATAGATTCACATACACTGTCAAACTGATATACAGAGAGAGGCACAACAATACAGTCAGACTTACAAGAACATATTCCTCAACTGTTCCCTCTGCAGAAGCTAGCAATACATATCACCTACCCCTGCACTTTACTACCCTCCAGGCAGACCTACATCACATTCCATGTGTTCCAGTTTGAGCGGCAGTGCAGTTTGAGAGATGGCAAACAGCAATATATAAAATGTCATATTCCACCTCCTCTACACACTACTTGCATAAGTGCCTCAGTTGCAAGTTAGAGCAGCTCTGTGGTAATTGTGGGATAAAGGGATATCCTGGATATCATATTAGTAAGTGCAGTGACCTGCGACAGAGCTGTGCAGGCTCACATATAATAAAGGGTGATGCAGCTGGATGGGGAGATTTTGATATCTCCCCTACCTGACCAATAAGCACTATAAGGCCCCATGCAGGCCTCTGAGCAGTATGGGTCCATTAAAAGGTACTGTCTGTAACCCTCTGATGGTGGCCATGCTTTTCATTGAAGCCTTTATCTGATACACTATAATATTCTTATGGCTTTTACTTGTTTAAAATGTATTGCCCAGTCACTTGCAATGTTTGACAATCTCTTTATGATTTAAACTACAAAAATCCATTTTAATTTCCAGGATTATAATCATGTAGCCATACCCAAACATTGCTTTGTATGGTAGATGACAGACCTTATAAATATATGTATTTTCTTACAGGATTACTGACATACCCGTTGTATACGACATGTCTATTGAAGAAATAATTGGATTTTTCCAGTCTATATACATGTATCAAGAATTCCTTAAACATGATGAAAATGAAGCCATTGGATTCCTGATGCATCTTAAACAGAGGTGATACAAAAAATTGAGCTTAGCCATGTGCAAAGGTAGTGTGGACCGTGTATATACACTCCACCACCCTCTCCCAAGATCCCCGCCTAACTCCAATGATGCAACTCAAACATAGATTGGGGTAAAATCGGCCACAGCTTTATTAAATTAACTAAAAATATCATAACACATTAACTTTAAATTTTTATATAAACAATAAAATATTTCTAAAACCCAGAACTAAACCTTGCCAACCAATCCTAACTTGTCCTGAGCACCTGTCCTCTCCCCTCGTCCTAAGCACCAATTGGCCTCAAATCTGGCCTTATGTTATATATGGTAACCACATGCCGTGTAAGCTTAGTGGGCACGTCTGTCAACCAATACCTTATACTAGAGGTTAGGGGAGGAAACCGCCCTACACATCATTCCTCCATGGACGCCTGACTCAACCCTGGTTGGCAAGGACCCCATCGGCCTGATGCGACAAGAAACTAGAGTGATAAACCACAAGAAAACCGTGAGGGAAGGAAGCTGTTACCTAGGCAGATATTTTAAGATGGCTGACAGGGGTTGGGAAATGGCTGCCTATATATAGTAATCCAACCCCTAACCTGCTTACTGAATCTCCTCCTAATTTCTACTTACACTTCCCTACTCTCCCACATGTCCCTTATCTGTCTAGCTTCGCCTGCCTCCTTAGGGTCTAGCCAGAACACTTTTTTTTACTAAAAATTAAATTTAGTTCAGCCTCAAACTCTTTAAGTTGACTGTTCAACTCTTCTAAATATCATCCATGAAAAATATTTAGGACGAACCAAAAAAGGTTAGCGAAAATGAGCCAATTGGTGTATTACAAAGTATACACATAATGGAAATATTATGCATATAATTTGCAGAATATTGATAGGTGCATCTTCCCGCACTTTAGTACATAGATCAAGTGAACAAAAGTTACCAATAGAGGGAAAAATGAGCAGTGAAAAAAAAGCAATTATGCGGATGGGATATATTAGGCAGCAAGGTAAAAGTCAGTTCTTGAATTTCATGTGTTGGAAGCAGGAACAATGAATGCATTAGCGCTGGCTCGAGTGGGCAGAGAGGCGCTGGGATAAGGTAAGTAAATAAAGGGTTTTTATTCCTGGCACTATAGTATCACTTTAATATGTAACAGTGGTAATACAGGTGATACTCGAAAAATTTGAATATCATGCAAAAGGTTATTTATTTCAGTAATGCAACATAAAAGGAGAAACTGATTTATGAGATGGATGCATTACATGCAAAGCAAGATAGCTCAAGCCTTGATTTGTCATAAGTGCGAGGATTATGGTTTACAGCTCATGAAAATCACAAATCCACAATCTCAGTAAATTATAATATTGTGAAAAGGTGTAATATTCTAGGCTGACAGTGTCCCACTCTAATCAGCTAAGTAAGCCATAACACCTGCAAAGGGTTTGTGAGCCTTTAAATGGTCTCTCAGTCTGGCTCAGTAGGAGTCACAATCATGGGGAAGACTGTTGACCTGACAGTTGTGCAGAAAACCACCATTGACACCCTCCATAAGGAGGGAAAGCCTCAAAAGGTAATTGCGAAGGAAGATGAATATTCCCAAAGTGCTGTATCAAAGCACATTAATAGAAAGTTATGTGGAAGGGAAAAATGTGTAAGAAAAAGGTGCACAAGAGGCAGGGATGACCGTAGCCTGGAGAGGATTGTCAGGAAAAGGCCAATCAAAAGTGTTGGGGACTTTCACAAGGAGTGGACTGAGCCTGGAGCCAGTGCATCAAGAGCCACCACACACAGACGGATCCTGGACATGGGCTTCAGATTTCATATTCCTTTTGTCAAGCCGCTCCTGAACCACACACAACGTAAGAAACGTCTTACCTGGGCTAAAGAAAAACAGACCTGGTCTGTTGCTCAGTAGTCCAAAGTCCTTGTTTCTGATGAGAGCAACTTTTGCATCTCATTTGTAAACCAATGACCCAGAGTCTGGAAGAAGAATGGAGAGGCACACACTGCAAGATGTTTGAAGTCCAGTGTGAAGTTTCCACAGTCTGTGTTGATTTGGACGTCTGCATGTCATCATCACTGTGCTTAATTAAGTCTAGAGTCAATGCAGACGTCTACCAGAAAATTTTGGAGCACTTCATGCTTCCGCAGACAAGCTTTATGGGGATGCTGACTTCATTTTCCAGCAGGACTTGGCATCTGCCCACACTGCCAAAAGCACCAAAGCTGTTTCAATGACTGTGGGATTACTGTGCTTGATTGGCCAGCAAATTTGCCTGACCTGAACCCCATAGAGAATCTATGGGGCATTGCCAAGAGAAAGATTAGAGACATGAGACCAAACAATGCAGAAGAGCTGAAGGCCGCTATTGAAGCATCCTGGTCTTCCATAACACCTCAGCAGTGCCACAGGCTGATAGCTTCCATGCCACGCCTCATTGAGGCAGTAATTGCTGCAAAAGGGGCCCAAACCAAGTACTGACTCCATATGCATGGTTATACTTTTCAAAGGTCCGATATTGTTCTATGTACACTCCTTGTTTTGTTGATTGCATGTAATAGTCTAATTTACTGAGATTGCGGATTTGAGGTTTTCATGAGCTGTAAGCCATAATCTTCGCACTTATGACAAATCACGGCTTGAACTATCTTGCTTTGCATGTAATGAGTCTATCTCATATATTAGTTTCCCCTTTTACATTGCATTACTGAAATAAATGAACTTTTGCACAATATTATAATTTTTCGAGTATCACCTGTATATTTTTCGTAAAGAAAATAAAAAACACAATAGTGTAATACTGTAACACTGTGCTAAAGTGCAAAAGTAATCTGTATTACACTCACAATGAAGGAGCTTATAAACTCAATGTTAAAGCAGATGGTGGTATAAATCCCAACCTATGGATTTCTTGTGACTCATAGTCCTCAGTAATGTGAATACATGTAATGAAGAAAACAAATAGTGCACTCCATATAACTTAATAGCGGTAAGAATTATAAAAAGGTCATACATAGGAATCTGCTCAAATAAATCAGGCTTAGTGGTATGATCCCCACCGAAGATTAGACATTTCTGATAGTAGTGTAATTGTAGTTTTAGTACCAAAAACAAAAAAGCTAAATTATTTAAGTTTAGAAAGCTTCAAAATTATCCAAAAGGTATATGGTCATATATCCAAGATGTATAGAAAAAAAAAAGAAACTTACCCATTATGAAAAGAAAGAATATCGGACATTGTAAATTCTGAACATTATCCGGTTAAACTTTTTTCATAATTTTCATTTAGTGCAAAATGTGGTTTTCTTTTTTCTTTTTGTTTATGCTTGTATTATAGGGGTGTAATGGAGTTACTCTGTTTTGCAGGATTTACTGCCTTATTTATCACTATTTATTGTCTAGTGCTTATCCAACCTGTATTTATACATTGTTTTATTTCTCTTGTGGAGCCCATGCCTCGATGCGGCAGAAATGTTTTGGCAGCACAAGGGGGACCTACACGATAGGAGGCAGGTAGTTTTAATCTTGTGGCTGACCAGTGTGTATATGTATATCTCTCTCTATATATACACATATATACATATACATACATATACACATATATACATATACACATACATACATACATACATATATATATATATACCCCAATACAAAAATTCCTTGCACTCAGGCTATAAATATCAAAAATTGCCGGGTGCCAGTCCTAGGCAGTAAAGTATATACATTTGTAGAAAATGGGCTGCACTCACGGTCTTTTAAAAGGTTTTTCCAATTCCTTTATTGGTGTCAAGCTGACGACATCCCACTATACTTTGTGGATATATAGTCGACATTTCAGTCCCTCCTTGGGACTTTCCTCAGCACCACCACTGCTATACACATCTAAAACAAGCATATTTATATACTAAGTTAATTAATTCACAAGAAACTTTCCCCTCCGTGCAATTCCAGTTTGTGGCGTTCTCGCCGTGCTTGTGTGCATGTGCGTACGTGACTCCGCCCACCATTATATTGCAGTACACACGCATCACCATAGAGACACGTCTACAAGGTGAACACCACTGTGTTTAGTATTTCCTGGTTACGGTTAAACACCTCACATGCGTATTTACATTGTTTCACAGTGTGTGCACGTACAAGGCAATCATACTGCAGTAAAGTGCTGTTATTTGGTTTGCCTTGTCTAAAAGATAATAATTATAAAAGTCAGAGAGAAATGAACAACCAATTGTCCCGGTATGGGGGGAGGTGTAAGTATAATAAAACTTAGCCTTTAATCAAAATTAATTAAGATGAAATACAATTGTATGACCCAAGGGAATCAGTAATCAACATAAAGTAGAATAGTCAAAATACATAGACACAAGGCATCAATGTTGTGTCCATATACTATGATACATGAAATCAACATAAATTTGAATGATAGGTATGTTTAAACACAAAGCACAATTGTACTATTATATACACAGATGAAAGAAAAGAAAAGAAATATATATGTAACTATATACAAAATATTTTAATTGTAAAACTGCTATAAATAAGAATCTATAAAAAGATAATGGCTTTTAATGTGTCAATATTAAGCCATAACATTCAATAGTGCAAACCATGTTAATAAAATCCTTGATGCTATATATGAGTGCTTATGCTAGTGCTTTTAAAGCGGCATTGTCATGGCCGAAACTTTTTTTTTTTTTTAACCCCCCTCCTGGAACTTGGCGGCCGCTGGGGAGGGAGACCGGTTGTCTCTTCTCCCTTCAAAGTATAGTGCTGCTGGGGAGTAGGACCGACTGTCCCCTCTCCCTTTGAGATGCACTGCCGCTGGGGAGTAGGACCGACTGTCCCTACTTCCAGTACCTCCGGCTGCTGCTGGAGGGTGAGGCCGGTTGCCTCCACTCCCCAGGATGCTGGTTGCTATGAGGTAAAGGGATCGATCATCTCCTTGTCCTGGAACTCAGGCCGCTGCTGGGGAGGGAGGCCGGTTGTCTCCTCTCCCTGTGAGATGCACTGCCACTGTGGAGAGAGATCGGTAGTTCCCTCTCCCTGTATATGTCCTTTGTTCTTGGATAGCCCAAATATCGCGTATAGCTTAAGCTCGTAAAGCTGCACTGCTCAGTTCTCAGCGTCCAGCTCATGCATGGTTGCCATGACCGTCTCCGTCGAAGGATCCGGGCCATACCTGGTTAGCCGCCTCTTTACTTCATCAATGTAAGCGGCGCCCTCATAGCGATATGTCATGTTTGCTTGGCCCCCACTCTGGCCAATAGCGGTGGGTGGGGGCCCTAAATTAGAATGGGGGGCCCTAAATTAGAATGTCCTCCCCCCTGGATCCCACCCCTGAGCGGTAGGTGGGGCCCTAAATGCTAATTAGGGGGGGACCTAATGTCCTCACCTCTGGCCCTCACCCCTGAGCGGTGGGTGGGGGCCCTAAATACTAATTAGGGGGGACCTAATGTCCTTCCCCCTGGCCTCCACCCCTGAGCGGTGGGTGGGGGCCCTAAATAAACAATTAACCCCCCCTTAGGGAGTTATCTACCAAAAGGCTGAAAGACCTAAATTGGTCTTTCAGCCAAATTTACTAATACTAAGTAAAGATTACTTAGTATTACTAAATTATGCCCCTACTCGCTACACCGCGAGTAGGGGTATGTCTAGTAAACAATGAGTAGCAAGTTACCGAAGTTACCGAAGTTGCAGAAGTTCCAAAGTGTCGTAGTGCCATATTCCGAATTTCGGAATGCCGAACCGAACTGAAAATTCTTCCCATGCACATGCCTAATTGTGATTATAGCGATCCCCAAGAGTGTAGTTATCCCATTACCCAAACATGAGCCAAGGCTTCAAGAAGGGGTCAAGCAGGTCTGTTTAATGAAAGCCAGTACTCCCAATTTGTACAATTCCTCAGGCCATAGGCACACCCCCTGGGCCTGATGGAACACAGGCACACAAACCAATCAGAACAATACAACAATGTCCGACACTCCCACATACAGCACACAAGCCTTCCCCTCTGACTGGGATATAATTAAAGTAGCTAATATAATAAACTAATTATTGACAGGCAGAAAAAACACATTTTCCCCAAAGTCCAGAAAACCCCCAAAACATAACATATCCCCATTATATCCCCGGATAGCCGGATCTGGGTGAGCAACATATCCAAAAATCACAAAGATCAGAGCAGGGGTTCAGAAGTTGCATGGAAGTCTCTTTTGACCGACAGCACACATGATTTCATGCCCAAAACAGTTCCAGAGAATTTAGCTGTGCTGCCGGTCTATTTCCAGTGTTAAGTTCAGTTCAAATAAACGAACGGCAACCGTTTGCGCAAACCATCTGTGCAAACCGTCAATGTTAAAGTGCGGTTCGAATTGTCGAACAGCGTTCGACTCCAGTCGAAGTGTTGAAGCCTGGAGAAGGTTAGGTTCAGCAGTGTTCATGCCATCATGTGTCCGATTTGAGTTCCATGAACTCGACGACCAAACGCTGCTAAACGTGTTTGAATTAAAATGGCCGCCACCACGTGTTTGTTTGTCGAATGGCGGCCACTTCGACTACTTCGGCACTTCGACTGTATCTCAAGTGCCACTTCAAAGTTGTAGAACTGCTCCAATATAATTTAAAGGGGCAGAAAGAGTATTTTACAATCCAATTAGTCCAAATGGAGCTTTTAAAGGGCAATACATCCCAGGAGCTATAGTCACAGGGCAAGAGGCTGGCATTTGAAGGAACGTGCAAATAGCCCAGTTTAATGTGGCGTTCGAATAGTCGAACGCACTTTGATTTCCATTGAAGTGGAAAAGAAGGTAAGGTTCAGCAGTGTTCGTGCCATCGTGTAGCCGTTTTCAGGTCCATGAGTTTGATGGGAAAACACAGCTGACCGCGTTCGACTAAACAAGATGTCCGCCGCCACGTGTTCGACTATACGAACGGTGGCCACACAGCGATCGGCAATTAACCTGCGGTTAACACCCTGGGCAGGGCCGGACTGGGGATACGAAGCAGCCCTGGAAAAAAATCTATGCCAGCCCCATAGCCAGTCATTGTGCTATGTAGGGTGTTTATATATATATATGCAATTGAAATAGTTGGCTGCACTCTTGGATTTCCTGAAAATGTAACTTTTATTGAAATATTTAAGAGAAGATCAATGTTTCAGTCCCTCTTGTGGACTTTTGTCATGAACAAGAGGGACTGAAACGTTGATCTTCTCTTAAATATTTCAACAAAAGTAAAATTTTAAGGAAATCCGAGAGTGCAGCCAACTATTTCAATTGCCTATATATATATACTGGATACTGGAGCCCTGGTGATGCAACAATATTTATATATATATATATATATATATATATATATATATATATTTTTTTTTTTATTGATACATTTCTTCTAATTCAAAATATTAGTTATTTTAGGGTAATTAAATTATACAGTAAAGCATACTCACACACAGACAGAAAATCTTACTGATGCACACAAATAGGCTCATTGACAGACAATGACACACACAGACAAGGTTACTGGCGCACACACAAATTTAGTACAGACAAACTCTGATACACACACACAAGCTTACTATAGACAAGCTCACTGTCACACACACAGGCTCACTACAGACAAGCTCACTGATGCTCACACACTCTCCCTACAGACAAGCCCATTGACACACACGCTCCCTACAGAAGAGCTCACTAACACACAGATTCACTACAGACAATCTCACTGACACACACATGCTCACTACAGACAAGCTCACTGACACACATATGGTCACTACAGACAAGCTCACGATCACACTCATGCTTACTACAGACAAGCTCACTGTACACACATGCTCACCACAGACAGGCTCTGACACACCCATGCTCCTTACAGACAAGCTCACTAACACAAACACACATATGATCCCTACAGACAAGCTCACTGACACACATACAAGCTCAGTCACTAGCAGGCACACACCCACACACACAAACTCACGAGCAGGCACACACAGAAGCTCCCTCACTAGCAGATGCGCACACACACAGACAGAGGCAGACAGTCACTGACACCCAGGCAGACAGCCACACACACACAGGCAGACAGTCACTGACACCGAGGCAAACACCCACACATAGAAAGACAGGCAGACAGCCACACACACACACACAGGCAGACAGCCACACACACACACACAGGCAGACAGTCACACACACACACACAGGCAGACATTCACGCACACACACAGGCAGACAATCACGCACACACACAGGCAGACAGTCACACACAGTCACACACTTACACACTCACAGACAGTCACACACTCACAGTCACACACTCAGTCAGACAGTCACACACACTCACACAGACAGTCACACTCAGACAGTCACACACTCACAGGCAGTCACACACTCACACAGAGACAGTCACACACAGACAGTCACACACTCACACAGTCACACACTCACAGGCAGTCACACACTCACACAGAGACAGTCACACACTCACAGGCAGTCACACACAGTCACACACTCACACAGGCAGTCACACAGAGACAGTCACACAGAGACAGTCACACACTCACACAGAGACAGTCACAAACTCACAGGCAGTCACACAGAAAGTCACACACTCACACAGAGACAGTCACACACTCACACAGAGACAGCCACACACTCACACAGAGACAGCCACACAGACAGTCACACACTCACACAGAGACAGTCACACAGACAGTCACACACTCACACAGAGACAGTCACACACTCACAGGCAGTCACACAGACAGTCACACACTCACACAGAGACAGTCACACAGACAGTCACACACTCACACACACAGAGACAGTCACACACTCACACAGACAGACAGTCACACAGACAGTCACACACTCACACAGAGACAGTCACACACTCACACAGAGACAGTCACACAGACAGTCACACACTCACACAGAGACAGTCACACACTCACACAGAGACAGTCACACAGACAGTCACACACTCACACAGAGACAGTCACACACTCACACAGAGACAGTCACACAGACAGTCACACACTCACACAGAGACAGTCACACAGACCGTCACACAGACAGTCACACACTCACACAGACAGTCACACACTCACACAGAGACAGTCACACAGACAGTCACACAGACAGTCACACAATCACACAGAGACAGTCACACAGACACACAGACAGTCACACACTCACACAGAGACAGTCACACACTCACACAGAGACAGTCACACAGACAGTCATACACTTACACAGAGACAGTCACACAGACAGTCACACACTCACAGGCAGTCACACACAGATACACTGACCTGCTTCTTCCCTCCTGCTTGGAGCTCCTGGAGGCTGGTTGTTGGGGAAGCAGGGACTCCTTCCTGCTTCCCATGCTGCAGTCAGCCGGGCCCCCGCCGCACGCTAAGCCCCGCCCCCGCTGCACGCTAAGCCCCACCCCCGCAACCTGCTAAGCTCCGCCCCCGCCACAATTTTTTTTTTATGATCCCAGCCGGCCATGTGTGAGCTGTGCCGGCCGCTTGTCTCCCCCTGCTCCCATGGGGCTCTGTGCAGCCGCACAGCTCACACATAGCCGGCCGGCATTACAGGAGCTGTCAGCCCAATGATTAGGGCTGACAGACCGGCCCCAGGTGCCGCAGCCCACCGGGAAATTTCCTGGTATCCCGGTGGGCCAGTCCGGCCCTGACCCTGGGAGGTAAATTGGCCACACACTCCACTTGTGGTTCGGTAAGCCCCCTTTACCGAACCATATGGGGAAAAAGACACGAACAGAGTATTTTCACAGTCTGGGGACACAGTTTTAAAGGGACATTGTTCCAAAAAGTCTCAATAAGCCCATATTTTTTTTAAAGGGACATTGTTCCAAAAAGTCTCAATAAGCCCATATTTTTTTTTTTTTTTAAAGGGTTATACACCCCAGGTCCATAGTCATAAGGCAAGAGGCTGGCAATTAGGCTCCTCCAAAAGCCAGGGGCAAAGGGCAGTTTGTCACATACAAAGCCAGTGACAAAGGGCAGTTTGTCACAGTATATTATTCGGTATTCGAACCAGATGGGGCAAATCAGTTCGGTTGGGTTCGTATACTGATACAGGTGAAATAAAACGTAATATTTAGAGACAGGGCATCTGTTACAGATGTTATAGTTATATTCTCTTGTAGTTCTGTAAAAGAGCTAATCATGAAAGAAGCAAGGATAAATCCTACAAAAGGATACCAATTCAAAGAAGTAATGGTTGTTTCCAGATATGTCTGCGCAAACTAGACAAGCGAGAAGGAACTTTTCCAACCAGACCACAGTTCAAGGGAATTAAATATAGATGGCTCTTTCCTCCAGAATTACACTTCTTCAATGAGAATGAATCTTATTATTTTAACTCTCCTTCTGAGCTAATGGATAAACTACGACTTTGGAATGTAGTAAACTGAGACTTTTGTTTTGTTTCCTTTCTACCTCTCTACCTTTTTATTTCTTTGCTTTGCTGTTTTGAATAGTCTGTAATATTTACTGTCAATTATGACACCTAATTAATTTTGGCCATGGGCACATGTATACCTGATCACAAGTCCCCTAGAATATGCAAGTATATGTGCACACGCCTTAAACAGGCATGTAGGCATACATATAGTTATACGTTTGTTTATTTGTTTGTTTATTTTGTATTGCCTAAATCTGATAGATATGGTAAATTACCATAAACCCATACTGTATAGATTTGAAATTTACCTTAAAACTAATAACAAAGAAGAGAGAAATAGAAGTATTAGTACCTGATTATTACATACTTACTTATTATTTTTGATTGAATTAGTTGCTTATTATTTTATTCTCTTTAGTTGAAAATATTAATTTTTTTATAATGTACATATGTAAATATATATTTATTTATCCTTTATTTTTCATTGACAATTTACCATAATATTCACATAATATTTGCCCTAATATTCTTTTTTCTTTGAATGAATTAAGTATGAAAGGAATATCCTTGCGTTCAAGTAAAATTACTAAATTGATCTAAACTCCAAAGACTATCAATTTGAATGTAACAATGCTTTTTTTAAAAAACAAACAAACATTCTTTACATTGTATAAATATAACTATAACCTGTTTAATATTCCATATCTGTAACAAGTCAATTATTTTTTAAAATAAAGACACATAAATGAAAAAAAAGTGCCACATAGATTGGATATGGACATCCTTCTCTGTCCATATTTGTAATAACATAAAAAAACTCTTTAATGAATATAATTTAAAATCACTATTGTTTCTACTATATACAGTAAAATAAACTTACTATCATAAAACATTACATAGCGAAATTATCAGGTAGCTGTTGGGTTAAATTCTAACTGTGCTTAGGGCTTTCAAATGAATGAACCATTTTCATTAAGTCCCCTGGGTGCTACTGTGTCCAATTCAAAGATCCAGTACGTCTCTTTGTTTAAGAGCATATTTGCACGATCACTCCTTTTCTTCGTTCTGGAATGTGATCTATTCCAATAAACTTCAAGGATGACAGTGGATGTTTGTAATCCAAAAAATGCTTTGCTACTGGTTTATCCGTTGTGCCATCCCTGTACCCTGTCTGTATACTGGGCTGATGTCCTCTTATTCGGTCGCACAGCTGTATTTCAGTTTTGCCCACATAGGACATACCGCAGGGACAAGTCAATTTGTACATCACATAATTGGTTTTCCAGATAATTCGGTGCATAATATCGTATTTCTTACCCAGGAAGAAATGGTTGAAGATGCGACCCGAAGTCATGTGCCCATATGTGACACATCCAAGGCCGCAGACACAGCCTATGTATGCTACCTTTTCCTCCTGTAGTGTCTTTAATATTGTCTGGTTTGGCTATTGGTTACATGTTACGTATGCGCTCTATGCGTTAAGTATGGCAACGATAGGAAGTGTGGCACTGTATGTTATCCAGAGGTACTTGCGTGCGTGTATCGAGGTGTGTCTAGTGTTTATGTCATTGCCAGAAACAGTTGTCCCCCGTAGAGAATGGAGCCGCATTCTGTGAGGGTAAACTTATATGGTTTGATATTGGTGCTAACTGTTGACCACCCTCCCCCCAGGATACAACTTGCATGCATTTGAAATGTATAACTCATTAACTATATAAAGGGTTTGTAACTTGTTGTCAAGAGGTAGATTCGGGTGGCGACCTTATGTGTATTCTGAAATGCCTAGTGCAGACCAGTTCATCCGGGGCGCGTGTGTCCCTGAGGTCTCGGATTACTCAGAATAATGTTGGTGGTAGGTGTCCTGCCTCCTCATTTGCGTGGAGTGCAGAGTTATAGTGTCGTGGGTTCAGGCTTGTAGTGGTCCATCTCAGTCTGTAGTTGTCGAGCTGCAGTCAGCTGCCTGTGTGTCCCTGTTTGGCTGGTGGAGCTGGGAAAGGAGGGGCAAGGGAGCCAAAGGGAGTAGGAAAGTGGGGCCGGGGGAGGGCAGAAGGGACCCTGGTAGTGGGTGAGGATGGCATCGACCTGATCGTTGCCCCGGACCATCATGCCCTGCGCTCCCCCCTCCGAGGCTGTCTCACACGTTTGATCGGAGTCTTTCAGTGATGTTACTTTAATGTCCTTGAATTTTCTGGAATCTTCCAACTCCTCCACCCATCGTTTGAGTGGGGACCAGTGCCTTTGCAGCATTGAGGAGCCTCAGGATCACTGACCGTTTGTAAGCAGGTGTCGGCATGGTGGTTTGATGGAGGAGGAATAGGGCTGGCATTGGTTGGAGGGATTCCACCGTCATCTCCCGTATTACCCTTCTGATCAACTCCCAGTATGGTTTTATGAGAGCACATTCCCTCCATAAATGGAGGAATGTTCCTGTTTCCTCCCCACAATGCCAGCAGGAGTCAGAGATTGTGGGGTCCCTTGCATTGAGGGCCACTGGGGAAAGGTACCACCACATGAAGACTTTGTAGGAATTTTCTTGTAATCGAGCTGATGCATGATGGGGTGCTAAGAGATATCATCCCGTAAAAAAGGTTGAGTAGATCAAGGAGATAGCTTTCTGGGGTTCTTTGTCCTGTGCACAGAGTGAATCGAAGTGAGTTTGGTCTCTGAGTAAGCAAGGTTTCGCAATATTATGTGCAGGAATGTGTAAGGTTGGTCTGGGAAGAGTTCAGTTACTGGGCAAGTTGCAAACAGTAGCTGGAGTACGTCTGCCACGTACAGCATCGGTTTGTGTCTTGTCAAGCATGGGAGAGGTCCTTGGCCTCCTGCCGTGAAGTCTGGGGTGCCTCTTAATGGTAGCATGGTGCTGGGGTCAGTTGTTAGGTAGTGCCTCGCGCCAGATCTGCATGGTCGCTGTGATGAATGGGTAGGGGAGAGACACCTGGTTTCTCTCTCCAACAGCAGCCGGAGACACTGGGAGAGGAGACAACTGATCCTCCTCCCCAACCACAATACTGACCCCAACAGCGCAGATGTCTCTGCACCAGACATACAGGGATGCTGAACGACCGGTCCAGATCCCCAACCAACCCTGCAGGAATGCCAGGAAGAGGAGGTAGGCGATCCCTCCTCTCCACAGCAAATCCTCAACCGGGTTCTGGGGGTGGTATTTGCTGACTACATCCCAGCAAAAGAGCTGGCATTGGGGCAGAACACTGCTGGCTTCTATCCTACCTGCCCACTTGTCACAGGGCAGGGTTATGTACTAGTCCCCCCAGCAGTAGAGCTGGCACCAGGGCAGAACGCAGTTGGCCTCTGCCCTCCTATTTACCTTTGTCCAAGTAAGAAGCATTGGCAACAAGGCAGAGCGCAATTGGCCTCTGCCCTCCTCTTGCCCTTAATCCTGCAACTGACATCCCTCTCAATTACCCAGCTGTAACGCTGGCTGCGGGGCAGAGCACCGCTGGTCTCTGATCACCAAGTAACACCAACCACCAGCCAGAGAGCAAACGAGAATCCAGGAGTACCAGTATTTGCTTATGGGTGGGCTACTCGACTAACTCAGGCACTGACCGACAGGAGGTCAGGTACCTGGTTAGTCTCCCCTTAGGGAGGGAGATATGTGGTAAAAGTGACCTTGCCACTGTTTTTTGGAGGGGCCTGTTTGCTTGCCTCCTACCCTGTGACTATGGGCTCTGCAATATACATCAGGCTCAATTCAGGTAATGTAAGTACTTTTGTACTTCATAAAGAGAGACCGACCATTGGCCCTAATTGCCTGGAACTGTTTTAGGCATAGGTCCATGTGCACGGTCGGTCAAAACTATGTCTTCCAGGAAATTCCTGAAGCCCTGAACCGATCTGGGTGATTTTTGGATATGTTGTTCACCCAGATCAGGGGATGTAACTTTTATGGGGATATGTTGTGTTTTGGGGTACTTATTGGACTTTGTAAAATTGTGTGTTTTTTCTGCCTGTGGATAATTTAAGTTAAATGCCTTAATTGCATCACAGGCAGAGGGGAGGGATTGTGTACTGTATGTGGGAGTGTCATTCATTGTTACACTGTTTTTACTGGTCTGTGCCTTCTGTAATCCTGTACCCCATCAGGTCCAGGGGCTATTCCTATGTATGAGGATTGTGTATAAAAGCCAGTGTGAACCATTACAGCTGAGTTCCTGTTTTACCCTCAACATAGAGTCTTGTCTCATGTGTGGGGGAAAAGGTTGCATCTACCCTGGGCATTGCTAAATCACTATACTCCCCAGTGATTATAATCACAAAGCTCTTTTAAGAGCTGTTCCTGCTTGACTCTCTGGAGGAAGAGAGGTTTACCCACTGGAACCTGGAGCCTTGTCATAGGTCCAGAGTGGGTAGGAGACGGCGAGTTCCCAGCCAAGCTGTAACACTGGACATGGAGACTGCGGTGCTGATGGTGTCTGGTGGAGTGCTTGGAGTCCTTGGTGAGCACTAGGAGCATCCGTCGGTGGAGGTACCCAACCAGGGTACAGTAAGCTCCGTTACAAAGCTCATTGACCCCTCTGTACCTGTACGTCCATTTGTCTGGTTACAATTATGTGTCTGTTAGTCCACCCATTGTACAGCACTACGGAATTTGCTGGTGCTATATAAATAATAAAATAATAATATCTTCAAGTTGCTTCTGCATTGTTGTAGGATTGGAATTATTTCTTATAACCCTAAGGTATTGTGCCTTGGGTAATCACGCCTTTAATACTAGTCGCATGTAATATTATGCTTCTGTCCGTAGGTTTGGTATACAAGCTATATACTACTTGGTGATCTACTACTGAGACTTCTAGGTCTAGATATTGCACTTTTTCCGTGGATATATTTGCTGTTAATCTAATAGGTGTTGATGGTGTTTAAATATTGTACCATGCCCAGTGCTTCTTCTAGGTTGCCCTCCCAGAATATTAGCACGTCATCAATGTATCGATAGTATCAATTTATTTTTGCTGAATATTTTGACAGAATATGTTGTACTTCATACTGATACATATAGGCATTGGCATACATTGGTGCCATGGCTGCCCCCATTGATGTGCCTGCTTTTTATATGTACCAGTCCTGTTCAAAACAGAAATAGTTGTTTCGTAATGTAAGTGCGAGTAGTTCCAATGTGTATTCGATGGGGGGGTCCCTCATAAAGTGCAGAGTGTAATGAAATCTCTTTTATTGCCTCAATGCGGTATCACTGTGTACAGGTTCTTGACATCCAATGTCATTAGAATCGGTTTATCCATCTTAAAGTTAGGTCGTTGAATCCTTTCCAACAAGGTAGAAGAGTACTTTATACATGTTGTAAGTTTTTCAATATGTTTTTTTAAAAAGGCTGTGTAGCCACTTTGCAATTGGCTCCAAAATTCCATTTAAGGCTGACACTATTGGCCGGCCTGATGGATGTATGGGATCTTTAGGTACTTTAGGAATACTGTATATGACTGGTGTCCATGGGTGCTGTTTATTCAAGTACTGGTATAGCTTTAAGTCAATATAGCCTGCCTTCAATCCTGTAGTGAGGACATCTTCAATCTTCAATTTCCCACATGTATGTATTGGTGTCTGATAATTGTGTTCTTAAGACTTCTATCTTTTATCCTTGATGTGAATAACAAAAGTTACATTTTTAACGGAGACTGTGAGTGCAGACCATCACTTGGGATTTTGTATATTGATGACCTGGATCCAGCACCCAGCATGTAAGACATTTGAACATAAAGCCTGCAGGGCAAGGAACTTTGGGATGTATATATACACACATACATACATACATACACACACACACACACACACACGCACACACACAGGTCAGCCACAAGATTAAAACCACCTGCCTAATATTGTGTAGGTCCCCTAATAATAGTAATAATAATAGCAGATGCTGCAAAACAGAGTAATTCCCTTATACCCCTAGAATACAAGCATAAACAAAAATAAAAAAAAAATAAAGCCCCAGGTTGCACCAAATAAAAATTATGAAAAAAGTTCAACCGGATATTGGCATCTTATCTATCTACAAACACACATACATATATATATATGTGGCTTTATTTTTTGTTTTTTTTTTGTTTATGCGTGTATTCTAGGGGTGTAAGGGGTATAAATGTTTCTGCTTGTATCCTATGTACAGTATCTCACAAAAGTGAGTACACCCCTCACATTTTTGTAAATATTTTTTCTTTTCATGTGACAACACTGAAGAAATGACACTCTGCTAGAATGTAAAGTAGTAAGTGTACAGCCTGCATAACAGTGTACATTTGCTGTCCCCTCAAAATACCTCAACACACAGCCATTAACCCCTTAAGGACGGAGCCAAATGTACACGTTGTGAACAAAACAAAATGTAAACAAAACCTGGCATTTGCGCTACATGTCTGTCCAACCGTAATACACCTCTTTCATAGTAAATGCACCCACCCTTATTATATATCATTTTATTCAGGGGAAACAGGGCTTTCATTTAATATCAAATATTTAGCTATGAAACATAATTTAATATGAAAAAAATGGGAGAAAATACGATTTTATTGGATTTTTTAGTTCTACATGACAATTAAACGGTCAGTGTCATAATACTGTTTGCTTTTACTGCAATAAAATACACATATTTGTATTCAGCAAAGTCTCACGTGTAAAACAGTACCCCCTATGTACAGGTTTTATGGCGTTTTGGGAAGTTACAGGGTCAAATATAGCACGTTACATTTGAAATTGAAATTCGCCAGATTGGTTACGTTGCCTTTGAGACTGTATAGTAGCCCGGGAATGAAATTTACACCCATAATGGCATACCATTTGCAATAGTAGACAACCCAAGGTATTGCAAATGGGGTATGTCCAGTCTTTTTTAGTAGCCATTTGGTCACAAACACTGGCCAAAGTTAGCGTTAGTATTTGTTTGTGTGTGAAAATGCAAAAAACGCCAATTTTGGCCAGTGTTTGTGACTAAGTGGCTACTGACTAAAAAGGCTACTAAAAAAGACTGGACATACCCTGTTTGCAATACCTTGGGTTGTCTACTATTGCAAATGGTATGCCATCATAGGGGTAATTTTCATTCTTGGGCTACCATAGGGTCTCAAAGGCAACCGTAACCAATCTGGCTAATTTTAATGTGAAAAAAATGAAACGCAAGCCTTATATTTGACGCTGTAACTTTTGAAAACACCATAAAACCTGTACATGAGGGGTACTGTTGTACTCGGGAGACTTCACTGAACACAAATATTTGTGTTTCAAAACAGTAAAAAGTATCATAGCAATAATATTGTCCGTTTAATGCTGTTTGTGCGTGAAAAATGCAAAAAACGTCACTTTTACTGGCGATATCATCGTTGTAATACATTTTACTGTTTTGAAACACTAATATTTGTGTTCAGCGAAGTCTCCCGAGTAGAACAGTACCCCCCATGTACAGTTTTTATGGTGTCTCGGAAAGTTATAGGGTTAAATATAGTGCTAGCAAATTAAATTCCCTTTACTTTCGGCATGGGTTGTCATGCAGGTCCTGCTAATTGTAATTAATTAAGATACCTAATTATGTAAAAATATTACATAAATATATATGTAGAATCAATATATGTATATATATACGTATGTGTATATATATGTATATATCTATATAATTTTTTTAAAATATTTTTATTTATATATAGGTATATATATAGTGATATATACGTATATATTTATGTGTATAAATATATATATTATTTCGTTCTATGTGTATTTTGATATATATATATATATATTAATTTCACAATACAGTTAGAACGAAATAACACACATCTATATATTTTTTAATTATTTATTTTTAATTATTTTTGTAATTTTATTTTTTAACGTATTTACATTTTAATTTTTTTTATAATATATATAAATATATATATAACAATAATTATATATATATTTAATCAGTATCAGTGTACGTGTAATTTGATATTAATATATATATATAATTATATATATATTAATAGTAAAATACACCTAGACGGTGTACATGTGTGTATGTATATGTGTATATATATACTTTGATCATATATATATAATATATATATATGATCTAAGTATATATTATTTATTTTTTTACACTATTTATTTATTTTATTTTTATTTTCAGCCAGCAGGGGGACCACCTGTCATTACAGGCAGCCCCCTGCTGGCATACAGAAGCCAGCTATCCCCGGCCATGTGATTGTGGGGTCCTCGCTAGGACCCCACTCTCACACGGCCGGGGGGCTTCCTGGAGTACGGTCGTGCCGCGGGGGGCTCCCTGGGAGTCCCCCCCACCGCGATCGCCGGCGTGGGACCGCCGGCGACCGGGTAAGTACAGAAAGACCGGAGGGCGTACTATTACGCCCGGCGGCGTTTAGAGCCGCCTATTAGAGGACGTAATAGTACGCCCTCCGGTCTTAAGGGGTTAATGTCTAAACCGTTGGCAGCAAATGTGAGTACACCCCTAAAATGGAAATGTCCAAATTGGGCCCAATTAGCCATTTTCCCTCCCCGGTGTCATGTGACTCATCAGGGTTACAAGGTCTCAGGTGTGAATGGGGAGCAGGTTTGTTAAATTTGTTGTTATCGCGCTCTCACTTTCTCATAATGGTCACTGAAAATTCAACATGGCACCTCATGGCAAAGAACTCTCTGAAGACCTGAAAAAAAGAATGTTGCTCTACATAAAGATGGCCTAGGCTATAAGAAGATTGTCAAGACCCTGAAACGGAGCTGCAGCACGGTGGGCAAGACCATACAGTGGTTTTACAGGACAGGTTCCACTCAGAACAGGCCTCGCCATGGTCGACCAAAGAAGTTGAGTGCACATGCTCAGCGTCATATCCAGAGGCTGTCTTTGGGAAATAAACATGTAAGTGCTGCCAACATTGCTGCAGATGTTGAAGGGATTGGGGGTCATACGCCGCACGCTGCATCAAATTGGTCTGCGTGGTTGTTGTCTCAGAAGAAGTCCCAGAAGAAGCCTCTTCTAAAGATGATGCACAAGAAAGCCCGCAAACAGTTTGCTGAAGACAAGCAGACTAGGGACATGGATTACTGGAAATAAGATAAACTTATTTGGTTCAAATGGTGTCAAGCATGTGGCAGCAACCAGGTGAGGAGTACAAAGGCAAGTATGTCTTGCCTACAGTCAAGCATGGTGGTGGGAGTGTCATGGTCTGGGCCTGCATGAGTTCTGCAGGCACTAGGGTGCAACAGTTCATTGAGGGAACCATGAATGCCAACATTGAGGGAACCATGAATGCCAACATACTGAAGCAGAGCATGATCCCCTCCGTTTGGAGACTTTGCCACAGGGCAGTATTCCAACATGATAACGACCCCAAACACACCTCCAAGACAACCACTGCCTTCCTAAAGAAGCTGAAGGTAAAGGTGATGAACTGGCCAAGCATGTCTCCAGATCTAAACCCTATTGATCTGTGGGGCATTCTCAAACGGAAGGTGGGGGAGCGCAAGGTCTCTTACATCCACCAACTCTGTGATGTCGTCATGGAGGAGTGGAAGAGGACTCCAGTGGCAAACTGTGAAGCTCTGGTGAACTCCATACCCATGAGGGTTAAGGCAGTGCTGGAAAATATTGGTGGCCACACAAAATATTGACACTTTGGGCCTAATTTGGACATTTCCACTAAGGGGTGTACTCACTTTTGTTGCCAACGGTTTAATGGCTGTGTGTTGAATTAGTTTGAGGGGACAGCTAATTTACTCTGTTACACAGGCTATACACTTACTACTTTACATTCTAGCAGATTGTTGTATAAGCACTTATTTCTTCAGTGTTGTCACATGAAAAGATATAATAAAATATTTATAAAAATGTGAGGGGTGTACTCACTTTTCTAAGATACTATATATAGTTATAACAATGATAAACAGAAATCTGCACACTAGACAAGCTATAAGGCTTGCTTTTACCACAGTAATCACAAATCTGCAGTGATGTTACTACCGCAAAGGATTCTGGGTGGGCATATGCAAATTAGTTTAAAAAATATCTAATTTTTGCTTCATTCCATTTTAAACATGGATTCCTGGAGCTGTATACAACAGCTTTGAAACACAATTTATGAAAAGATGTAAAATTAGTGAACCACTCATGGACAGCTGTTTCATTGTTAATGGAAAAACATCAGCATGAGGTTGGTTACTGGTTGGCTTCCCTCTACTGGTCACTTCATTTGTGAAAAAAATTCAACATTTAGTGGCTGTCCCCTAGCCATTAGAGTTGAGCGGACACTTGGATGTTCGGGTCCGGCGCGTTCGGCCAAACTTTGAAAAAAAAAGTCGTGATCGAACTTGACCCCGAATCCCATTGAAGTCAATGGGTTTCCTGAACTTTTGGCTACTAAAATGCCTTTTAAAAAGTCCTGTTAAGGGCCAGAGGGCTGCAAAGGGAAGTAAAATGGGGGTAAGAGTAGGACAAGTGCCCCGCAAACAAATGTGGATAGGGAAATCACTTAAAATAACATAAAAACTAAAAATACAGCTGAGCCATAAAATAGCACTAGATGGAATCTTTGATTTTAACTTTGGAAGAACATAAATCAAAATCTAAAGCATGGCTGTCAGGAGGATCACCAGAATTATCCATTTGAAAGAGAGTGCAGGGTATTCTCTTTCATTCTTCAAACTGAGCTCAACTACTGATGCATGGAAAAAAGGCCTCCATAAGCCGCTGCTATTGTGTACATAGTTTATACTAAGTGACCCATAGGTTGAGGAGGCGGTGACCGTGGCGGTGTAGGTGGAAGCGGCGGTGAAGGAGGAGGAGGTAGCCAACACTGTTTATATATATCTATTTTTTTATTTTAATTAGGGTAGCCCTCAAAACATTGGGACATATAAAAAAAGAAAACTGTTCCGCAGAGCGACTGACCTGTGCGTGCTGCATCTGAAACTCCACTATCGCCTGCTGCTGCTTGCAAAGTCTCATGAGGAGGTGAGCAGGAAGGCCTAAGTTGTGTTGCAGCGCAGACAGGCGCGCAGCAGCAGGGTGAGAACGCCAAAAGCGCGCACAGACGGCCCGCACTTTCTGCAGCAGCTCTCATATATCTGGGTATACACCGTGGCATCACAAGGGCCACCTTGAACTGGCTCAACTCCCATCAAGCCAAGTTCCCGGAGGAGATCACCCAGCTCGTCATGCTAGAGCACTTTTTCAATGTGCTCCCTAACGAGAAGGTGACAACGCATTCGTATGTCAATCCATATCAACTGTGCCTACCATGGTGACCACGGGTAACGGGGAATCAGGGTTCGATTCTGTACAGGGACCCTGACAAATGGCTACCACATGCAAAGAAGTCAGCAGGCGCAAATGACCCACTCAAGACACGGGAAGGTAGTGACAACAAATA
Organism: Pelobates cultripes; assembly: GCA_933207985.1. Classification (NCBI taxonomy): domain Eukaryota; kingdom Metazoa; phylum Chordata; class Amphibia; order Anura; family Pelobatidae; genus Pelobates; species Pelobates cultripes. The sequence goes on along the minus strand of OW240918.1, from coordinate 66,742,863 downwards.
ACAATACAGGACTAGTAAGAAGCCCTGTAATTGCAATGAATCCACTTGAAATCCTTTACCTCTGATCAATTGGAGGGAAGTCTGGTGCAGAGCCACTGACCCGTGCGTGCTGCAGCTGAAACCCCACTATCGCCTGCTGCTACTCAAACAGTTTCTCCAGCATGTGCAAGGTGTAGTTCCACCTTGTGGGCATGTCGCACATGAGGCAGTTAGCGGGAAGGTTACACTGCAGCACAAACAGGCGAGCAGAAGCAGGGTGAGAACGCCGGAAGCGCGCACAGCCGCTACAATGAATGTCACATCCTGTTCCAAGTTGCGGATCAGTCTGGTGATGGCTTCTGGCATCCAGTACTCTTTTTACTGAAGCTGCATCAGGGTCCTGGTAGGTGGCCGCACAAACGCTGGTGCTCAACACCAGGGGGCATGCGGTTACCCACCACCAGGCCCTACTAATCCATTCCACACTGTGACTCCTAACTTCTACATCAGGCATACTGGGTCCCGGTCGTCTGACCGCCGCCCAGACAGTGTCTGGGTCCCGGTCACCAGACTACAAAACTGCGAATGGCTTGTTAAACCTGTTATAGCTCTTTTTATCGCTTCAACTGTTACTTGGATAACTGTGGGAATTCTAAAGATAATACATGCCGATGAGCGCTAGGGGACGGCCGCTCCGCTTTTGCACCCTGCTCCCTCTTATGCTGTGCTGGTGCCTTTGTGCGACCAGTGCCTCTTCCTCCAAACTGCACAGGTCACTCGCATGACCTTGATTCCATGTGGGGTCTAGGACCTCATCATCCTTCACATCGTCTTCCACCCACTCCACAACCCTGCCCTCCTTGCCGGTATGCACACTGCAGAAAGCCACAGCAGTTGGCACCTGTGTAAAGTCTGCAAAGGACATATGGAAATTGTTTTAGAACTGTATCAAGGCAACAGTTTTCCCTATAAACTGACCTCTCAGTTTGACTTGTGAGGGTATTGCCCCAGAATTACAATATTGTTTAAGTACCTCTTAGCTATTGATAACTGGTTTAAATATAGCAGCTTGTTATCTGGTAGTTTCTAGTGTAGAAAATATCAATCTGTTTTCTGTCACTTAGATCTGTGTAACAAGTGTTGTAGGTGTGAAACAATATTACAAGTGACCGATGTAGTAAATTTGAATCAAAATTACGCTTCGATTTGACTCTCAGATGTGAAGAGCAGGCCCCAAAGTGAACTATTTAGCAGATTAGCAGCAAAACAATTAGAATGTTTAAAAGTGCGCTGTAACCGCAGTATTTGACGCTTCTATTTGACTCTCACATATAACGTGCACACCCCAAAATGTACTATTTAGCAAATTAGCACCCAGAAAATTAGAATGTTTACAACTGCGCTGTAAGCGCACTATTAGACACTTCTATTTGACTCTCAGATATGACATGCTCGCCCCAAAATGTACTATTTAGCAGATTAGCATTAAAACAATTAGAATATTTACAACTGTGCTGTAAGCGCACTATTAGACGCTTTGATTTGACTTTCAGATTTAAAGAGCAGGCCCCAAAATGTACTATTTAGCAGATTAGCAGCAAAACAATTAGAATGTTTACAAGTGCGCTGTAACCGCACTATTTGACTCTCAGATATGACCTGCACGCCCCAAAATGTACTATTTAGCAGATAAGCACCCAGAAAATTTGAATTTTTACAAGTGTGCTGTAAGCGCACTATTAGATGCTTCGATTTGACTATGATATGAAGAGCATGCCCAAAATGTACTATTTAGCAGATTTTCACCCAGAAAATTTGAATGTTTACAACTGCGCTGTCAGCGCACTATTAGATGCTTCGATTTGACTCTGAGATATGAAGTGCACACCCCAAATGTACTATTTATCAGATTAGCACCCAGAAAATTAGAATTTTTGCAAGTGTGCTGTAAGCGCACTATTAGACGCTTCGATTTGACTCTCAGATATGAGACTATTTAGCAGATTAGCAGCAAAACAATTAGAATGTTTACAACTGCACTGTAAGCGCACTATTTAACGCTTCGATTTGACTCTCAGATATGAAATGAACCCCACTAAAATACTATTTTGCAGTTTAGTACCCCAAAAAATTACTTTTTAAAACTCCGATGTAACCGCAGTATTTGACGCTTCTATTTGACTCTCAGATATGAAGTGCACCCCACTAATGTACTAGTTTGCATAATTCTTTCCTATGCTGTCCCTCACAGCGGCAGCATCCTCTCCCCACCTCATGTGTGTGCGGCGCTGCGCGACTCCAGAATATATATAAACAGGCTGTGTCACATGCTGCACTGGCCAATCACAGCCACGCCATCAGTAGGCATGGCTGTGATGGTTTCTAACGGCACACGAGTCAAACGCTTGTTGATTGGCTGCCCTGTAGCCTTTGAAAACGAGCCATTAAGACGCCGAACTCCAACCCAAACATATAGTGATATGTCCATGTTCGGGTCTGGGTACTTTACAGTCCGGGTTCGCTCAACTCTTCTAGCCATCAATCAACCATTCATTTATTTTTACGCCACGTGCAGAAATCTGAATACCTAATTGAACAAACATGTTGTATGCATGTATTTGTAGTGTTAAGTTATTGGTATGAAATAACATTTGTATTTCAGTATGCTGACCCAAATCTCCCTCTACAGGTTTCATGACATTCTAGGAGAAGGATCTGAGTCAGCCCTCATTAAGCTCCATTGCAAACACTATTGTGTCCTAGCCTGCAAACCATCAGGAAACTGGAGAAATAATGGATTGGAGAACTAAAAAAGCAAAAGATGGTGTAGCATGTGTCTACAATAAAATCTTACAGGGGAACTAAAACATTGCTACCCCACAGCATCCGACACATGCTGGCGCTGCCAAAGAGACCGAGGAACCTTCCTACACATATGGTGGCAATGCCCACTCCTACAACAGTACTGGACACAAGTCCTAGATTTAACGAAACGATGCACCCAGACACACATTCCCCAGACACCGGAGCTATTCCTATTGCTTCTGCTCCCCCAAACATCCCAAATCCACACCAAATATCTGCTATACCACATCTGTATAGCAGCCCTCACTGTCATAAGCAGGAAGTGGAAACAAACAATCGCCCCAACGATCCACCAATGCATTGAGGCGGTGGAAACAAACAAGGCTTATGAAAATGCAGCACGGAAATCCAGACGGAGCGAACCCTTCTGGACCAAAGCATGGGTCCTATGGGACAAAACCAAACCAAGCTGACCCACAAGACATCCACAACCATGCGACCAAGACAACGCACCTCCCCGACTGGAGGAACACGTAACCTCCACACCCTGACTGGCTGGCCCACACACATACCCACTGAGACACACATCAGTATGCACACCACATACCCCCACCAATCACACACCAACACAACACGCCCCACACGCACACACCCTACCCCCTCCCCTTTCCCCCCCCCCCCGACCCAACCTGCCCCCACCAACCCGCACCTTACGGAACCACCACTGAGCGACAAGAATTTGAATATGAGACAAGGTCACTTGGACCAGGAAGTGGTGGCATGTGACCCTGAAGTTACGCTGATGTATAATCACTATGAAACCATACAAATCTTGGGCACAACAGGTCAACTAACTTGTGTAATAAACTACTCGACACTGAAATGTCTTGTGTATGCACTGCACCCCATGCCACCCCACTGTATCCATGATACTCTCAAGACGAACTGCATGACTTCCCCCCCCCCTTTTTGCCTTTTGTACCCCCCCCTCCCCCATGCCTCTTTAATGCAAAATAAAAATTGTCAAATCAAAAAAAAAAAATCTTACAGGGGTAAGCAACCTTCAGCACTCCAGATGTTGTAAACTACATCTCACTTGATGCTTTGCCAGCTTATGGTTATAAATGTATATTGGGCGATATATGTAGATAACACCTGGAATGCCGAACGTTGCCTACTCATGGTCTACACTTTTTCACCTTTCTCTTATATTCCAAGTTGTGTGATATATTTAAAGCTCAACTTCAGGAAAAGGAACATTCAATATATTAATACCATTATTTTGCTGCCACAGTATAATATTCCATCACACCAGGAATGTGGACATGTAAGCAGGATGATTTCTCCAAATATTTTTGGGTAATACATTTTAAAAATCCAGTAAATGAATCTGTGGATGTCTATGGATACCAACCCTCAGTAACATCCATGTGCTTTTGTTGCTTTTGGGAAAGTTCTCTTGTTTACTGCATATGCAAAATGTATGTTTAATTGAATAAAACTTGCAGTAAAATGTATGTAATACACTACATGTTTCTATAACCTTTAAATAAATATGATCTTGATCTTGTTTGAAAGCTATGCCTTACTAGATAAGTAGATATAAAGTGGTATGTCTTTAATTCAAGGCTAAAATAGGACAGCTGCCCTGGGTAATTCAGCAGGGCATCTGGCAAATGAGGTTTCTTATTGGCCTAAATAAATTTGGTTATCAGGGTACATAAAATGGTATAAAAAAATCTTGTAACAAGCAGTGTGAATATAAGAGCAGCAGGTGGGCTGTATACAGGATGTAACATGCAGTCTGGATGTAACAGCAGATATTTGCTTTATAACTGGTATTTGGTTTCATCAACTGTTACACCTGCAGACCACCGTCCAAAGAATACTAGGTGGGGATTATATCACCCATACTTGATACATAGAGTGGTAATTTTATTGTAAGTACATTTTCATTTATTATTTATATCTACTCATATGGAGAGCACTGTCGTCTCTTCCTTGCTGTCCTATATGGTACGCCTCACTGGTACCCCATTCCAAACTTTCACTAGAGGGATATCCTACAAGTATTTAAAAAAAAAAATCACTGTATGCTAGAGCTGGTTTAAGCTCACATTGCCAGTGATGGGCAATTGTGGGTATAATACACATTACTACATTGTATTTCTTTAAACTGCAACTGTTTCTTTAACTAATAACCTTTTACCTATTTACAGTACACAACATGTTTACTCCATCTTGTCTTAATTTAATGCAATAACAATTCAAGGCTTTGCTTAGGTCATCCTAACGTCTAGTCCAAATACAGATTAAAGATGTCTAGGTTATGACATTAGACTGATAAGGGTGTTTTTCCTTTATTTTTATATATGAACTGCTTTTAACCCTAAGATGAATTAACCCATACATTACCAGTAGTAATTAGAAATGCTATACTATATATACATGCATGATCAATGCTAGATAGAGACATACTGACCGACTCTGGAGGTGACATACTGAGAGATTACCTGTATAATCAGGAGGGTATGTTATACTAATTGTATTGCAAGCATTTATTCATTTAATTTTATATACTCTGCTTTATGATATATTAATGGATCTTTATTCATTTATTCAATAAACTATATTAATAAGACAAAAGTTATTGCTTCCAACTCCTATTTTTATTGTATTCTCAATTATTTATGTATTTTAAATAGAGAAACTCTATACCGACTATACAATATTTAGCTAAGACATCTGTATGGTTAGCCCTGCTAAATTTTAAGTTATAAGACGTTATAGCGGTAAATTGGAGTACGAACGGTTACAATTAAATAAGAGTTTTAAATTGGACTTAAGTGTCATATGTGATTTGAGAGACATATTGCACTATTCATTTTCCCAGTTTTTTTTCTGCTCTCTAACATACGCTGTCATATTGTGAAGCCAGTATAAGAGCATTATACAGAAATTAGATACAAGAAGGATTGCTAGTCTTGAACTGTGTCCTAAACTGCATCTGGATATCTGGTATAACATCTTTTATTTTACCTATGGACTTTGGTTACATCTGTTCCTTGTATGTTCTTTTTTTAGATTGTGGATATAAATAATTCATTATTGGTGCACCCTATATCATGGTTTGTTTTTTTATCTTAAACAAACAAAAAAAAAAAAACAAACAATCTAAATCCCTTCCTCGATCCCCCTTGCAGTCCTCTCCTCATACCTCACCTATTATCTATTATAATTATTATTATTATCAGAGGGGGAGATTTCTCAATAAATGAGACAAACACAAAAACTTACAGGAACAATAGGTTGAAGAGGACCCTGCTCAAACAAGCTTACAGTCTAGATAAACTATAATCCAACACAGCCATCATTTTAATATTTTGTCATTTATTATTATAATGAAATGCTACTGAAGGCAATGTTCAAGTTAGTTCTTAGACTTAAGTCTAGTTAAGCAATCAATAGTTTTCTTTCTGTATTTACCTTTGAAGTGGCTTTATTATTATGTATTAAAAATTCTATATTTCTTATTTTATCAAGATACTTGTTATAAATTCCTTTGCAGCATTTAATAATGTTATAGCTATTGTATTTTTTTATGTATCACTTGGTATTAAGGTGTGAAGTTATAAAACTAGCTCTGATGCTTGTGTCGGTATTGTTTTATCTACTTGTGTTATCACTGATTCTATCATACTCCAAAATGTTTTAATTTTTAGATAACTCTACCTATATGGACCCAATATCCCTTTTCTAGTTCACACCTCCAGCATCTATCAGATGCTACCAAAGAAAATATAAATAAAATCTGTTGGAACATCTTATACACAGTTTATGATATCCATTGATTCAAAACAATTCTTAGCAATAAGATAACAAAATGTATCCAATTTTTGCTGGATAGCTCAATTCCAAGGTCATTTCCCCACATATTAATAAAATACGGCTTAACAGTTTTTTTACCTGGTTTACCATCTATAACAATGGGACAAAGCATGTTTAATTGGTGCTTCCTGTTCACATAATTCTTCAAATTTGAAACTGTCTGATGATAACTAAAAACTTTTTTGAAAATGTGTAGTTTTAAGTAGGTTAACCCACTTGTCCTCATCACTTTCTGTCTTCATCAGCAACATATCTAATGGTAATATTGTTTCTGTACTTAAATAATTATATTTCTCAGTTTTAAATATTTCTCTTCACCAGCAAACTCCTGAAAGTACTGCCTATAATACAAAAATTCTGGGAATATGACAACTTTTAAGTAAGTTGCCCCAAATAAGTAGAGTATTTCTAATAGTAGGATGTTTTTGTATGCATCTTGTTTTGATGGTTCTTCAATTCATGGAGCTATATATGTGGGATTTAAAACAAAATGCTGTTCTAATGCTACCCAGGGCTTCCATTTAAACCTCATCTAATGTAATATATGTACTAACTGAATGGCTTTGTATTTTTAGATTTTAGGAATTCCCAAATTACCTATTTACAGGTTTATTTATATATTTATAGGCGAGTCTAGATTTCCTTGTCCAAATGAAAGTTAATAGTGGTTTTCTAATATTAATAAAGAAAGATTGAGACAAATAGATTGGTAATGTTCAAAATAAAAATAAAATTCTAGGTGATACATTTACATTTACTACACTAGCTTACAAGAGCCATGATAATTGATGAGCCAGCTATTCAAATTTATATTTTATTGTTATTCACAACAAAGATACAACAAAGATAAAAAAAATTTATCTGAGCCCTGCAACTGTGTTAAATGACCAACCACCTGGGTCTTTCCTAGTGATAAGGACCAAACCAAGTGTTTGATAATTTTGTGTATCTGCCCCTGTCCAAATTAGTAAGTATATGCGTGCACGCTTCCAGAAGTAATTTCACACCAGACACAAGTTTCCAGGTTGATGAAATACTCAGGAATGCTTTATTCTGGGGGCCTGCATGCCCTTATAAAGCAGAAATACATCATATGCATAATTATAGATAACAGAGGAAAATACATCAACAATTGGTTAAGTGTTATGAGGTCGTTCTAGTACCATCCTATTATCATGGAGTGCTCCCCCAGATTCCTGCACCATCTTGCTACACGAGGCAGCTAGTCGATGGGAGGGGTGCAGTGAGCAGTTACTGAACACAGGCATAATAAGCACAGATGCACAGGGTAAATAGACATTTTACTAATTCTAATATTTTGTCCATAACAGTGCCCCCTTAATATATCTATTTACTAACAACTACAGTAAGCATTCAGAAATCTAAATCAAATCACAAAACAGACAAGGAGCGCAAGAAAAATAAACATTATCAAGACAACCGCACCTATCTGGGTCAGAACTTTCTGCCAACCATTAATCCATCCCAACTATCTTCCTCATGGATCAATGATTCCTGAATTCCTTTTTAATTCTTCAGAGGGACACCCTAGCTTCTCTAATGCAAGGGTTACATAACCATTTGGACCTGTGTTAGCTGAGATGAAGGTAAAACATGTCATGGTGTCAGGGAGTATTTTACACACTCCTCCTTTCTCTGCTATCTAGGGCCACCTTATTCTGAAAAGTCATGTGGCTTGTAAGTGCTCAGCCAGCCCTTTAACAGGCATCTCCGGTATAATTAACAAAGCACTGTTGGTTGTAATAGATATTATTAATGCAAATCAAATTTTTATCAGTGATGGGGGAATAGACTCAAACTTTGTCTTTCACTTTGAAGTCATTTGGTACCCCCCTTGGTTCCCCTATGGCATTAATATATATGTGTGGTGTAACGGACCGTTTTGCACACAAGGGGTAAAAACTGTTTAGGCGATCGTCCCCCTTTCCAGAGATGCAGGCACAGCTACTGCAGAACACCAATCCGCCGAACAGGAAACCATATGAATGCTGTAAACAGCCGAATAGGAAAAACCATACGAATAGGTTTACACTCCTAGCAGTCAAACTGGAACAGCATACAATAAATCCCCCCAAGAACGAGATAAAGCTCCGTGTTGAGGGTCAAGCAGTGAACAGTCAGAGCTGTGGGTTTATTGTGCTTATGTACACATTCTTACACATTAGCACCACCCACAGGGTTTTGGAACACAACCAATAAACACATACAATACACTCAGACACTCCCACACAAATTCCTCCCCTCTGCATGTGATTCAATTACCTTACACAATTGGTAATGCACTTTAGCACAAGCAGAGAAATACAGTTTTTCCACATTATTCATAACTTGAAAAGTATGCATCACATTCACATAACTTACATTTTCAGAATCAGCATACTCCAAATACAAACATACGTCAAAATCATACAAATTGGTCCAGTGGTTCAAAAGACCACAGGAAGCATGGCTTTTCTGCCCAAAACCAGTTCCACAGAGTCTTCTATCCTGGAGATAATAGGAAGTAATCCAATTATCTCCAAAGACAGAGGCAAAACTCCATTGAACACATGGCAGCAAAAAGACAGTAAAATACAATAAAATACACAAGGTTACATTTATGACATAAAATACAGACATGCAACATATGCCTAGATAGCTTAGGTCTGAGCGCACATTATTACTGAATGGCACTCAGAGCACACACATACAGTTCAATTGCCATGGAGCCAAAGTCTTTCCCATAGTCTTTCATTATACGAATGGGCTCCATGGCATAGCTATCTGGGGTATCACTGCTCAAACAGGGCAAGCACCAAATGACCCGGCTTTCTTGTCTTTGCAGGGGAAAATCAAGCCTTTTAACATGGGGCCAAAATCTAAAGGCAACAGGCGAGCAACCAGGCTTCTCCAATGCAATGTGGCGAGATTGCTTTCGTCACATGTGGGTCAAAACCGCGCTTTACAGGGGTGCTCCTTTTTGTCCTGAAATAAGTATGCGGGGTGTCAAGGATACCTTGGTGATTGTCATATATTATGTGTATGGACATAATAACCTTGGCTAGGGCACATTTACTTATTCTTTATCGTACAAAACCTGTCCCATGCGATCTCAGTACAGGTGGACTCAGATCATTTATTTAATATTAATATCACCACAAACTCAAGATGAGCAGATGATCCTGAAGAAGTTTTGACTGTGCGTAGACACCTCAGCTTCCAGACATGATGGCTGCAGGGTAAGGAGTACGTCTGATTCTCTTTAGCGACACAAGGTCTCCTTTTGGGGTCCTCGGCTTTCCATCAATGGCAGGTGGTCAGGCATTACTATGGCCATCAAAACACCTACTTGTTGATATTTTCTCCAACAAGTAACTTTACTTTCTTAAAATGGAGAGTCAAAGGGTTGTCAAGATCAACAAACATTACTTCCCATGGGGCAGGGACAGGCTTTATTCTGGAATGGTGAATCCATGTGGTGATCTCTGCAACGTTCACGGTGTACTACTAGGCATGTGGTCTTGGTTGTCACATTGGTGACTGGGTAGGCCTCTGGCCATCCTGAAAACATGTCTATTATAACTAGTGCATATTTGAATCGGCAACTCTTTGGCATCTGGATGTAGTCAACTTGGATTCTTGGAAGGGATAGTGAGGTTTTACTAGATGCTTGGGGCTTCTCTCCATTTCCTGCTTGAGTTGACCTTGGCACAGGTGGCGCAGGATCTGCAGTAACTGTTGGTCAGAGAGGTAATTCCAGGTGCTTGAGAGTATTTGTTGATCAAAGAGTTCATGAGAGTCTTGAATAGGAACGATGCTCTATGGGCCCACTGGACCACTGCTGAGTACATGCTTTTGAGTAAACAGAACTTGAGATTGTTGGAGTACAGCCCATATTTAAGGGTTGCCTCTTCCTGTTTTCATCCTTGTATTCCTTCAGGGTCAGCAGCTGCTTGTTGTTTCTTCAGGAGCTTGAGATCTGTGGCTAGGATCTTACATGCTGAATATGGGATTTTCTTCGGCGGACACTCTTCTATCCACTTCCCTTGGTGCACTTGCGGCTTGTTTGGCAACTTGGTCAACTAGATAGCTGCTACATGCTTCTTCTGAATTCAGTCTTCCATGAGCCTTTATCTTCAGTATGGCCACTTCTTCCGGAGAAGTAGAGTATCCATCGTATCTTGATAGCCGTGCTGTGCTTAACTGGCGTGCCAGTTGCTGTGACAAATCTTCTTGTCTTCCAGATTGATCCAAAATCATGTGCCACACCCAGGGCATATCATGAGTCAGTGTAGATATTTGCATGCTTTCCTTCAGGCATTTTTGCATGCTACTGTGAGGGCTGTTAAGTCAGCTTCTTGAGCAGACATGGATGAGGCAAGTGAAGATGCTTGAAGTAGTTGATCCTTTATAGTGACAGCAAATCCAGGACGGTACCTTCCCTTTTTCGTCCGCAAATCTAGAGCCATCCACAAACAGGGTAAAGTCAGGATCTGGCAAAGCAACTTCATGCACTGTTGGGAGATGTGTTGTCTCCATTTTCATTTATTCAAAGCAATCATGAGGTGCAGTAGGAGGGGTATCTTCACTTATTTCTGTGTGATATTGAGGGTAGTTAACTGTCTTGCAATTCACAGTTCTCTTGGTGACCCCCTCTGTAGAGAGTTGATCTTGATTTGTAGTGTTCAATGTTTTTGCTAATGAGCCAAGTTCCTTCCATGGGTAATTGAACCAGGATCACACTGTTTCCTTTAGAATCACTAAACAGATCTGTCATGATGAGGCGTACCTCCGCCAGTCTGAATAGTTATTTTTCGTAGTGTGGATCTGGTCCTGGGGTGAGGCTGCTCTTTATGTGGAAACGTGGGCTTCTGTATCTGCAATTCTGTACCTGCAATTCAATAAAAATGTCAGGGTCTATGTCAAGACTGTACCAATAGTGTGGTATTCCACCCGTGGGAAGTGGCAGAAGAGTGACCAGATTCAGTGAGTAGCATCTTTGCCGTATGACATTGTCAGGCAGAAGCAAAGTTGTTTGAAGGTGGAGATGTCTCTGAGAGGTAAGGGGCTTTGGCTGGACTTGATAGAGAAATGCAGTACTATCATTTGGTGCAAGAATTGTAAGTTTGTGGCCTTGGACCAAGTGATATGTCTTAACCAGGAGTGCTTGTGCAGCAAACACTGGATGGAGAGAGGATGGACCCCCTCTTGCCACGGGGTCCGACTGACAGGAATAGTAGCCAACTGAATGTTGGCAGGGACCATGAGATTGTGCGAGTACTAAAGAGGCATGCACAAAGATAAAGCACCGCACTTACAGCAGCAGTAGCTTAGTATCCAACAGCTTAAAATACATTTTAAAAACAAAGAGAATGTTACCTGCGCTGTGGCCTAAATACCCATGTACATTTAAACAAAATGGAGGCTCTTTAGTTTTATTCCAATGGCCATTTGAATATATAAGCTCACCTGCCACGTCAAGGCAAACCTCAATAGGTGAGTTCCTACACTAGCCATTAGATATGCTGATATCAGCCAAGAATCTCCAGTGAGACAGGAAGGGGTATTTTATAAACCCTTTCACATTTAACCCTTTATAGGGCTTCTACACGTACAATAAACTTTGCTGGTATCAGACAAAGTGTAAACATCTCTAATGAGACATGAAGGGGTGTTTTATAAACCCCTACATACTTAACACTGAATAGGGCTATAACACATACAAATCACCTTGTATGGCCATTGGAATAAAACTAAAGAGCCTCCATTTTGTTTAAATATACAATGGGTTTTAAGCCAGAGCCCAGGTAACATTCTTTTTGTTTTTACTAAAGAGGCATGACCCAGTCTTTTAGAGAAAAAAACTGTTTAAAGGGTTTCTGGTAATTGGGGAGGCCCAGGGCAGGGGCCTAGGAGTTAGCACATTGCAAAGCACAGAAGCTGTAGTAGGCTTCAGGGGACAAAGAAAAGATTCAGTCTTGGAATAAAAAGTACAGTCTTTAGGGTATCATACAGGTAAAGGTCTCAGGTATCCAGGCCCTGCAGTAGGAAATGAGGATCAAAAAGATATGTAAGGGCTTGTACAAATAGCTGTGATTCTCCTGACTCGTTCCCAGGTGCAATGGAAAAAACAATGTCTCAAGAAGACCACTGAGGGCTGGCACCATTGCAGCATCCTTTTGGAGACCTTGCATCCTTGTTCAGCAAGGTAGTAGAGTGAGACATGAGCATATGGGGATTAAGGACAATGAGAGTTTCCGGGACAGTAGCTTCATTAACAGTCTTGTATTTTTGTGATTCACCCTTGCAGAATTCTTCATGACAGGGAACAGTGAGGTATTGCAGGGAGAATCACAGGGGCTCAGGGCACCACTTGACAACAGAGCTTTAACCTGTTGGGAAATAACAAGAGCTTGGGCAGCAGTGGCGGCTCTAGACTTGGCGAGGCCTTAGGCGAAACTCATACATGAGGCCCCCACTAACATCATTATTGGAAAAAAACAGCAGTTGACTTGTGTGTGTATAAGAAGCTGTATATATATTGAAGGGCGGGCTTGCAGTACTGGATATAGAGAACTAGTCTTTGTATACGTCGTTGCATTGTCTACCTGTGTGTGTCTGAGAGTGTGTGTCTGGCAGTGAGTATCTTTGTATATGTATGCATGTTTCTCTGAGCATGTGTATGTTTGTGTTACTGCCTGTGGCTTTTGGCATTAAGTTAATGGCGAAGCTATGTTTTATGACAGTGTGTAGAATGATTGCCTTCAGGGGCTGACAGGGTGAGTAAAGGAGTAACTGTGGCAGGGTGATTGTAAAAAGAGCAGGAGGGTGCCAGAGTGAGGAGAGTGGTGCCCGTGTGTTTAGAGGGAGAGATAGTGTGTATGGAGGGGGGTGACAGTGTGTGCGGGGGTGACATAGTGTAGGGAGGTGGCATAGTGTGAGGGGGTGGCATAGTAAGAAGGGGGTGACAGTGTGAGAGGGTTACATTAGTGTGAGGGGTGTGACAGATTAAGAGGGGGGTGACAGAGTAAGAGGGGGTGAGATTCATGTAAGGGGTGTGACAGAGTAAGAGGGAAGAGACAGAGGGGGGAGACCTAGTGTGAGGAAGGGTGACATAGTGTGGGGGGGTGACAGAGTGAGAGGAGGTGACAGTATTAGGGGGTGACAGTGTGAGGTGGGGTGACGGTGTGTGGGGAGTGACAGGGTAAGGTGACAGAGTAAGGGGGGTGACAGTGTGGGGGGTCACAGGGTGGGTGACACAGTAAGAGAGTGAGGGGGTGACAGGTGAGGTAGCAGGGTGAGAGGGGGTGACAGGTGGGGTGGCAGGGTGAGTAACAGGGTCAAATGTGGGGTGAGAGGGGAGGCAGGGTGAGGGGGTGACAGGTGGGGTGACAGTGTGACGTGGGGTGACAGTGTGGGAGTCACAGGGTGGGTGAGAGTAAGAGGTTGGGTGACAGGGTGAGGGGGTGACAGGGTGAGAGGTGGGGTGAGGGGGTGACAGGCTGAGGGGTGGCAGAGTGAGAGGGAGTGAGGGATGACAGGTGGGGTGGAAGGGGATGACAGAATGAGAGGTGGGGTGACAGGGTAAGAGGGAGGTGGCAGGGTGAGGTGACAGAGTGAGAGGGGAATGACAGGGCAAGGTGACAGGATGAGAGGTGGGGTGACAGGTGGCGTGGCAGGGTGAGATGTGGGGTGAGGGGGGTGACTGGGAGAGAAGAGAAGGAAGGGTGAGGGGGTGACAAGTGGGGTGGCAGGGTGAGAGGGGGTGACTGGGTGAGGGGGTGGCAGAGTGAGAGGGAGTGAGGTGAGGATGACAGGTGGGTGGAAGAGGATGACAAGAATGAGGAGGTGGGGTGACAGGGTGGTGGTGAGGGTAGCAGGGTCCGGGGAGTGACAGGTGTGGTAGCAGGAGTGACAGCATGAAAGTGAGAGGTGGGGTGGCAGGGTGACGGGGGTGACAGGTGGGGTGGCAGTGTGAGAGAGGGGTGACAGGGTGAAGTGGCAGTGTAAGAGGGGTGACAGGGTGAAGTGGCAGGGTGAGGGGCGACAGGTAGGGTGGCAGTGTGAGATGGTGGTGACAAGTGGAGTGGCAGTGTGAGATGGTGGTGACAAGTGGAGTGGCAGGGTGAGATGGAGGTGACAGATGGGGTGGCAGGGTGAGATAGGGTGAGAGGGGGTGACAGGTGGATGGCAGGGTGAGATGGGGTGACAGGTGGGGTGGCAGGGTGAGAGGGGAGGTGACAGGGTGTGACAGTTGGGGTGGCAGGGTGCGAGGGGTGTGACAGGGTGAGGTGACAGAGTAAGAGGGGAAATGATAGGGCAAGGTGGCAGGGTGAGAGGCGGGGTGGAAGTGTGATGACAGGATGAGAGGTGGGGTGACAGGGTGAAGGGGGGTGACAGGTGGGGTGGCAGATGGAGAGGGGGTGACAGGGTGTGACAGGTGGAGTGGCAGGGTGAGAGGCGGATGATAGGGTGAGGTGGCAGGGTGAGAGGAGGGTGACAGGTGGGGTGGCAGAGTGAGGGGGTGGCAGGTGGGGTGGCAGGGGGGGTGACAGGGTGAGGTGACAGAGTGAGAAGGGAATGACAGGGCAAGGTGGCAGGGTGAGAGGTGGGCTGGAAGGGGGATGACAGGATGAGAGGTGGGGTGGCAGGGTGACAGGTGGGGTGGCAGTGTGAGAGAGGGGTGACAGTATGAGATGGGATGACAGGGTGAGGTGGCAGGGTGAGGGGGTGACATGGTGAAGTGGCAGGGTGAGATAAGGGTGACAAGTGGGGTGGCAGGGTGAGATGGTGGTAACAAGTGGGGTGGCAGGGTGAGATGGGGTGAGAGGTGGGGTGGCAGGGTGAGATGGTGGTGACAAGTGGGGTGGCAGGGTGAGGTGGGGTTGACAGGTGGGGTGGCAGGGTGAGGGGGGTGACAGGGGGGTGACAGGTGGGGTGGCAGCGTGAGAGGGGGTGACAGGTGTGGTGGCAGGGTGACGGGGTAAGAGGGGGGTGACAGGTGGGGTGGAAGGGTGAGATGGGGGTGACAGGTGGGGTGGCAGGGTGAGATGGGGTGACAGGTGGGGTGACATATGTAATTTTATATATACAATATATACAATATGAAAAACAGTTACCTCATGCACTATAAACACAAAGATGAGGAATACTTATCTTAATAGACAGTGGTTACAGCTTCCTCCAGGGATATCCCAGCAATAATCCCTCCAATATAGAACAGGTATGTGCAAAAAAATGAGGATACAGCTGTGGATCTACAAAAAGAATATAGAACAAATACTAGTGTAACACTGTATGATAAACAATAAGTGTACTGTG